>JANRFK010001158.1:2295090-2310127 GCA_030068395.1 Apalone spinifera | reverse complement strand
CAGACTTGAAGCGGTTTCCATCTTATGGAATATTTACAGGTCGGGTCAATGGTTCTGAGTTTTCTCCTGCCCCCTTCCCCAAAATCTCAGTCAGCAACAACTTGCATTAGATTGGGCAAAATTTAGCCACCCTCTCCAAAGGGAGACTCTCCCATTTACCGAATGTCGTTAGCGGACTTCCGTTCTCTTTGTCCCAGGGACCATGTAGGTCGAAGTGACTGTCTCTCCCGTGGGGTCAAGTGCCTATTCCGAGGGGGCTTGTCTCTCCCATGCCCCGGGCAAGCACTCGAGCCACTTGGAGCCTTTTGTTGAGAGTAAAGTTGGGGATGTTGTATTGCAGAATTCGTGGGCTCATCTTTGGTGGCTACAGTCTCGGGCTCAACAGTGTCACCTCAGCCTGTTTTCGAGCGAGAGGTCCTAGGAACCCCCGGAGATAAGGGAAGTACCACAGACATCACAAGAAGGTTGAGCATCACGTAGCAATGCTATTAACGTTACCAGCAAAATGGTGACTCTCTCACCATCTAGGTTAATACACCCTAGATCTGCCCATGTGGCAGTAACAGCTGCTGACATACTTAAGTCTTCCTTGGGGGCGTTGGCTCTGGTGGGTCAGCTTCCCCCTTCTGGGCACCTTTTGTCCTTTGTCAGGTGATTTTGGGCGATGCTGTGCTTGTGCGTGGAGGTGACAGCCCTCGTTTCCCACATTGCTCCGGTGTGCCCAAGAAACGGCAGGTTCCCCGTTTTCCACAAGTTGTGTCTCGTGCCTTTGGTGTGCCTCAGCGTAGAGGCCCCCCCGTGCCCTGTGCTTGCGGCCTAGAGCGTTGGAGAGGTTTGAAATTGATCCTCCAGCCAATATTTTGCCGTTGGTACATCTATTCCCAGGACTGCATGGCATTGTGTGATCTCCGGTCACTTACGTATGTCAAGTACGTCTTAGTGTGAAGGCCTATAGTAGGGAATCTGCAATCTCACAGGCCTCAGCCTATAGCTCTTGCATGTCAGCCCCCCTCCCCGAAGCTTACTTAGCTACCTAATACACTAGCCCCTCTATGTATAGATCAGTCACCCTATGACCCTACCCGACCTCTGGTCAGTGTACAGTGCTTATATATGACATGATATGCAGGCCTGATGAGATGGAGGTGCCAGAGGGGGCAATTACCCCAGGACCTGAAAATTCACAGGGGCCCGGAGCTCCTGCCAGCAGCGACGGGAGCCCCCGGCTCCTTCTAATTGCTACCAGAGCGCTGGAGCACTGTTCGGCACGGCTTTGCGGGCTTGGAGGGGGACACGCCGTGGTCCGGGTGGTGCTAATGATGGACTGCCCTCAGCCCCGCCCCTTCTACCCTCAGCCCCGCCCCTTCCAGGGTATGGAGCTGGGCCCCTCCCACACTTTGTCCTGGGGGCCCGTGGTGCTGTCAGCCCGTGGATGCCTTACACAATGAATGAATAACAAAGTAAAATCATTGGCTACGCTCTGGGAGGTGGGGTATCAAGCGCCCCCTCCCACCTCCTTTTTTGCTGTTGTAAGCATTAGCCTGGCTTAGGTGCCTAACTCCGGGAGAAGGTGCTCACCTGTGGGCAGAATATGCTCCTGCCTCCAGCCTCGAGCTGTGGAGGGGCATTAGGTCCCCCCCCCCTCCTGGGCCTTTCTGGTTGGCTAGCGTGGGCAGCTCTCTGCTCAGGTTGCTGGCTCCCGGGAATCCCTTTTTAGTGCCTGGCTCTCCCCAGAGTTTGGGTAGTCAGCCGGGGACCCTAAACGCTGGGCAGCACGTGTTTCACTGCTGACTGACGCTCCGTGGGTTTCCTGCTCTCTGCCCTCCAACACCTACGCTTCCTTTAGAATCCACCGTGGAAACCAATACGTGTTGCCGAGGCTGCCTCTAAAGCAGCAATCCACCCAGGCTCCCCGACCTGGGGTGAAGAGCAAGGACAGTCACTGAATGAAAAGCCTTCAAACTGCTGCGGAGAAGCAAAGGGCCTCTGCCCACCACAAACAGAATGTTCTCAGATGCTTCAAAACAAAACTGTAGGCCCTGGTCTACACTAGGGAGTTATTTTGGAATAACTCCCCTTGTTTGGAAATAACAAGCGGAGCGTCCGCACGACCAACCCGTGATTTCAAAATAAAGGGCTGGTTATTTTGCAATCTAACTCCTGCTTTCCGGGAGGAATAACGCTTATTTCAAAATAGTTATTCGGAGATAGCGGTAGTGTAGACATGCCAGTGCCGCCATTTCAAACTAACGACTCCCCCGAGTCATTCAAATTCGTAGATCGAGGTAGCACATCCCCTTTAACGAAGCTGGACTCATTTCGAGGCTCCCCATAGTGTGGACGTGCTCGTTCAAAATTATTATTTCAGGGCTACGTCTAGACTGGCATGATTTTCCGCAAATGCTTTTAACGGAAAAGTTTTCCGTTAAAAGCATTTTCGGAAAAAGAGCGTCTAGATTGGCACGGACGCTTTTCCACAAAAGCACTTTTTGCAGAAAAGCGTCCGTGGCCAATCTAGACGCACTTTTGCACAAAGAAGCTCCGATCGCCATTTTCGCAATCGGGGCTTTTTTGCGCAAAACAAATCTCAGCTGTCTACACTGGCCCTTTTGCACAAAAGTTTTGCGCAAAAGGGACTTTTGCCCGAACGGGAGCATCAAAGCTTTTCCGCAAGAAGCACTGATTTCATACAGTAGGAAGTCAGTGCTTTTGCGGAAAATCAAGCTGCTAGTGTAGACAGCTGGCAAGTTTTTGCGCAAAAGCGGCTGATTTTCCGCAAAAACTGGCCAGTCTAGACAAGTTTATTATTTTGGAATAAGTTATTTTGAAATAATTTCCTACGTGCCCCTACGTAACTAGCCAGGAGTGTGTCCTTGTGCTACAACTGAGCGGGAACTATGCCATTCAAATGCTGCATATGAATGAACTTTCTTTGTGAGGCCAGGCTGGAGAAAGCCGATAGAGCCATGTGTAAATGTGGCCATATCCCTTTTGCTGCTCTGTACTGCCTAAGCCGAGGTGTCCAGCATGCGCTAGCCACAAGCCGCATGAGGCTATTTGGCTGGTTGTGTGTGGCTAGTTGGCTCACAAAGTTATTTACATTTTCAGAATAGCGGGGCTAGTTGGCTATAGCACCGGTTGGACAGCGCGGGCGGAAGGGGACAGAGGGAACTCTGTGCTTGCCACCCACCTCACAGCTAGCTGCGTGGGGGCAGGCCAGCGATGCTGGGCCATTACTACGCACCACCCACCCCTCCTTGCACCCTGGCTGCAGAGTGGAGCTCTCCAGCAGGGGCAAGAAATCTGTAGCAAGAAAAGGCCGTGTGTGGAATCACACGCCCCAGGGGTCTGGGGGGAACAGAGTCTGAATTGTGCTGGGGTGCTGGCTTGCCCTGTCATTTGGGGTTGAGCCTTAGGGCCTGACAAAGAAATGCAAACCTCAGTCTGTGACCAGCCACAGCATCACGGGGCTGTGACAACCCTCTCTCCTGGCCCAGACCCGAGTGTCCCGGGAAAGCAGGCGTTGATTAGAATCCCAGGGCTGGAGGAGACCTCGGGACGTCACCTAGTCCAGCCCCCTGCCTTGGTTCCTTGTGCTGGGACATGGAACTCCTCACCGGTTCCTTGGCTGGGACTGTGTCCAGCCAAGAGGATTGACCCTTCTGGAGCTTCCTGACCAAGCAGATCCCGAGACACACGTCAGCTGGGCAGAACAGAACTTTTCTTTTGGTAATAATTTCACTGGATAAATTCAATGTTCATTTGTAGCATTTTGTTCCGTTTTTTTCTGGATCTTGAGTTTTTGGAGTTGAGTGAAATTCTGGATGTGCAGCAGGTTTTTTTTATATTATTATTACTTTTAATCTGTTCCTATGTTCACTGTTATGGCAAATTAAAAGGGGGGATCATAGAATCCTAGAACACTAGAACTGGAAGGGACCTCGAGAGGTCATCCAGTCCAGTCCCCTGCCCTCACGGCAGGGCCTAGTACTGTCTAGCCCAGGGGTTCCCAACCTGGGGTACACGTCCCCCCAGGGGGTATGAGAAGCTTGTCAAGGGAGTATGGGGAATATTTGGTAAATAACTAGATTATCCTAATTGAAATATTCCAAAAGTAGTAGTGTTAGTGAAAAAAGTTGTGGATTTTACAGTCTAGAATTTATTTCCTTTCGTATTGAATAGGGGGTACGGGAAGGTTTACTAAAAGCCAAGGGGGTACGGGGACTGGAAAAGGTTGGAAACCCCTGGTCTAGACCATCCCTGACAGGTGTCTGTCTAACCTGCTATTAAATATCTCCAGGGATGGAGATTCCACAACCTCCCTAGGCAATTTATTCCCGTGTTTAACCACCCTGACAGGGAGGAAGTTTTTCTAATGTCCAACCTAAACCTCCCTGGCTGCAGTTTAAGCCCTTTGCTTGTTGTCCTGTCCTCAGAAGCCAAGGAGAACCATTTTCCCCCCTTCTTCCAGTGACACCCTTTTAGATACTTGAAAACCACTATCATGTCCCCTTAGTCGTCTCTTTTCCAAACTAAACTATCCCAATTCGTTCAGCCTTGCCTCATAGCTCATGTTCTCTATCTAGACAATAATTTTTATTGCCAGATTAGACATTTTATACGCATAAAAGTGGGATTGCAGTTAGTTCTCAGGAAGCATTTTTCTTACTTGGCTTTTCTCTACATTTAGGCCATTACGCATGGAAATATTTGGGTTGGTTTGTGTGTCTGCTGAAACAAACGTTGATTGACAGTTGCTGATGAAAAGCTAATCCGCATAGCTTTACATATATACAATAAAATCAGGTGTAAGACTGACCCACGTCCGATGGGCTGAATTAAGTAAATAACCTTCCTTGATCATGTAAAATAATGATTAGCTCAAAGGGATCAGAAAGCGTGCATTCAAGGGTATCCAGGCAAAGGAAATAAACACTGTTGTACAGTAGCACCGGCATCTTATTTTGGAGTGTTACATGTCTAGTGTATCGTTGCCCTATACGTGTTATGAAAAACTAGAAGGACTGGCTTTGCCTGGGCCCTTCAGTGCAGGGGGCTGGCAGTGTGGGGGTTGTGGGAGTCAGGACAGAGCTTCGGGGGTATTTGTGGGGGGCAGGGCTGGGGGCTGGTGAAGTGGGGGATGAGGAGGGGCTCAGGGCAGGAGGTCCCATCCAGGATGGGCCTTTTCTCTCCTCCCCGCTGGCTGCTGGGGCATTTTTTTCCCCTCCTAAGCCTCCCTTAGCTGCCAGAAGCCTCTTTCTCCCCCTGCCCCGGCCACCAGGGGACTTTTTCTCCCCTTCCCCCTCAGCCCCTTTCCTGGTGCTGCAACCAAGGGCTGGTGGAGGAGGGGAAGCTTTTGGGGCAGGGGGCTGCTGGCCACTGCCTCGGTGGTCAGGCTGCCCCCAGTAGCCACTCTGCAGTTCTTGAACAAACAGACCCGCAGACAGACCGACACACTCCAAAACATATCGCGAGAGATTTGACAAGTGTTTGAGAGAGAAAATAAATGGCAAGGTTAGGGTGGCTACTTCCTTTGTGTGATAGTTTTTAATTAAAAGAGAAAATAAAGAATAACATTTAAAAAATGAAGCCTCAGCCCAGAAGACTTTGTGTAGGCCGGCCTCTCCTTTCCACACCTCTTTCCACGCCACGTGTGCTGTGCCCATGTCTGTAAAGAGAACCGACAGGCTTTTCATTCCAACTGAGAATGGCTTCCGCGTGCTGGCCCTGATCCCGAGCCCTGGGAAATCAACCGGGAGGCTGCCACAGATGGCAGCGGTGTTCCGGTTGGGCCCCTGGTGTTTTACAAGTTCTTCAGGAAATGAATTCGGTGCTGACTCCAAGTTCTGCCAAGCTGCTTGTGTGTGTGTGTGTGAGAGAGAGAGAGAGAGAGAGAGAGAGCTGAGGGGGGCAAAGCGGGGAGGCAGAAATATTTCATACATTCAAAATCTTTAATTATTATTCGGAAAACAGGAATTGTGGCTGGGGGACGGTGTCCTGAAGATTGATAGGGATGCTGGTGACGCTGCTTCTTGGCTCTTTTTAGCCACCGGGTGAAATCTGCCAGCCTCTCTGAGATGTGATGTACGATGACACACGTGTCACATTTTATCTGGTGACACTGGCCTGCGCGCTCTCGAGTGATGCAATGTAATCGGACGTACCCTAGTATTTAGTGATGTGCAAAACAGGCATCATTTTCCTCCCTTGCTGGGAGGACGGGGGAAGGGGGGAGGGCTGGCACAAAAAGCAAAATATTCTCCAGGGCAGTGGTCACCAAGCAGTCGGTCGGGATCTCCAGGTGGATCTTGGAGCCTCTGAGCGGTTTGGCCGGGAGGCTGTCAAGTGCTGGCACTTCAGCTGCCCCTCTCAGCACGGCCATGCTGCTCCTGCCCTCTGCCTTGGAGCTGCCCCCCAGCCCCAGGAAAAAGATGGGGGGGCTGATGTCAGAGTGCCTCTCCCCCAGCCCTGTACCCATCTCCACAGAGCAGCGGGGGGCAGGGATGGAGGGAGTTTGCTGGCTGCTTTAGGGAGTGGTGCAGGGCCAGGGCAGGGGGGAGCCTGCCTTAGCCCCACTGCACCACCCCCCAGGAGTCACCTGTGGTAAGCGGTGCCCAGCTGGAGCCTGCATTCCAAACCCTGGCCCAGTCCTGAACCCCTCTTACACCCCCAACCCCCTGCTGTAGCCCTGAGTCCCCCCGCACCCTGCATCCCTCCTGCACCTCAACTCCCTGCCCCAGGCTCAGCTCGGAACCCCTCCCACATTCCAGATCCTTTAGCCCAAGCCCAGAGACTGCATCCCCCTCCCCGGCACCCCAACCCTCTGCCCCCAGCCTGAGAGAAGTGAGGGAGGGTGGGAGAAGGAGGGAGCAGGGGCGGGGCCTCGGAGAGGGGCGGGAAGGAGGCGGGGCCAGGGCGTCTGGGTTTCAGGTAGATCCAGGATTGCACTTACATTCAGAACGTGATCTCCTGCTTACAAAGGCTGGAGACCCCTGCGCTAGGGTGCCCTGGCTATTGTCTTATGAGGGGCAGCACATCTAGGAGCATGCAGTGGAGTGTACAGGCTGGAGCCAGTGTTCTGCACGCCGAGGGCGAGGGCTGGCTCCCTCACATTCGGGTTAGCTCGCGTGCCGTGGTGGGAGTGATGCGGTCAGTGTAAAACGGGCAGGGGTGAGCGGTGGCACAGGCGGTTGCTCCCCGTACAGGTTGGTCCTCCCTGGTCCGGCACCTGCGGGACCTGACTGGTCCCAGGCAGTGTCCCTTGTAAGCGGAGCGCTTGGGCGGCCGCCCAGGAGAGATTCAGGCACCACCCAGCTGCCTGGCAGAGCGCCCACAGCTGCCCACAGCCAGCAGCATGTGTTCCTCTAGGTGGTGCACAGAACATTTATTCCGCACATGGATGGAAAATCTTGGAGCGAACATTGGTCCCAGGTGAGGAATTTTCGTCCTTTTCCCCTGGCCACCGCCCCTCCCCAGCCGTGGCTTGGCTAGCAGTTGGAGGCCAGATCCCCCTCTTGCTGCCAGCCCCTGGCCTCGCGAGGCAGCTCTGCTTCCCAGCCCTGTGGGACAGCTGGGCACCAGGACTCTCTGGTCCTGCCACATCCATGCTGGACCACAGATGCTGCCGGACTGGAGTCCCGGATAACAGAGGTTAACTATGGAGTTCAAGTGTGAGTGTTCCCTGTGCCACTGTGCTCCATTGCTTGCATCACCCCAGCGACACAGCTCTCTAGCGCAAGACACTCCCGTTGAAAGACGGAGACCCGAGTGGCAGAGGTCCAGCTCCTCAGAGGCATTTAGACTCCCCCTGGTCCTTGAGGGTCTGGGCCTAGGGACTAGATGAAAGCTCCCAGACCTGATCACAGACACTCCATAGCAGACCCAGGGGATGGACCCTGCTCTTTGGCATTCCCGGCCAATGGTATCACTTTGGGCGGAGTTGTAAGGAAGCAGAATTACAGAGACGAACTTTCCTCTTCCGTCCTGGCCCTCGCTAGGCATAGCCCTGGAAACACTGTGAGTGGGTGTGGGGATATCCCCCACTATCAATGCTGTGCTCTCTCATCCCCACCGTCGGCTTGATCCATCTCTGAGTTCTGCTGGTCTCAGAACTAGGGAGGAAGCACCAAGCCGTCCCGCCGGCTGTATCCACATTAACTTTTCATAGAATCATAGAAGACTAGAGCTGGAAGGGACCGCGAGAGGTCATCGAGTCCAGTCCCCTGCCCTCATGGCAGGACCAAATACTGTCTAGGCCATCCCTGACAGGTGTCTGTCCAGCCTGCTCTTAAATATCTCCAGTGATGGAGATTCCACATCCTCCCTAGGCGATTTATTCCAGTGTTTAACCACCCTGACAGGCAGGAAGTTTTTCCTAATGTCCAACCTAAACCTCCCTTGCTGCAGTTTAAGCCCATTGCTTCTTGTTCTATCCTCAGAGGCCAAGATGAACAAGTTTTCCCCCTCTTCCTTGTAACACCCTTTTAGGTACTTGAAAACTGCTCTCATGTCCCTTCTCAGTCTTCTCCTTTCTAAACTAAACAAGCTCAATTCTTTCAGTCTTCCCACATCACTCATGTTTTCTAGACCTTTCATCATTCTTGTTGCTCTTTTCTGGACCTTCTCCATTCTTGTTGCTCACAACACTCCTGTTAATGCAGCCCAGAATCAAATTTGCTTTTTTTGCAACAGGGTCACACTGTTGACTCGCATTTAGCTTGTGGTCCACTCTGACCCCTAGATCCCTTTCTGCAGGACTCCTTCCTAGACAGTCACTTCCCGTTCTGTGTGTGTGAAACGGATTGTTCCTTCCTAACTGGAGCACTTTGCATTTGTCCTTATTGAACTTCATCCTGTTTATCTCAGACCATTTCTCCAGTTTGTCCAGATCATTTTGAATTTTGACCCTATCTCCAAAGCACTTGCAACCCCTCCCAGCTTGGTATCATCTGCAAACGTAATAAGCAAATTCTTTATGCCGATATCTAAATTGTTGATGAAGATATTGAACAGAACCGGTCCCAAAACAGACCCCTGTGGAACCGCACTTGTTATGCCTTTCCAGCAGGATTGTGAACTGTTAATAACTACTCTCTGAGAACGGTTATCCAGCCAGTTATGCACCCACCTTCGAGTAGCCCCATCTAAGTTGTATTTTCTCTGCTCTCAGATGCCCTTTCGCACTGAGGGTTGGCTATGGCCTTTTATAGCCTTGTAGCTGATACCTCTCTGCAGGAGTGGGTGTTGTGTGCCCAGGATTGCTGTCATGCACCTTGCATAGCTGTACATGTCGGGAAGCTGGGTGAACTGAATGTATGTTTGCCCCCATGTCAAGCGTCCCCCAACATTTCGCAGAGCCACAGTGCATTGTGGGATTGGCCCATAGTAGCCTGTGAAAGCTGCAGTAGATGAATGGTTTGTCTTGACACAGGCTGGGTGGTAACTCTGCGCTCCATCGGTTTGGGCACTAGAACAATGGGGGAGCCAGGCATGGTCTTATCCTTTTAAAAATGGTGGTGAAGAGGCAGCGCAGAAGTGGGGCCACATGGGGAAGGGATGGCATGAGGCGGGACCTTGGGTAGAAAGGCTGATGCAGGGGTGGGGCCTTGGGGGGAGATGTGACATGAGTAGGGCCCCCTATTTTTAAGGAGTTTCCATCTGCCCTGTCCCTGTAAAGAACAGCAGCAGGCATTGGAGCTGGTACAGGCAGCTGGGTTTTAGTGGCAGGCAAAGGCTTTGGGAGCGTGTCAAATCCCGCTATCAATATTGCTAGCCAAAGGGCCTGACTTCGAAGCCCCCCTCTGTGTAAGTCAGACGTGCAGCCAGGTAAGAATGGCTCCCTGGATGGTGGGGGCACATGAATCTCCCTGTCGGGTCTGTGCTGCGCTGTCTTGAGGGAACACAAATGGCTACGTTCAGGCATTTGGCCGCTTGAACTTTTTTTAAAGAAGGAAGCAGGAGGGTCGTGAAAACATCGGCAACCCAGGGGAGTCAATAAGTAGTCAATGATAATGCCCCTGCCATTCTTTTCATCAGCCTCCAAGTATCATTACAAGAGCTGCTGCAATGATATTTAATAAGTCCAAAGGGAAGGAACAGCACCAGCGTTCGTGTAAGTCACGGGTGTTTCGTTCTCCTCAGGGCTCCGCAGTTTTCAACAGACCTTTTCTTTTCTCTTTCTTTTTCTTTTTGTCTTTACTCTAGAAGCCAATTTTTGTCCCCTACTATCCTTGTAGTTCCCCCCAACTCAGTTTGGGGGTGTCTTGCTCACCTCATCCGGAAGTGAGAGTCACTGTGTTACCAGCTCCCCAATACACCAGTGTGCCTGCCTTGCCAGCCAACGTCCGTGGTTGAGCCTTACCCTGCAGTTACCAATAAAGAAGCCCCAGTTCCCAAGTTCTCCACGGGTGTCTTTCTGCAGTGCCCTGTCCTGCTCACTGGATAGTCACAGAAGTGTGTGTGATGGGGCGTCTGCCCTGCACGGGCCCTATAAGGGTTAAACCCAGCCCTGGGAGAGTGGAGCCCACAGCTGGGGCAGATACAGCCAGTTAGAGCCCAGCTGGGGCTCTATAAATAAGGGCTCCTGGAGGGAGGTGGACACACACTCTTGCTCTACCTGGGGTGCAGGAGGGACCTGGCTGCCAGGGAAGATGGAGGTTTCCTGACCCAGAGAGCTGGGGAGCCCTGGCCTGACCTCACTGCCAGCTGCAGGGTCTGAACAAGGCCTCAGGGTCCTAGGGCTGTGGGGAGACAGCCAGGGCAGGCAAAGGTAGCAGGCCCACACCCCCTTGCCAATGAGAAGTGGCCATGTCAGATGCAATGTGCCTCAGCGATATGATTGCCAGTCATATCGAGCCCCTGCCTCGGGGGGTCTAGGGGAAGTGGGGATTTCCTGAGAGGGGAGGACCCCGGAGTGCAGGGGCACTGCCCTGGAGCAGGCTGAGGGGAAAAGGGCACCCTGGCCAGAGCTGAGAAGCTAATTCCCAGAGTGATCAACTGGAGGCGCCGTGCGGTGAGCGCTCGCCAGGGTGCTACCTCCTGGTCCGCTGGTTTCTGTACTTCAGCCCCACAAGTGGTGGTGGCGGGAGACACTCTTCTGGCGACTGCATCCGCCCCCAGGATAGGCCGGTGGTGCTTACGTTGTGTGGGGGGTGGCTCATACACCCCTCTGTGACGTAACACATACCAGTGTGACGTGTGCATAGCCAAACTCCTTGTCTAAGCAGGTTTCTCACCGGCAGGCGAAGGCTTGGTTTTCAGGCCAAGAGGCCCCGCTCTTCCTCAAGCGGCTCTGCTTCCCCATTGTCCCCCGCGGAGGAATGCCAAAATGGTTGCCTGCCTTTGCCCCAAGCTCCCAGCGCCTGTGTTCTCTGTGTCAAGAAGCAGGAAGGCTTCTTCAGGGAGCAGGCTCCATGCTCTGCCTGCCTCATTGCACCGCCCTACCCCCCGTTGTTTAGCCTGTAGGTGGACTTTCCATTGCCCTCTGGGGCGTGGCTGGGCCGGGTGTGTACTGGAGACACAGGAAAACAGGTGAAACAGCATGGCTGTGTCTAGACTGGCCAGTTTTTGCGGAAAATCAGCCGCTTTTGCGCAAAAACTTGCCTGCTGTCTACACTGGCCGCTTGATTTTCCGCCAAAGCGCATCTAGATTGGCCACGGATGCTTTTCCGCAAAAAGTGCTTTTGCGGAAAAGTGTCCGTGCCAATCTAGACGCTCTTTTTCCGAAAATGCTTTTAACGGAAAACTTTTCCGTTAAAAGCATTTGTGGAAAATCATGCCAGTCTAGACGTAGCCCAGGCGTTTTGCTGGATCAGCCTGGGCACGGTGGGCTACCTGACGGTCTCAGTCCTGCTCCAACACTAATAGCACCATGGCGAGCTGTTTGGCGCATAAATAAATGTTTGAGCCGTGTGGCCTGTTAGGTTTTCTAGTCACTGAGAACGGGCCATGGTTTCAAGATGGCCGCCTAAGCGAATAAAGCTCCCCTATTTGTGAAGGGTTGATTTTAGCGCATGATTTACAGCCACTTTGAGAAACTGTAGCCAGTTAGCCTCGCTGGGAAAGAAAACGAGAAATGTATAATGGTCTATATGCTCCATTAACTTCATTTAGCAACATTTTGCTAATTGCGGCACAACTGTTCTGACCAGACATGCTGTTTCTTAAGACTGGCTATTTACAGATGTTTTAAATTCCGCCCCCGTCCTGGGTCCTTGGCAGACTAGCAATCAGCAAAGCAGCTAATGAAGTCATGAATCTGCAGAGCCATTTTAGCCAAAGCTCAGGGTCTAGTCCCGATGATAGTGAAATGAGCTCTGTTAAAGAAAGCGGCAGAGAATGTCTTGCAAACACCATTTATCATTAGGGTTAATTTACACGGCTTGTCACCTTCCTTGTTTGACTGCTCCGGTGGTAAACAAAGCACAAAGCAAAGCAGAACCTAGTTGAAACCTGCTCCCATTGACATTAATTTCTTGTTTATATATTTATGAAGTCGGTTGTAATAAGCGCACATTTGTAAGTGCTAACTTTTCGGTCGCAAGCATTAGAATCACTGGGAAGAAAATCTATCCGCATTAAACCCACAAGGCAAGGAAAAGTTGCCAGCCTGTGATTCAGCCTATCGCACAGTGACTGCCATTCTGAGTCAGATTTTTACAGCAGTTAGCCCTGGAGCGATTGAAGTTATTCACTGTTCTCCGTGAAATCAAACTGAAGAATTGCAGAAGACACAAAGGGATAATTGTGGGCAAATGTTGCTTTTTCGGTGTTCAGCTGAAACATAACCACAACTAAGGTGTTTGTGTAGCTGGACCATTAAAACAGAGTAGCCCATATCACTTTCGTTTATCGCCTCGTGGTAATTCGTGGAGGATAATGGTTTATTATTGCAGTCCCCAGGAAGCTAATTTAAAGGCCACAACCCCATGGTGTAGGCCAATGCTCTCCAACCTTTTTAAGCACGAGATCGCTTTTTGAAGTTAAATGCAATCCAAGATCTACCTCAAATATAAATACCCTCGCCCCACCTCCTTCCTGCCCCACTCACTCCATCCTCCCTCTCCTGCCCCTCCTCCCCCATTTTCACCAGGCTGGGGCAGCAGGTTGGGGTGCAGGCTCTGGTCTTGGATTATGGGATCTGGCGTGCGAGAGGGGCTCTGAGCTGCTTTTGGGGCAGGCAGTCAGGATGTAGGAGGGGTTTGGTGTTTGGATGCAGGGGTGCTCGGGGCTTGGGGTGCAGGAGGGGGTTCATGACTGGGGTAGGGGTTCAGAATGTGGGCTCCAGCTGGACCCTGCTGACCTCAGGTGGCTCCTGAGTGGTGGTGCAGTGGGGTTAAAGCAGGCTCACCCCTGCTCAGCCCTGCACCACTCCCTAAAGCAGCCAGCAAACTCCATCCCAGGTCCTGCTGTGCCCCCTCTCTGCTCTGTGGAGATAGGATACAGGGTGGGAGGGGGGCACCCTGACATCAGCGCCCGCCTCTCCCTCCCCTGCCCTGCACAGCAAGCAGGAGACTCCCCAGAGGGAGGGACAACTTCAAGACAAAGGGCAGGAGATGAACAGCAGTCGGGGTGGGAGGGTGGGAGGAGGGCCAGCTGAAGTGCTGCACTTGAGAGCCTCTTGGCCAAACCAGTCAGGATAACCTGTCAGAGGCTTCAAGATCTACCAGCAGATCCCGACCGACTGCTTGGTGACCACTGGTCTAGGAGCAATACAAACAATAGCAAAAAAAGACAGTACTTGGTTACAATCCCCTGTCTCCTACTGTGGAATAGGAACCCGCTTGAGAGAACAGTACTTGGTTAAAATTTAAAGGCACGCTCCTATAACCTTTCTTGCTTCATCGGGACAGCTAGTAAGACAATGGATAACTTGAGTAAAGTTTGCAGGATTGAACCATAACTGTTTTCAATTCCATTTTTGTCTTCCAAGAATCGTTTCTGTGGGTTACAAAACCAAAACTTGAGGCCTAAATTAACCTGGCATTAAGCATCCTTTTAAAATAGTAAGAACATTGAGACAATTAAACCATCTGCCAACGGGAATTGCAGGATTGCTATAATTGGCTATAATGATAATCCTCGGTTAGCGATGCTTTGGGAATGAGAAATCAATGAGACAGGGGCCTGAAATGACCCACAAGAACACTCCAACTCTAGCGATTCCGTCACATAATGTATTTACAAGAAAATCCATTTTATTCCATTTAACATTGTATATGCATTAAAAAACTGCTAGAAGCCCAAAGCGCAATCTGCCGAAATGAGTTTTCGGATGGTACTTTTATTTGCCTATCATCGTACATTTCAGCTGTTTTTTCCTCCTTTCGTTTCCATGTGTGACATTGACGTATTTTTCAAAAACAAGTTGCACGTTACGTCTGAGCTTTTTCCACTGGCCATTTTTATATCCGTTAATTGGAAAGAGATGAAAATACAAATATGTAATTAACAACCGTGGGAACATTTAAAGCCAAGTTCTCCAGTGTCTCATCTGCACGTTGATGGCTGCCTGCAGGAGCAACAACAAAAAAAATCCCTTTCTTTGAGATGCATTGATGTCTCCCTTTCTTCTTTTGCACAAAGAACCACCTTTCAGAGCCTGAACTTTTGTAAAGTGACTCTCAGGCGGGCGGTATAAAAAGATCCCCGCCAGACAGTGCTGGGTTTTGACAAGGCTGACAGAGTCCCCTGTTGCTTGCAACATGACAGTGGCTGGCACCGAAATGAACGGGGCGGGGCTAACGAAGCAAGCCCATTTTAGTGACATGACTCAGAGCTATTCCATTGGCGGACCTGGCAACATCTGGACTGAGCACAGCCGCCCTGGAAAGTTGTCAGAGTCCCAGATGCGCTGAGCTGTGTCTTGCGAAATGTGTGGGCATGGGAATGAAGTGGGCCCTCCAGATTTCCAACGTGCGCCGGCAGCTCTCTGGGAGCTGCCGGCGGCTCTGTGCGCGTGACATGCAGCAGTGTGTTGCGATGCCCATGTGGGGGCCTGGCTGCCTAACTTTAGGCAACTACTTGTGAAATTCTTGGC
>JANRFK010001158.1:2270464-2284616 GCA_030068395.1 Apalone spinifera | reverse complement strand
GGCTAGATGGACCTTTGGTCTGACCCGGTACGGCCGTTCTTATGTTCTTAGTCCTATGGCTGGAAGAGACCTCAGGAGGTTATCGAGTCCTGCCCCTGAGGAAAGCGGACTTGTTGCATGGCACAAAGCAGGGTGCGTTTGTGGCCTATTCCTACAACTTCTGGCTGGGACTGTCTGTTCCATGGGCACTACATTCCGGTACAGCCTGGGCTGATGCAGCAAGCAACCCCCTCGCTCAGCGTCGGAGGGACAATGTTGTTTCCCATGTTTCCTCTGCTGCCAATTTTCAAGTATTTCTTCAGAGTTGCTTTTATTCCCTTGGCCATAGTGAGTGAGACGTGGCCTCCGAGTCCCCATGTGCTGATGGCTGAGATACTGCCCAGTCGCTCGCATGAGTTGTGCCAATGGCGTTTTTGTGCACGTGTCGGTTTCTGGGTGCGGACTATGGGAAAGGAGCTTGGTTGGATTTGTACGCCGGTGTCTGCGGTGTCAGATGCGATTACCCTGCCGAGGAAGTGATCCGACGCTCGCGTCTGCCTGGTTTTACTCAGCTTTGCAGAGCATCATCCTCCAGCGGAAAGCTCAGCTGTGGCAAGGAAGTGTTTAGTGGTAGCAGTGCAAATCTGATTTTCCTGTTGGACACGCTTGGCACTGTACGTGCATGGTGCTTGCTGCCTGTTTAGACAACAAGATTCGGCACCGGGGTCACTGCTACGGAAATAGACGTCCATCCAGGCCAACGTTACCAGCTAGCTCCAGGTCAGTTTCGTTGTCAGAGATGTGGAGTGCAGCAGCAGACGACTTCTTCTTGCACTGACAGGGAACTTGCAAACTGCAGCCCGGTCGATGGCGTCACTGAAGAGCAAGCCGGGCTGATGACGGTGTAATAATGAAGGCTCAGGCCAGAAGGCTGCTGAAGAAAAGGGAGCAGTTCCAGGGGGGTTCCCCATGCTGGTATCTCTGGCAGGACCTATTTGCTATCCCAGAATTGCTTGAGTGCAAGGGTGGCATGAAAAATAGCACTGACCACAGCACTTGCATCCCAGAAAGGGACAGAGTAAAGGTGACGTGCTGGCTCCTCCTGATTTAGATGGGTGCTTGGTCCTGCCATGAGGGCAGGGGACTGGACTTGATGGACTCTCGAGGTTCCTTCCAGTTCCAGTGTTCTCTGATTCTAGGATTCCCACCCCAGGGGGTTGCGAGCCGAGGGCCTGCTGGCTGGTCTTTCCGCCGTGGTTGTGAGCGTTACACCTTGGCCAGCCTCGGGGTTTCCACAAGTTTCGGCGGAAGCAGTGTATCTCCGCCCGCCGGCAGGCTGCAGAAAATCACCGAGAAACAGGAACAGCTGGGCCAGTGTAGATGCAGCGTGCGGGGTTTTTAACCCCATCTTGAAAGCCTCCGCCTCTGTCGGGACTCCCCGGGTTGGTTTGTAATGAGGAGCCCGGCTGGATTCCAGGTGCTGTCTCCACTGCTCCGTGTCAGGGCGTCCTCCATCCCTTGAGAGCCCCCGGGGGCTCTGTGTGAGTGCAAGGAGTTCACCAGCAGGAGCAACCTCTGGAGGCCTTTACTGTTGGCCACAGTCGCCGTAACAGCCTACGTCGGCGTCACATCATGGCTTTGCCCGCCTGCCTTGCTGCCTGTCATCTGCCAGCTGCCAGGTTTCCCGAAGTGGGCCCGGGTTCCGGTGGAGCGCCCACATCTGCCGGAGCACAGACCGAGCCATCATGGGTCGCGGTGCTAACGAAAACGATGACGACATCAAGGCAGGCTTCCTTGCAATCCCCATCCTCTCCCACCGCCAGGGCAGCAAGCTGGTACAGGCCAGCGCTCTGGGGAGAGCTGTTGGTGGTAGTCCGTCGTGTCCGACGACGACGTCTTGAACTTGCACAGGCTCATCGGTTGTGGGCTTGTATGTGGCTGAGAAGTCCAAGCCTTGAACGGCATGGGCGATGACAGTAGGGGCAAAGGAATTGCCCTGGCTCTGTCGGTGTGGCTGCTACCGTTGCTTTTCTCCTCTCATGAGCATCAATCAGGCGTATGCGTCGCCGCTCTTCGAAGTTGTCATACGTGTGTCGTACGAGAGCACGCCAGCTTGTTCGGTCTTCTGCATGTTGCTCTAGCTGCTTTGGCTTTAATCCAGCATGAGCAGTGTTGGCCTTTGCGCAGTCTTTATACCCCTTGCGAGGCCTACCTTGATTCCTTTTGCCCTGGGAGAGTTCACCATAGAGGAGCTGCTTAGGAATTCTTGACTCCTCCATTCGAACGACGTGCCCTGTCCAACGAAGCTGGGCTTTCAGAATCTTGGCTTCAGTGCTTGTGGTTCCTGCTCTACCAAGGACTTCCAAGTTCGTGACTCTGTCCCGACTCTGGGGAGAGCAGACGAGCAGTAAATGGCGTCGGACGGGGATTCAACAGCACAGCAGCCATTTGTCTTGGGGAGAGCAGTGGGCAGACGTTGGCTGCTGCTGCCACATTTCTATCAGGGATGATCTAGGCGGTACTTGGTCCTGCCATGAGTTCAGGGGCTCAATGACCTCTCGAGGTCCCTTCCAGTTCTAGTGCGCTAGGATTCTATGGGGGTCAGAGCAGGGTTGTCAAAGGGGATGTGTGATTCCATGGCTCTGAATTTACTCAACGCGGCTTGAAAGTTTGACTCAGTCCTGCGGGGAGAAAAAAAAAAAAAAAGAGCAGCGAGAAAATATCAAATGGAAGAGAAACATGGTTGACACAGGGCATGAGCAATTGATTGTAGGAGCCTAGATTCTGGAGGGAGACCAGCCTTTCTAGCCTTAATATCTACAGCCGTCTTGCTGCCAGTTACAACCATAAATATTGTTTAAATGTAATTACCCAGGAGTGGGGAAAAATACCCGCATGGCTCTAAGGGAAATCATCAGGACTTCACGCTCGTTTTTACAAGCCCATTAAAAATAGTTCATCAGATTTGCACAATCGCAAATGCCATCCCCAGCGGTAATTCTTGAAACAGAATTTAAAAGGAGCCCGAGCAGCTGTAAATTCAAGGAATAGATTCAGCAGTAAGAGGCTGAGGCAAAATCAAGATGAATATGAAAGAGAGGCGCTGAAAGGGGAATCGGGCAAGGAAAAGCAAAAGCAAGGAGGCTGGCGGGGATTTGAGACCGAGGAGGGGAGCTGGGGATTCTGCTGCACTGGATTTTGCACAGCCTTTTCCAGGTTTATTCAGTGTTTCTCTTGCTTTTTTTTTTTAAAGCCGGTGGTTTTCAAAGGGAATGTAACTTAAAAAAAGTATGCCTCGCTCCACATGGGCGTCTAGGCCAGGCCAACAATAAAGAGCCCAGTTTCAAAGAAATTCCTCCCTGGCTGGCAGGGGATGGCAGGGGAATAACAGGCCTGAAAAATGCATTTGAGCATCCTTTGCATTTTTCCACAGTCACACACACTCCAAACTCAAATATGTCTGTGGGGTGCCTAGCTCCAGCGTGTCGCGGGGACGACAGCTCCCCATCCCAAATCTCCTGAGAGCTGCCACATGGTGTGCCGTCCAGAGACAGCCTCAGCCATGGGAGAAGCACACTGAGCTCTTGGATTGGAGTGGGCAATCATTTTCACAGAGGGGGCCACTTAATGAATTTTGGTATGTGGTCATGGGCCAGCTCCACCCTCTTGTAAGGGGCGGGGCCTGGGGAGAAGGGGCAGGGCCTGAGGAGAAAGGGGCAGGGCCTGAGGAGAAAGGGGCGGGTCCTGGGGAGGAAGAGGCGGGTCCTGGGGACTAACCTCCCCCCAGAGTTATGTGGAACTGGAGGCTTTGAAGTAAAACCACAGCAAAGAGTTCGTAGCACCCGGCACCCGTGCTGCCTGAGGTTGCTGCAGCTATTTAAAGGGCTCGTGGTCCGGCTTCTCCCAGGGTAGCACTGTGATCAGGAGCTGAAACGCATCTAAATAGGATCTGGCTGCCAGAGCTGGTGCCTGGAAATTGGGTGGCACGGGCAGCCAGTTATAGGTAGAAAGCAGTCTGATGCAGTCCGTGGGCCAGACCAAAGTGTTAGATGGGCCAGATCCGGCCCCATCTAGCCCAGCCCTGTCTTAGACGGAGGTTTGCTGTGCCCAATAGACTTGACAAGCAAAGGTGGTGTTCATGGGCTTGTGAAATAGAAGAGGGAAGGGGTAAGTGGAGACCGGAAAATGGGCAGGTGTCAGCCCTCCCCCACTAACCCGACTACACTGGCACTGCTTCCTGCCCCATGCAAGCCGTGTGGCACAGATGGGGTGAACACTTCATACCATAACGGTTTGCAATCCTAGGACATGGGGATTCTTCCTTTCATTCCACAGCAGACACCTTCTCCTCCTTGCTTGCCCCATTGAATTGATAACGTTGCTTTCTGTTGGTCCAGAACTATGGTCCCCTGTGCGAGTTTTAAACCTTTCATTCAGGGGGAAGCCAACACATCTCACTCTGCTGCCAAAGGGCATGTAATTGTTTTCCAAGGCTGAAAAGGACTGGAGGAGTCCTGACCGGTACTCGGTGACTAAGAGGTTAAGCTCAGGTAGCTAGCAAAGGTATCGGCCAGGGAGCCGGGAGAACCAATCAAGATATAGTGTCGAAATCTGAATTGGATGTCGGTTCCCTGCCTGCTTTCTTTATGTGGGAGAGATAAACCCGGAGTTGAGAGACACAGAGGGTACGTGTACACTGCAACACTATTTTGAAATAACAAGCGCTATTCCAAAATAACTTAGTCCGCATCCACAGAGCAGGCAGTTATTTCGAAATAGTGGTGAAATCCTGTCAAGCTGGAGGAGTTCTTACTCCGACTCCTGTAACCCTCCTTGTCCGAGGAGTAACGGAAGTCGGAGGAAACGTGCTCTGTTTCCAAATAAGTGCTGTGTAGATTTTGAAAGAAGAGACGCAATTGATGTAGCACAATTTGTGTAGCTTAGTTCGAGTTAAGCCCTGAAGTGTAGATGCACCCAGAATGAATTAAACCCAGGCAGGACTGCCATGTCTCCAAGGAATTTGGGTCATGGGAGTGGACTGAACAAAGAGAAAATTGGAAGTGAGTAAAAGGAAAAGTGAATCCAGTTGCTTTCATGGTAATTTTTCTTTATTTTGTGGTTTGATTTGAATTGCTCTGTGTGAATGTAAGCCTCCCCTTTCCCTTTACCATCTAATCACTGTGCCCAGAGACCTTTCTCTGTTTTAATTTGTTTACCTTAGTTACATAAGAACATAAGAACGGCCGTACTGGGTCAGACCAAAGGTCCATCTAGCCCAGTAGCCTGTCTGCCGACAGTGGCCACCGCCAAGTGCCCCAGAGGGGGTGGACCGAAGACAATGATCAAGCAATTTGTCTCGTGCCATCCATCTCCAGCCTCTGATAAACAGAGGCCAGGGACACCATTCCTATCCCCTGGCTAATAGCCTTTTATGGACCTAACCTCCATGAATTTATCTAGCTTCTCTTTAAACTCTGTTATAGTACTAGCCTTCACAGCCTCCTCTGGCAAGGAGTTCCACAGGTTGACTATGTGCTGTGTGAAGAAGAACTTTCACTTATTAGTTGCTCTGTAACATCTAGCAACCAAGGATGCTTTCTCAAGTTTATCTCTTGTTTTGTAATAAAAATCACTTTTTTAAGATGATGATTTGATTCTTGTGTCCTGGAAGGTCTGTCTGGCTGTGTCTAGACTGGCCAGTTTTTGCGGAAAATCAGCCGCTTTTCTGCAAAAACTGGCCAGCTGTCTACACTGGCTGCTTGAATTTCCGCAAGAACACTGACTTCCTACTGTAGGAAATCAGTGCTTCTTGCGGAAATACTTTGCCCTTCCTGTTCGGGCAAAAGTCCCTTTTGCGCAAATCATTTGCGCAAAAGGGCCAGTGTAGACTGGATGGCACTGTTTTGTGCAAAAAAGCCCCGATCGCAAAAATGGCGATCGGGGCTTTTTTGCGCAAAAGCGCATCTAGATTGGCATGGACGCTTTTCCGCAAAAGCACTTTTTGCGAAAAAGCATCTGTGCCAATCTAGACGCTCTTTTTCCGAAAATGCTTTTAACGGAAAACTTTTCCGTTAAACGCATTTCCGGAAAATCATGCCAGTGTAGAAGTAGCCTCTGTGTGTATTTGTGGGCCTCTGAGGCTATGTCTACACAACAGGGGTTTTGAGCAAAACCAGCTGTTTTTGTGCAAAAACTCACGGAGCGTCCACCGTTCAAGTGCATTTTTGTGCAAGAAAATCTACAGTTAATCGACAGAACAGAGGGCTTTTTGCGGTGCAGGTATACCTGCTTCTACGGACATAACTCCTTTTTGTGCAAGAGTTCTTGCACAAAAAGATGTGTGTAGACACTCAACAGGGGTTTCTTGAGCAAAAAGAACCTATCACAAAACGCACAGGTACTCTGATGCCATTCTATGACTGGCCATCGGAGCTTTCTTGTGCAAGAGTGTCCGTGCAGTGTGGACGCTCTCTTACGCAGAAGTGCATCGCTTTGGCGATGCGCTTTTGCCGTGTGGACGTGCTTTTGCGCAAGAAGTTTTTGCAGAAGATCTCTTCCGCAAAAAACTTCTTGCGCAGAAACCCTGCAGTGTAGGCCATACAGCCAGTCCCCGACTTACGAACGAGTTATGTACTAAACACTAAGTCGTAACTCGATCTGTTCGTAAGTCGGATTACATTCACTTACGTACGGCCGCGCTGTTCGTAAGTGCGGATTTCGTTCGTCACTTGGGGACCGGCTGTATAGGAGGTTGGTCGTAAATACGAACGGTTGTAAGTCGATGCATTCGTAACTCAGGGACTGGCTGTACCTGACTGAGGGGTCAGCTACCAGAGACAGGAGCTTGTTTTTCTCTTTTTGTTTTTCAAGCTCTTTTGGGGCAATAGAGCTTGAGATACCCGTGGGGGTGGTTTCAAGTGTGCACCCCTGGTTTTTAGGGATAAGAAAGCACTTGATAGTGGCAGCGGTTTCCCCAAAATCTGTGTATTATGATTTGGGGGGGATGTTTTTGTAACCAGAGCTGGTAGAGGCATGGGTTTTGAAGCTCTCTTGCGGGCCCTCACCACCTGCACTTGGAAAGCCAGAGTGGGGAGCAGCCCTGACAATGGTGCTTTGTTGTTCTGCGAGATCCTCCCTAACTATCCGTGTCTCGCCGCGCACCCGTATGTCTAGCCAGCGCACTGGGACGGCAGTGAGAATCGATTCTCCCCGCTGGCTCACTTATACTCAGGCGGGGTCAGGACGAATCCCGGCTCCGGGACTGAAGTGCGGTCTGTCAGTCTGTAGATTCCTTGCTGGGGGAAAGGCTTGTCAACCTGTTTGAGATTTTTGGAAAGAAAAATTAGTCCAGGTTCAATGGCTGCACTGTTGAACTCTGATGGAGTGAGTGTGTGTGTGTGTGTGTGTGTGTGTGTGTGTGTGTGACAAAAAAACCTCCACAACGGGAAACTTTGCAAACTTGTCCAGCCCGTCGGAATAGCCCCTGACACATCCCGGCTCGCCGCTCGCAGCCACGCAATGCTAGCTTCATAAAACCCACAACGATTCATACTCCAAATGCTAAATCATTACATTTTCCCTCCTCCCTTGTGCTGCGGAACCTGGACGCTTTCCAGGTGTAAGTGATCTGAAAGGAGAAACGGGCCCTGCTCAATAAAACGAAATGGCTTGGAGAAGTCTGAGTTTATTACTCGATAAGTCTTAATTGGCTTTGCAGGTTGCAGAGGTGACCTTGGCCTTTTCTGCGGCGCTCTTACGGCTGGGCGCAGGGTTATTACAAGCTAATGACAGTGCTGTGTTAATCCGAGTGCTTTCAGCAGTGCAGAGAAAAAGGGAGGCAGATGGACTCAGCCCCAGCGGCGGCGAAGAGGAGACAGTCGCTACAACAGCCGGCTCTGCTTCCGAACGGGGATGGAAACAGGTTCCAGTGAGCTGCACAGATCGAAACCTTGCACCCTCTCGGCCAGGGGTTGGGCACCCCGGCCCCACCCGAGCCCCCCGCTGGCACTGTTCAGAAAGCATGAACTGCTCCGGCTGTTGCTGTGTTTGTCAGTGTGCCTGACAACATCACTTGGGGTAGTCACATCTCCTGCCCCCCATTCATGTCAGGCAGAGAGGGAGGCCTTCCCGGCTCACAGTGGAATTTCAGTAAATCCCAGCAGGCTGGTCCATGGGCGGTGGGTGCCCCCAACCCTTCTGCCCAGGCCTGGCCTCCAGAAGCCAAGCTGCCCACCCCCCCAACACCACAGGGAGGAAGGAGGGCATTCGGCCCCAGTGTCGCTGGCCCTGGAGCGCACAGAGGGAGGAGGGCAAGCAGCCCCAGCTGCCCCGGAGCATGAGGGAGGGTGGGCGGTCCCAGGCTCCCTAGCTCTGGAGCATGGTGCTCGAGGGCAGCAATACTCCACCCCCAGTGCGCTTACAGTAGGTGTCCTGGGGGCGGAGTGTGGGTGGGGCCAGGCTGGTGGTTTGGGAAGGCAACGCCTTCCCCTGCCTGTGATACCTGCCGCCCCTGGGCTGGGCCCTTCGCTGCTGTTTCTCATTCCCATGGCTCTGACACTCTCAGCCCCACGCTTCCTGTCTGGCGTCCGGCCCCCACTGCCAGTCAAAGCCACCCTTCCCTTTGCCCCTGCACCGTTCCCATCGCCTGCTTCTCTGCCACCGCCGCTGCGCCGGGCTCCGCTGCGCCAGTCCCAGTGTGATGCTGCAAAGCAGCCGGGGGCTCGTTCTCGTTCCTCACCCTCCAGCCGCTGCCTCCTCACTCCAGCTGCCACCCCAGGCCTCCCTCTTTGTCTGACATGATCGCTCGCAGTCGCCCAGGCCCCCGGTTCTATCCCGCTCACTGCGAGTCACCCGCACTGCGGGGTGAAACGCAGAGGTTTCTGTAGGCCCGGGTGACAAATCCCTGCACTGCTACCCAAATCCAGCAAGGTCTGCCTACCGAAGGAGCCAGCGTCAGAACTCCAACCCTGGCTCATGAAACTCGCCAGAGATCTGGTTCGGGTTCACCTGTGAGCCATTCTAGGTCTGCTGACGGACAGCCAAATGTGTGGCCAACCCTGCTCTCTGCGTGGTTTCTAATAATCTAAAGCTAATCAACTTGACTGCTGCCACAGCAGGCTCTGATCTGCCACATTCCCAACTCTCTCTGTGCTCTGGTGTCACTCCTGAGAACTCTTCAGATTTAGGGAAATCAACTTGAGATGACTCATGTTAATCTGTAATTTAAAAAAAGCCGAGTAGTCCTGTGGCTCTCTAGAGCCTAACAAATGTATATCTAGCATCATGCGCTTTTGTGGACAAAACCCACTTCCTCAGAATTTTAGTTATAAGCTGGGGACACATCAGTTGGAAGTGACGGAAGAGGAGAAGGACCTCGGAGTCCTGGTTGATCACAGGATGACTATGAGCCGCCATTGTGACATGGCCGTGAAAAAGGCTAATACGGTCTTGGGATGTATTAGGCGAGGTATTTCCAGTAGGGATAAGGAGGCGTTATTGCCGTTATACAAGGCATTGGTGAGACCCCATTTGGAATACTGCGTGCAGTTCTGGTCTCCCATGTTTAAGAAGGATGAATTCAAAGAAGGGCCACTAGGATGATCCGAGGAATGGAAAACCTGTCTTATGAAAAGAGACTCAAGGAGCTTGGCTTGTTTACCTTCACCAAAAGAAGGCTGAGGGGAGACATGATTGCTCTCTTTAAATATATTAGGGTATGTGGAACGAGGAGTACCGGTAGATCAAATTAGAGATAGAACTACCTACTCCATGCCGCGTGAAGCTGCAGGCACGGAGTTCGGACTAAGCGGGATTTAAAAATGGCAGTGCCCGGGAAGATGCAAATGAAGCCCGGGATATTTAAATCCTGGGCTTCATTTGCAACTCCGGTTGCCCTCATTTGCCTACCTAGCTCGAACTAACGAGCTAGTGTAGACATACCCTTAGAGGGATAAATACCAGGGAGGGAGAGGAATTATTTAAGCTCAATATCAATGTGGACACAAGAACAAATGGATATAAACTGGCTATCAGAAAGTTTAGACTCGAAATTAGACAAAGGTTTCTAACCATCAGAGGAGTGAGGTTCTGGAACAGCCTTCCAAGGGAAGTAGTGGGGGCAAAAGATCTATCTGGCTTTAAGATTAAGCTAGATGGATTTATGAAAGGGATGGTTTGATGGGATAACATGATCTTGGTAATTAATTGACCTTTCACTATCGGTGGTAAATAGGCCAATGGTGGGATAATAGGAGTTACTATAGAGAACTTTTCCCAGGGTGTCTGGCTGGTAAGTCTTGCCCAC
The DNA here is from genome assembly GCA_030068395.1 of Apalone spinifera. Classification (NCBI taxonomy): domain Eukaryota; kingdom Metazoa; phylum Chordata; order Testudines; family Trionychidae; genus Apalone; species Apalone spinifera. The sequence continues at coordinate 2,274,334 of JANRFK010001158.1, read as the reverse complement.
ATGCTCAGGGTTCAGCTGATCGCCATATTTGGGGTCGGGAAGGAATTTTCCTCCAGGGTAGATTGGCTGAGGCCCTGGAGGTTTTTCACCTTCCTCTATAGCATGGGGCACGGGTCACTTGCTGGAGGATTCTCTGCATCTTGGGGTCTTTAAACCATCATTTGAGGACTTCAATATCTGGGATATAGGTGAGAGGATTATTCTAGGAGTGGGTGGGTGAGATTCCGTGGCCTGCGTTGTGCAGGGGGTCAGACTAGATAATCATAATGGTCCCTTCTGACCTTAAAGTCTATGAGTCTGAGATGAGTGGGGGAAAAGCGGGGAACCTCCCAATATAGAACAGAAAAAGAAGGGAGAAGGGGAGGAAAAATACTTGTCAATGGTAGTGCCGGTGCTAATGAGGCTAATTGAGCGAGCTGGAAGGGTCCCATACTCATATCATTTGGGTGTGGCCCATCCAGTTCATGTCTTTGTTCAAGCCCTTGAGCGACTGTGTCAAATTTGCATCTGAAGGCCATTGGAGAGGAGTTGGGGATTTCCGTTCCTGGCCCTGGCAGCGTGCTGCTCCTGGAGATGGGCAAGGATTTGGTGATTTCAGACTTGCGAGCAATAACAACACCGATGCGCACTATTTTGTGGGAAAAAGAGCCAACGCCATATCAGAACAAGATAACCCTCAAGAGAAACAAATTGCATCATTGGCGAGGTCACGCTGAGCAAAGCACAAATGAAACACACCTCAATGGAGCCCACGCATCAAGCAGTTCATCTAAAACACAAGGATTTTGCTCCCCAACTGTACTGAGACAGCAGGGTGAAAGATTCAGACTAATTACGCTCTTTCCACAAGTGCACAAAGGAAGGGACAAGATTTCAGATGTTTGTAGCAAATTGGCCGACACAGGCAGTCCAGAAAGGTTTCCTGAGCTCTTAATGGTATTTTATCATAAAATAACGAGCCGCATTAGATGAACATGGCCCATTGCTCCCCTTCACTTCAAGAATTCAGGCAGGAGAAGAGAAAGGTCAAGAAAACTTCATGGCAGCGTTCTCTGAAATGCTTCCAGCTAGATGAGGAGAACTTTTGAGCGCGCCCGTTATTTCGAAATACAATGGGTGTGCTATTCCGACAGCCCTGTAAGCCTCATTGCACGAGGACATTTTGGAATAGCACATTATGTTGAAATTTGGCACTGTGTCGATTTTGAAATAAGCTGTTTTGAAATTGACTTGAAATGATCTACGCAATTTGCGTAGCTCAAATTGCATAGCTTATGTTGAGCGTCAGGTGCAGTGTAGATGCACCCTGAGAATGGATGAAACAATAGTGTCGGACGGGGGATTTTAGGTGACTGGGCTATAAAATGGCAGATGAATTTTAATGTTCACAAATGCAAAATAATGCACATTGGAAAACATAATCCCAACTATACATATAAAATGGTGGGGTCTAAATTAGCTGTTACCACTCGAGAGAGAGATTTAGGAGACATTGTGGATAGTTCTCTGAAAACATCCACTCCATGTACAGTGGCAGTCAAAAAAGCAAACAGGATATTAGAAATCATTAAAAAGGGATAGAGAATAAGACAGAGAATATCTAATTGCCTCTGTAAAAATCCATGGTACGCCCACGTCTTGACTGCATACAATATGGACTCATCTCAAAAAGGATATCTTATTGGAAAAGGTTCAGAAAAGGGCAACAAAAACTATTAGGGATTTGGAAAGGCTGCCATATGAGGGGAGATTAATACAATTGGGACTTTTCAGTTTAGAAGAGAAGAGACTAAGGGAAATAGGATAGCAATCTATAAAAACATGACTAGTGTGGAAAAAGTGAATAAGGAAAAGTTATTGACTTGTTCCCATAATGCAAGAACCAGGGGTCACCAAATGAAATTAATAGGCAGCAGACTTAAACAAAAGAAGTATTTCTTCACACAACCTGTGGAACTCCTTGCCAGAGGATGTTGTGAAGACCAGGACTTCAACAGGGTTCAAGAAAGAGCTAGATACATTCATAGAAGTTAGGTCCATCAGTGGCTGTTAGCCAGGATGGGCAGGGATGGTGTCCGTAGCCTCAGTTTGTCAGAGGCTGGGAATGGGTAGCAGGGGACGGATCACTTGGTGAGTCCCGTTCTTTTCATTCCCTCTGGGGCACCTGGCTTTGGCCACTGTGGGCAGACAGGATCCTGGGCTGGATGGACCTTTTGGGCTGACCAAGTCTGGCCGTTCTGATGTTCTTATTTCTCCTTTTGAGACACTGAGCTGGGTCTCAAACAGACAGAAATTTTATTTGCAAAGTAAGGAGCAAACTCATCACAGTAAGAAAAGCTTTGTTCTGTTTCCTGATAAAGGCAGCTCAGATCAGCCGAGCTCTGTGCTATCAGAGTTCCCTAGTTCCCCACTACTTGTGACGTTGCAGCTGCTACACCGGAGAAACCTTCCTTGGGTTCCCCCTTCACGCTGTGGTCATGTCTGAATCGGCTAGGTTCTTCTGGCGGCGCCTGGCTTTGCATTCAAAGCACAGGTCTGTGGTCCTTCGATGGGCAGGCAGCGGAAGGAGCACTCGCTGGATCGGAGCCCAGCACAGTGTCGCTGATGTGCTGCCTTCTGACAGGCGGTAGCCGCTCTTAAAAAGCGACCGCTCTCCTAGGTATGGCTGTGAAAATCCACATGGTGACATCCCCGGGCTGGAAGAGAGTTCAGCCCCTGCCAGGGCTTGTCACCCGACTGTGTGCTGGCGGCCCAGCTTTCCCAGCCAGACCAGCATCTCTAGGGTTTGAAGAACCACTCTGCTAGGGGAGCAATCCCAATGGAGGGCTGGGGGCATCCCTACCAGTGCAAGAGACACGAGCATTTCATGTGCTTGGTTTCCAGGCCAGCCTGCTCCAGGGGCTTTCCTGCCTCGTCCTCCAGGGAAGCCACGCTAAACGCTTCCACGGGATGCGCCGGCGAGAAACCTGGGCTTGGAAATCTGGTCAGAGGCTGATGGGTAATTGCCAACTGCCCCCAGCCTCGGCCCTCTGTTATTCGGTGCTTTGTTTCTGTGAACAAAGACGGTTATTTAACCGGGTGCCCCTACTGAGGGGTGTTAGAGACATTACAGGGCAGCAGAGCCCAAAGACCCATTTCCTTCGCACTTCACAAGGAATAGCCAATCCCTCCATTTTTTGTACATAACCAAAACCTCTGAGTGGCTCTTGGGGGCGGTGCCGGCGCACACGGACACCGGCCTGGGCTCCTCGAACAGATGCAGGCAGATTTTAGAGCCATCCGCCAATTTGGGCTTGGTTGTGTGGGGTTTTTTGTTTTACATTTTGAACAAGCCGCATCCATGTTGTATCCTCTGCAGGGTGCTCAGATGTGCAATTCATGTCCAACCTCCCCCACTTCCTAGGGTGTGACTGTACTGGTGACTCAAAACTAGAACCCCTGTGTAAACCTCCGCCTGGGTTGGGCTGTACCTCGGCCAGTGGTGGGTAACCCGCGACCCATTGGGGTCCTACGAGTGGCCCACAAGACATTTTGGTCACCACTGCCCAGACGCAGGGTTGCCACATTCCACTGGTTTCCATCTATGAGGGGTTGTCCTGTCTTCAGAGGCCAAGGAGAAAAATCTTCCTTCTTTCCTTCCTTCCTAGGTCATGTTCTCTAGACCTTTAATCAGTCTTGTTGCTCTTCTCTGGACCTTCTCCAACTTCTCCACATCTTTCCTGAAATGTGGTGCCCAGAACTGGGCACAATACTCCAACCAGCGCAGAGCAGAGCGGAAGAATGACTTCTCGTGTCTGGCTCACAACACTCCCGTTCATGCAGCCCAGAATCACGTTTGCTTTTTTTGCAACAGTGTCACACTGTTGACTC
>JANRFK010001158.1:2239072-2259714 GCA_030068395.1 Apalone spinifera | reverse complement strand
GGAGCAATGGGCTCAAGTTACAGTGGGGAAGGTCTAGGTTGGAGATTAGGAAAAGCTATTTCCCTAGGCGGGTGGTGAAGCGCTGGGCTGGGTTCCCTAGGGAGGGGGTGGAATCTCCATCCCTGGAGGTTTTGAAGTCTCGGCTTGACAAGTTGGGTTGGTCCTGTTTTGGGCAGGGGGCTGGACTCAATGACTCCTGAGGTCTCTGCCTGCCCTAGGATTCTAGGATTCTCTGAAGTGAGTCCCACCTGCTTATGCTGCGGTTGAATCTGGACTAAGCTGAGCACAAGGACAGAGGAATGACCTGACCGTATCAGGCCCATGGAGTGTGTCTCTGACAGGGCCAGCAGCAGAGTCTTCAGAAGAAGAGCAAAGGTTTTACCTTCGACAGTTGTGGGATAATCCGCGCCATTGTATAGGAATCACGTCCCCACCTCTGACGTGTTTTGTGGCAACAATACTGCACATTGCGGCTAGTCTTCCATTGAACTAGCCAGAGAAAGTGATGACGCTCCTACAGAGACCATGAACCACAACTCATATCTCATTTGTTGTGTCTAACGACACAGCACGTTCTAACACAACAGTGAGCCCCACAATTGCTTGCAGGGTTAACCCTCACCGTGTAGGTCCACACCCGTTCACACTGTGGTGCATGTTTATGACTGGTCATCGTCTATAGATTTATACAGCTCGAGGGTTTGATGTCCCGGCCGGTCACAGTTTATAAACCAGTCTCTAGGATTTGGCAACAACACAAAACAGCCTGGGCATGTTCTGAGGAGAGTTTCACCTGGACGGATCCCACTGAAGGGAAAGGATTTATTCCAGGTTTACACTGAATGCAGCATTTGGCCCGTTGCTTCTATAAAGCCTAAGAGCCTGGCATCCCAGGGGTTAAAGAAAGTCTCTGGGCCCAGTTAGCCCCGCCCCACTTTCCCTGCAGCCAATGCCAGGCCTGGAGGGAGGAGAAAAGGGAGGAGCCTGGCTCAGCAGTTCCAGGACACGAACCAGAGCCCGTCTGCTCAGAAGCCAGGGGGGCAAGTAAGCTCCCTGCCCCCACCCCTCTGGGAAAAGGGGAAATCTACGGAGAAGCTCCAGCTCAGGGGAATCTGGACTCTCGTGGCCACATCCCCAACTTAAGGACTTGACCAGGCAGTGGTTCAGAGTTCCTGGGCCAGGAACACTGGTGACAGGGGGCCCACACCTCCCCTCCTCACTGGCTTACTCTACAACCTAGCCACTAGGCTACACAGCCGCCAGGGACCCGGCCACACAACTCTTTATGAAACTGTGTATGATGTATTTTGTGTCTGAGCCATCTAATTTGGGGAATGACACATTGAAACTAAGGTTCACCAGGGTGAGCAGACAGACCAGCTAACAAAGCAAATACGTGCCTCCTCCCCCCTTATTAAATTTTAAAAATTGGAAAAACTTGGCTAAAATTGGGCGCATCTGTGCCCCCTGTATTTCACAGGAGGCAAACCTGAATTTAGCGGCTACTGCAGCCTGATGTTGATCTTTGTGGACTTGCCTCAGACAAACGCTAGGGCATGGCCTTGACACTAGGGCTGTGTCTAGACTGGCCCCCTTTGCCAGAAAAGGCATGCAAAGGAGGCCAGTCGGAATTGCAAATGCAGCGGGGATTTACATTTTCCCCGCTCCATTTGCATGAACATGGCTGCCGCTTTTTTCCGTCTTAGAGTTTTGACGGAAAAAAGCGCCAGTCTAGACAGGGCTCTTGCGGAAAAGAAAGCCGTTTCCGCAAGCTCTCTTATTCCCTTTTCTAGGGGTACGTCTAGACGACAGGCTTCTGTCGACAAAGAGCATCTAGACTACATCCAGTTCTGTCGACAAAGCAAGTCGCTTTGCCGACATGACAGTGTAGACACACTAACGCCTTCAGAACTCTGTCGACAGAAGGTGTTATTCCTTGTAGAATGAGGTTTACCACCGTCGACAAAACTGCCGAGTTCTGCTGACCTTATGTCGACAGAACTCGGTGGTAGTGTAGACACAGGTATAGTTTTGTCGACAAAAGTCCACTTTTGTCAACAAAACCCTGTAGTCTAGACACACCCTATGAGAACAAAATTCACTTGCATCCAAAGCCCTTTATTCCGAATGTGAGAACCGGGGCAAAGAAACAAAGTTCACTTCGGACTGGCGTGGGCTCGGAGGCCTCAGCCTGTATCCAGATCTGAGTTGTCAGCTGGGCCCTGCCTGGGTAACGACTGATCGCGCCAAAGCCCTGCTGCCAAATGGCCCTGAACATTGGCAGGTTGGACACCCAGCTTGGCCCCGAGCAGCTGGCAAGATCCCTAGATTCCATCTTGGACAGGATAGTAACCCCCGCTTGCAATGGGGCAAGAAGAGGGATTTTCTTTTGCTACAGACCACCCCTGTGTGAGGCTCCTCGGAATGACCTGCTGCCGCTTTTCCTTCTGCAGGAGCTTGGCTTGTGAAGCATTTCTTCTTTCAGGACCATAAACAGTCTGCAGACAAACATGTGACCAGGGATTGGACAGTGAGGGTTTTTCTAAACTGAGGTCGCCCACAGTTGAATGTAGAGCAGGAATGGGGAATCGATGGCCCACGGGCCGGATCTGGCCCCTGCCTTGCCTTGATCTGGCCCACTGTGAGGCTTGGGGCTTTCCCCCACGGCAGGGCAAGCCAGCGCTGGCTCTCCAGCCCTGCAGTGAGTCTCCAAGTTTTAGTGCCCCCCTTGCATGCCTGAAGTATGAGTGGAACCCTGGAGCCCCGAGCTGTGTTGTCACTGAGGTGAATGTGTCTCTTTTTTTTCCTTCACTACCGCTAGTGTCCCCATGACCGCTATTTCAAAATAACTCTTGCAAAGTTAGCGTTCTTCCCCGAGGAAAGCAGGAGTACAGAGTTCACAGTATCCAGCCCATTATTTTGAAATAACGGGCTTAGTGGTGTGAATGCGCCACTTATAAATTCGACCGTGTGGGGGTTGTTTCGAAAGAACTCCCTAGTGTAGCCAGGGCGAAGTGCCAGAGTTTCAAGAACACTGAGGGTTTGTCTACACTAGCCCCCTAGTTCGAACTAGGGAGGCTAATGTAGGCATTCGAAGTTGCAAATGAAGCCCGGGAGTCAAACGTTAACTTGAACTAAGTCCTTTTGCAACTTCAAATGCCTACTTTAGCCTCCCTAGTCCTCGACACTGCCTGCCTTTTCCCGGGGTGGGGGGAGGGAGCCTCCATGGAGCAGAATTGCTGCCATTGGGCCACGAGGGAGGGGCTGCACCTGGGGGGCTGTGCGGGGCGACAGCAGACGCTCAGACGCTCCCTGGAACTCCCTTTCCTGTGCCATCTCTCCGGGGGCATTGAGGGAGGTTGGGGGGATCCTGTCGAGCAAAGGGAGCCCTAGGGAACAAGGCATCTGGGGGCCATTTCCACCCATGAGCGGGAGCATCGGCAATGGGTCAGGCCCACAGAATTGCTCTGACCCAAGCCAGCACAAAGGGGAGAGGCAAGAATTCCCGCCCCGTTCCCGCTTGTCCGTCTCCTCTGCACGCTTGTTTCCTTTGGCCTTTCTTTTGCTTCTTTCATTTTTTTCAGAACACAAACGTGGGACTACAAAGAGCGAGGCCTGAGGCTACGTCTGCACAGCGGCGCTACTTCGGGATAGCGGAAGTATCCGGAAATAGCTATTCCACGTCTTTTGAGCACACCTGTTATTTCAAAATGGATTTCGACATAATGGGCACGCTATTCCAGCGTCCCTGTCACGAGGGGTAAGGGACATTTCGGCATCGTGCTCTATTTCGAAATGTGGCGCCATGTAGACACGTACAAGCTCTGTGGGGCCTAGAAGGCAAACCCAGGCCCAGCACTGGGGAACTCTTGCTTAGAAATCTTCACCCGCCATCACACGGTGTAGGTACAAGTGTAATCGTAACAGGGCGGGACTCACCGCCACGGCACCTCCTGCTGGTCACTCACCGCCACGGCGCCTCCTGCTGGTCACAATTAGCTCTGCTCAGCCCTGGGGCACCCCCTTCTGGATGGTGTCTCGCCTGCTGTTCCCTGAATAGGTGTTAATGGTTCTGCCACTTTACATCAGGACCTTCATCCCTCCCAGACTTCCCTCAGGGGGCTGCCCTGCCACGGGGCCCCACACTCTGGGGAACCCTGACCCCTTATGCCCGTTTTGCTTTAGTGCCCTACTGCCAGGTGTCATCTAGCCCTGCCTCAGGGGCTACCTGCGTCTGAAATGCCACTCAGCATTGGCAAGGGGATGTGGACTACTGCCTTTGCCTACCCTGCAGCCCTAGTATCCTTAGGCCTTGAGAGAAGCCTGGGAGTTTGCCTGGCCAGGGCTCCCCAGCTCTGCCTTGCCTGCTTTTCCCCGGCCCTGCTCCATCAGGAAGCCTCCAGCTCCCCTGGCTGCCAGGTCCCTCCTGTCTCTTCTCCACTCCAGGAGCCCTTATTTATACAGCCTCAGCTGGGCCCTGAGCCGCTGTCTCTGCCTCAGCTGCCCGCTCCACAGCCCCAGACCTCTCCCAGGGCTGGATTTAACCCTTGGAAGGCCAGTGCAGAGCAGCTCCCCATCACAGTAATAGATAAAGCAGGAGAAATAGCCTGTTCCACCCTTCGCCATTGCCACAGCCAGCTTCCTAGCCCACCAATGTCATTCACTGCTGCCACGTGAAGCTGGGATGCCCACTCATTGTGCCGCACGCAGAGTCACGGAAAACCAGCTCCCACCAACCCGCCGCCAGGAGCACATCTGCGCCCTAACACCAGCTGCTTCCTTACTCTGAGGGCCTTGTACAGACCAAGTTCCTGCAAGGTGCCCCAAGTACCGCTCTGTTCTGGTCACGCTTTAGTCCCCTTCCTTACATGCTGGAAGCCATGTGTGCCCGTGGTATTACGTGACGGGGTTCATGGTTCGAAAAAGTAACGAGTTCTGACGTCACGCCAGGCATGATCACCGAACCTAAGGGCCTATGTGGGGGAGGGTGTGCGCTGCTCCTCCAGCGTGCCACCGTGACTAGGGGAGTCTTGCTTTGGCTTAGAATAACCTCCACCCGGCATTAGAAACATCGCCAGCAGAAAGGTTCTAGACTGAGGACGTACCCGGGTGATTTCTAGTTCTGAATCCTCTTTGCTTTGCACAGTTGCATTTACATTACATGCAGGAGCATTGCTGAAGGAGAGGTCTCCTAGCCCAACTTTGCAATGGGTATAACAGCCGCGGGTGCACTCAGAGCGAGGTGCTACTCAAGAGGAGTAAGGCTTGGCAGAACTGCAGCTTTGGGCCAGATCACCTTCTTCTTCTTTTTGTTGAAATTTAAAGCTCTGAAAATCTTTATATTCCTCTTCTAAATCCTTGGCATTTAATAATATGAAATCACAGAACACTAGAACTGGTAGGGAACAGTCCTCTGCCCTCACCCAGCTCCATTTAGATCATCCCTGACCGGTGTCTGTCCAATCTGCTCTTAAATATCTCCAGAGATGGAGATTCCACAACCCCCCTCGGCAATTTATTCCAGTGTTTCACCACCCTGACAGTTAGGAAGTTTTTTCTTAATGTCCAACCTAAACCTCCCTTACTACAATTTAAGCCCATTGCTTCTTGTCCTGTCCTCAGAGGCCAAGGAGAACAATTTTTCTCCTCCTCCTCCAAGACTAATAGCTGGCAAAACATTGCAAATGCACTACCTCATTTTATTTAGCAATACACACATTTAATGCTAGAATCATTATCTGAATTCTCACTAGTAGTTGGCTTTGATATATTTCAATCTTGTTAAATATTCTAGAGCAGTGTAGCTTGCAGATAGTCCTGCCACAGAGCAGAAACTTGCAGATGTCCACAAACCTTGAACAGATGGTGTGCTGGAGGATTTCTGCACACTGACGGGCTTGCAGAGTAAAAAAGAACTTTTTAGGAGCCCACCAACACGGAGCTGCAGGCACAATTAATTTGCAGATATCAGACGCGCAATGTAAATGCAGTGAAGTCCATGTTAAAAAAGCCATGTGTCATGGGTTAGTACAGCTGGACAGCGGCGCGCTTTGGCCTCCATCCCCACAAAGGAAACGAAGCAGAGATGGAATAAGAGAGGAACCTCCTTGCCGCAGCTGGGACTTGGTTGCATTTGCCAACCAATTCCTCTCCGTTTGCTCTCCCTAGCCTAGCCTGGTGGCCTTAGTCACCGGAAACCAGCCCCAGGTGAAGGTCAGGTTCGTCTGTGAGGAAAGACGCAGAATGGGAACTCAGGGTCGGGCTGGCGTGGTGGGGCCTCCGCCCCTTTCCACATCAGCTGAAACACCTCCGTGTAGATGAGCCATTTCTCCTCTGTCACTGGAGCCCAGCAGGCAGCAGAGTCTCCTCCTATCAGAGGCCTAGTGGGAGAAAGACCAACGTTCCCCACGAAATGCCCTGCCCCATCCTCCTGCAAGGGGACAAGATCTTTTGTAGGGAGGGTAACAGGCCAGGCGCCTGGGATCCTGTCTGATTCCCACGCCCCCAGAAGGAGGCTTGGAGGTCCCCTGGGCTTCCTCTCTAACGAGACACTGGCTGAGAAGACTGACAGCTCTCGACGCTCTGCCATTGGCTGAGAGGAAGAGCGAGGGGTCACCTGACAAGGAGCAGGATGCTCCATCGAACAAGAACAGAAAAGCGGGAGGTGAAGGCTGGAGAGCAGCCCACAGGGCCTCCTCCCCTTCCACGAACTCCAGACCATCTCTGTAAGTAGGCAGGGTGGGGAGAGAAGAGGCTCCTATCCTCTGACCATAGCAACTCCAAGACAGAGAAACAAGAGAGGGGCTTGGCTGACACCATTTGAGCCTGGTAAGACCCACCACGGAGCTCCAGCTATGTGAAGAGGAAGAGGGGGTGAAACCCGAGAACAAATGACCCGCTGCAACTCAATGGCAGCCCTTCTCTAAGGAGAACGGTGGAGGGTCTGTGTCTACATTGCCTTAGGCCTGCTGGAGACCGTTGCATCTGGGCAAAGCGCGGCCCTTCTGCGCTGGCAGCGTTTGTTGCCTCCTTTGTACAAGGATTAGAGACTCCGTGAGACAGGCCGGGACCCCCTTGAGACTGTTAGCCGATGTGCCGAGATCCCACGGCGCCTGCTTCTCCTGGCAGCCCAGGTACCCTGTAACCAGACACGCCAACCTGCTGCAGCACTGCCACAGGGACAGGCCACGCCCCACTGAAAGCAGCACCGTGTGAGGCCTTCTCCCAGCATGCAGATCCCCGGCCCCTCTGGGACTGAGCCCTAGCTGATTCTGTCACATACGCTACAGAGATCCACACAGTATAGCTCACGAAATTCACCCTCTTTCTGAGTCTGGTGAGAGAGATGCAACACCCTCCCTTCCCCCCGGGAACAATTATTTACACTGGGGTTCTTATCAACACAAGTGACTTATGAAGTATAAAAGGTAGGACTTCAGTGGTCATAAGAGATAACAGACAGAGCAAGGTAGGTTACTAAGCAAAATGAAACAGAACACACAAGCTAAGCGTAATACACTCAGAAACTGGTTACATGGAATAGCTCAGCCTCCAAGTTTTCTAATAGGCTTCTTTCATAGACTGGAGAGCCTCCCAGACTGGCCCTCATTCCCCCTTCTCCCTCCCCCCCTCTCCGTTCAGTCTTAGATGTTTCCAGAAGTCATCTGGGTGGGGTAGCCAGAGAACCGACAACCTCCCTCCCCGCCCTTAAACAGGTTTTGCATAAGGCAGAAAGCCTTTGTGTTCCATCTAAACGTTCTCTCTGCTCTTGTGGAGAAACACAGCCTCCGAGATGGATCCCAGCATCAGGTGACATGGCCTGATGCCTCCGAGATGGATCCCAGCATCACATGACTTGGCAGGAGCCACCATTGCTCCTCCTCCCAGGCTTACAAGAAAAACAAATCCAGTCAGAGATCATTGTCCTGAGTATCGGGCCAGCAAGTTCCTTGGGTAGGACTAAGGGCCCTCACTTGGCATGCCTGCATTAGTAACCCAGGGCTAGACTTCACTTTTCTAACTTCACACACAGGAATGGGACATGCCGACAAAAGGGACAGGCCTGTTCAGTAGTACACAAGCTTTCCACTGATATTGAACATGAAGTAACTCGCTGTAACGGGGCAGAGCAGGCCCTGCGGCTAGACAGGGACATAGAGAAATCCTCCAGGCTGACTAGAGAGGTTGGAAAGAAACCAGCCAATCAGGGCCCAGGAAGGACTACATAAGAAGCTGCAGCACCAGAGTCAGGGCAGTTGCAGTCCAGACCTGAGGGAGAGAGGACCAGAGGTAACCGACTGGCTTGAGGGGGCGGCTCTGAGGGGAGAGTAGCTTAGAGACTATGAACGGGAAGGCAAAGCTCTGAGCTAAGTGCAAAGGGAAATATCTCCAGGAGGTGGACTATGGAATGCCCCATTATACTCAGCACGTCTCTTATCTCCTTCGTGCCAATTCACTACTGCTTGCAGTGGAGAACTGGCACTGAGTTTTTACCCTACGGCGTGGTCATTAACGCCAAAATCATTTTGTTTCTGGCCTGCGTATATTAAGAAGCGAATCCACGAAATGATCATTTTCTTTTCAATGGCTATTTGCATACATTAATAAAGGCATCATCATTTCCTCCCTGTAATTCCCTCTTACATATTCATAAACTCTGAGAACGGGGAAAGCAGAAAATCTACAGCATTAATTCCTCCCGCAAAGTAGCACATGTACAAATGGGGATTTATGGATGCCACAAAATTATTTGCCCAAATTCAACCCATATTTTATAACATCCCCCAACATCCTCCCGTACCCCACTTACTTTCAAGAAATAAAATAAACGGGCTAGTATTCAAAAGGGCCATTTGTTTTACATCAGCGGTATCATCAAGCAACACATGTACCATGCTAATTTGATTCGTTAGAGCCCCCAAGGAAACAAAAGTAAATTGGATCCATGAAATGTTACTGAAGACAAGATGTCAGGATAGACAGAAGACTAAAACTGTTAAACTGTGGGGCAGAAATAGACTTTAACAACAGACTATACCAGCTAGAAGGCTGCTACATTTATTCTCATGCAGTCGAGCAAACAGATATATTATTATGATGATATTTTGCCATTCCAACTTTAAATGGTTATTTATTCTGTGCAAAGTCACATGCCACGCTCCGACTCCATTATATAACATTCACGTATTGCTTTTATCCACATCTCTGTGCTCTGCATTAGCTTGAGCAAATACACAATTTTCTCAAAGCACGAGGCATCATTATGGCCTTTTTGATTGTGGAAGAGAATTACATTGACAATTTAATCTTGATTTTGAAAAATGAGCCCAGGTTTGTTTATTTTTATTTCAAAACTTCTGCAACTTGAAAAAGCTACCAAATGGCAGAAATTAAATTTCATTTTTCCTTTCGCCACTTCATTGCTTTTCCAAACCTGATGATCTGAAATGTTAAAGTGGGGAAATGAAAAAAATAATAGGAAAAGGGATCGGGGAGGGGAGGCCTAGCTGTCATTCATCAGAATGTATTCTGTAGCAACAAACAGCCAAACGGAACAAAAGAGGAAAAGCGAAGAAATTAAAATTTCAGTTCCAAACATTACAGAGAAGATTGAAGCTGCCATTGTCGATCTTCCAGGGTTCAAATGAGCGGATCTAGTGAAGACAGCTAATTCGAACTGAGATGGTAGTCCTGCTTCCACAAGGAGTAAGGGACGTCGGAGGAAGAGTTTTCTCCCTTCAACTTCCTGCAGTGTTGGACAGCACCAAAAATTGAGTTAAGGTACTTCGACTTCAGCTACGTAATTAACGTAGCTGAACTTGCGTTTATTAATTCGACCTTACCCTATGGTGCAGATATACCCATACTGAAATTTTCCAATAAAAATAACAGAAATATCAGCAATAAATAAGTTTCATTTTCAATAACTCATTTTTTTCCAGTAGAAAAAGTTTTCAGCCAAAAAAAAAAAAAATCAGCCAGCTGTGTTTATAAGCCAATGTTTTAAAAATATATGGATTTGTTGATATTTTAGGACACATATCAAAATCCAATTAACAAATGTGATGTGTAAAACATTTAAATTAATACAACAATCACTACTTCTGAAATGGAGACAAAAGAATGCAAGCAGACACATCTACTGCTTCATGCTTTTGGTTTATTGTTTTTTAAAATTTTGACAGAGGAAATAAAGCAAGCACAAAAAAAATCAACAGATCATTGTGTGCTAGCCACGAATGTCATCTGGAAAAGTTGACCGATTAATGACAAATGTGTTAGCAAGTCCCTTAATTTGGGCTGTGGTCTCCTATTCTCTCCCTGCCTTGTCTACCATGCTGATCAGAACCACACAAAAAAAGAGAATTGCTGAAGAATAACAAAATCTCAGATGTTTCCATCTTTCAGAGTTCTGCATGAGCCCATTTTCCAATTCCCCCAGTTCTCCTACTGTTTCCAGTCAGAAATGCGATCCATCTCATCATTGGCAACATTTTTCATTCACCAAAAAGACCCTGTTCTCTGTCTGAAAACCAGCTGTTTGTCAAATGCAAATTTCAGTAGTGATTTTGGAAACACGTTTCAGAACATCGGATACACATTTTGATTTTAAAAATTAGACCATTTGCAAAAAGAGAAGCATTGCTGATAGTGTTGATTTTTTTTCCTGAAAAGTTTCTTATTAAGAAAAAAAGCATATTGGCGTTGGCCTGGCCTTTTTCGTGATGTGCTCCATATTTGCACGTTGGAAGCTTCTGCTGTGTATTTTTGCAGGTCTAGTCATATGACCACTCCATGTCTTGAAATTATTTTTGCAATTGCCTTCGAGGTCTCTTGGAAGAACACACACCTCAAGCGAGCCAGAACTTTGAAAGTACCCCACGGTTGTCACCAACTGATTCAGTAGGAACACCCGTCTCGTGTTGCATTTCTTAACCACATGTACCACAACGTGGGCACTGAACTGATGGAGGAGTCTCTGAGCTCTGGCAATACAGCTATAAAATAACGCTAGGATGAGCCAAGTCCTACAGGCCTTACCCCAGAGGGCAGAGACACACAAACATCTGTGGGAATTTCTTAGAATTAGAGCCTGTGTTTAACAATTATAAAAGAAAAATTATAAAAGAAATTTGGTCCTGCCACGAGGGCAGGGGGCTGGACTTGATGACCTCTCGAGGTCCCTTCCAGTCCTAGTATTCTATGAAACTCCCATATCTAATCTCTAGATTGACTTCCAAACTCACCTATCCCATATGGCTAGGAACTGGGATCCTGTTGGTTTAGAATTATATTGCGAACCAATTGTGTAACCACATTAGACTGTATTCAGGTCCCTTCCTTCTTAAAGGGATACGAAAAGAAACTCAAAACAACAGCACACATCTCTCTCCCAGCTGCTTCTTTACGCGCTTCAAATTAAGCTCCTTCTATTCAAATAGTCCGTACTACCATCAATACTTTAATTAGATAATTGAGCTCACCGTACTGAGACAAACCAAACAGCCTTCAGTTGATAGGAGACCGAGCAAATATGATACATTTCAATGCCTGCTTTAAAATTCCCCGTGCTCAAGTTAGCCCTGTCTAATGTTTGAGAACAACAGTGGCGTCTCCCACTGCCTGTGGTGGGTTATCGAAATCCTCTGAACCGCTAAGAATGTATCTAATACCGTTTCAGATCAACCTCTTTGGCACTCTCGGAACTCAGATTGGCTATCCCCTTTCCAACAAAACCCCACCCTTCCAGATCGAAGGCGCTAAACAGACATTTCCTCTCGGCCTCTTCAAACCTCTGTCAAAATCTTTATAATGGCAAACTAATTCGCCGCCTAATCCTGACTGCTCATTCCCTTTCCATTCCATTTGCACGGAGGAAGGCGGACACGGCTTGAGTTGGGGCATTTGCACATGGGAACGCTCGGTATCCCGTCTAACAGGCTCGCAAGGCTGCTAGACGCCAAACGCCATGGACTTAACAAGGACCTAGGTTTTACAGCTCATTACAACCATTTGTCACACACCGTACTGCCCTCTGCCCATGGGCGGTGGATGAACCTAGGTCTGGGGAGGCAACCCCCCAGCTCTGTCTCTTCCATCCAAGGGCCAAGTCCCTCCCACGGACAAGAGAGGTTCAACCTGTACCACGTTGTTTTGATGCAGGCCAGGTGTACGTGGCTCTGTACAAACCCAGAAAAGGGAATTCTTGGCACCTCTGCACTGCCCCTCGTACCAAAATGCTCTGAAGGTCCATTCTCTTCAATTAACTGATTAAAATCTACAGTGTGTTGAATGATTAGGCTGGTGTGTGATTTTTGGGATCAACTTGAACCATAAGACAACATGTTTGTAACCCTCAGATGACCAAGAAAAATATCAGGACTGTATTTTACAGTGGGGAAAAAATAAGGAAGCCCAAGTACAGAAATCCCTGCTAGTTCCAAGTCTCCTACGCCATGGATCGCACCCTTTTTCTCAGTGCATTTCATCTTCTCACTCGCTTGATAAATACTTCAAGAATGAGGTGAACTGTTAACACCCTATAGCTCTGGTACAGGCTTCCAGAGCTTATAGAAACTGCAAAGTTTCTCCTGCTAATCCCACTCATTCATATTCATACATGGCAGATCACTGTTAGCCTGATCAAAATGTATGCCGAGTGCGGAGGGTTTTTCTTTAAAAGAAGGTTTATCATCAGTCTGCAACATCACTAGAACATTAATTTTGTCAAGGCAGCCGGGCTTATTGAAGAAATTCGGAGGCTATTTAACCAGTCATGGGCTAACATTATGCAGGATACGTCAGACGTTAATCAAGGATTTTGTGGGAATTATAAAAAAGGGAAGTGAAGAATCATCCCAGCTACAGGGTGTGAACTAATAATCAGATAAGGTTTTAAATAGAGACGGGATTAGTTCTGAAGGGACAAAAATATGTTAAATGCACCAGTAAGAAAATTTTTTTACAGGTGACGTGAAAGATGCAGCTTAAGTTCTCCTCCCATCGCTTACTTTGAGGAAAAAATCCTACAAAGCAAGACAGTTCCTCATCTGGAGATGCAATTAACAGCAGTCGCTTCTGAAACAGAACCTCGGGGCGGGGGCGGGGGCGGGGGCGGGGGGGCAAGAGAATCTCTTCTTTTTCCAGAGATGAAAACAAAATACAGATTTTTTTCCCCCAAAATGGGAGACATAGAAATGACTAAAGTTCTGAGCAGGTAAGACAAATAAGAATAAAAAAAAAGACACAAAAGGCAAGGATCACTGGGTTTACTTTTGCAATGTTACATAGGAACCGAAGCAACCCGGAGGCCGTCACGGCTGATAATTGTTCCAGGTGCTTGTCTTTTTGTTTTATTCCCTGTGCTGAACAGTTGAATGATTTGAATCAGAGATAAACAAGACGTTTCCCCTAGACGGTGTATCGAAGGGGAAGGGATGTGAACACCAACAAGAGACTTGTTCCTGCATCCCAGAGGTCAGAAAGCCTGGACACATTTCAGGGAGCTGCTTTACACACTTGGGGTATGTCTAGACTACATGCCTCTGGCGACAGAGGCATGTAAATTAGACATACCGACATAGTTAATGATGCGGGGATTTAAATATCTCCCCCATCATTAGAATAAAAATGGCCGCCACATTGTGCCAGCTCAGCTGTTTGTTGGCATGAACTGGCACTCAAGATGGGGATCGGTTGGCAAGGAAAGCCTTTGCCGACCGATCCCTTATGCCTTGTGCAACGAGGTTTACAGAATCGGTTGTCAAAGGCTTTCCCCGTCTTGACTGCCGCTTCACACCGACAAACAGCTAAGCCGGCACAAGGCAGCGGCCATTTTTATTCTAATGACGCGAGGGATATTTAAATCCCTGCTTCATTGACTATGTCGGTATATCTAATTTACATGCCTCTGGCGACGGCCTCCGGGTTGCCTCTGTTCCTATGTAACGTTGCAAAAGTAAACCCAGTGGTACCTAGACCACAGCAACACTTAAGACCAAGAGACCTCTACAGGAGGGGTTGGGAGCCAGCTGGCTCTTAGCTCAGCGCGTAGAGGCTCCTATACTCCACTTCAGAAGTCCCAGGTTCAAATGTGCCTGGTGGTGGTTACAGCTGCACTTGCTGTAAAATTCTCACTCCCTTTCCACCTTGCTGCCCTCTGCTGATGTCAACACAACTTTTTAAAATCCCCATAGGGAAAAAACAAGCCTTGTGAAAAGGGTATTGCAATTGCTCTTTTGGAAGAGCTCTCTCTGTGCTGATTAGGCCTCATTTGGAGGAGTATGTCCAGTTCTGGGCACCACCTTTCAAGAAAGATGTGGAGAAATTGGAGAAGGTCCAGAGAAGAGCAACAGGAATGATGAAAGGTCTAGAGAACGTGAGCGATGAGGGCAGACTGAAAGAATTGGGTTTGTTTAGTGTGGAAAAGAGAAGACTGAGAGGGGACACGAGAGCAGTTTTCAAGTATCTAAAAGGGTGTTACAAAGAGGAGGGAGAAAAATTGTTCTCCTTGGCCTCTGAGGATGGGCTTAAATTGCAGCAAGGGAGGTTTAGGTTGGACATTAGGAAAAACTTCCTGTCAGGGTGGTTTAACACTGGAATAAATTGCCTAGGGGGGTTGTGGACTCTCCATCCCTGGAGATATTTCAGAGCAGGTTGGACAGACACTTGTCAGGGATGATCTAGATGGTGCTAGGTCCTGCCATGAGGACAGGGGACTGGACTTGATGACCTCTCAAGGACCCTTCCTGTTCTTTGATTCTATGAAGAATCACACGCATTATTTTGGCTCACTGCTGCCATGTTCTCAAGGGACGAGATACAAAGCATGCCATGGCCCATCGCGTAGCTCTGTCAGACAAATACAAAGGCAGGATGAAATCATGGCCGAGACGCTGTGGGTGCACCGGAGTGAAGCGTTCCTTCTTGTACAAGATGCCAACGTGTTGGCAAGCATTGTAGAAGAGACCAGAGTCGCAGGGATGCGCAAAGCCACCTACTGGCTTTAACAAAGGTGCTGTGGATTCCTCAGGATTTTAGGCCCCACCCAGAGCAAGTTCTCGTTTTTGTCCTGCCTGGCGCGGGTGGACAATCCCAGTCTCCATCTAGCCCTTCGTTCTTCAAGAGCTACATTGGGTGGAGTCAAGGGAGGGCACCTCCCCCCGGCCGTGGTGGGTGCAGACAGCAAAGGGCCAAAGTTCGTTTTGAGCATTAGCGGCCCAATCCAAAGCCTGCTGAAAGCACTGGGACGACTCGGTACAATTTCGCTGGGCGGGACCCAAGCCATCCGCTACTTTGACTTTCCAAGTGGCGGGACAAGGCCAGGTGCACTAGAGGATGGGCCAGTCCCAACCTTGCTTGTGCACAGACAATAACAGGGAGAGGGACTGTGTTCTGCAGTGGATGGGACACGACTCAGCCTGTGCCCCCAACCCTGCGCACAGCTGGCAGGTGGGCGTGGCCCCGCAAAGCCAGGACAGGGAGGACGAGTCGAGCAAGACAAGCGGATGGTGGGTACAGTGCTTGGCTGCTTTGTTTTGTCTGCCGATTGGCGTCAGACCCGGGGATCCTTTTGGAGCTCAGAGCCCGGGCAAAAGGGCTCTCCAAGTGAGTGTACTTGAATTTCACAGCAAATTCATGTATGATTCATGCATGCCTGTCACGGCGTAGGCACACCCCCTCCCATGGGGCATGGAGGCCGCCTGTTTGACTGTTGGTCTGTAGGTGACCTACGATGGTCCGTCGTCCTGCGGTGGTGTAGTCTATTGGAATCCTAGCACGGGTTTAGGCAGCACAGCCTGATGGCTAGAGTCAGTAGTGTAGTCCTCACGTGCAGGGCAGTACAGCCCAATGGCTAGAGCCAGTAACACAGCCCTGGATGCAGGGCAGTACAGCCCAATGGCTAAAGTGAGTAACACAGCCCTGGGGTTCCGGGCAGCATGGCCCAATGGCCGGAGTCAGTAACATAGCCCTGGGGTTCAGGGCAGCATGGTCCAATGGCCAGAGTCAGTAACACAGCCCTGGGGTTCCGGGCAGCACAGCCCAATGGCCGGAGTCTCATGGGTTTGGGGCAGCAGCCTCAGTAGGGGGACCTGAGCCCACTCTCCTCCACTAGGTCACGACCCAGGGCCAGGTCAGCGGGGGAGTGCTCTGCCGCTCACTCAGCAGGGAATCCCATACAACACACTGAGCTCACAGGGGCGGGAGATACCACTCCCGCACCCTCCCTGGGTCACTTCCTACCAGTTTTGGCGTTGGGGCGATCCATGTGGTTTCAGGGTCTTCCGGCTCCACAGCCCCAGTCTCCCTCAGCCCCTGAGGCTCCACCAGCTGTTGTGGCTCGATGTGGACTCCCGGATCTCCAGCTCCCATCATCCAGATCTCTGGCTTGGTTATCTCCAGAGCTCCTGCAGCAGGTCCTTCTCCTCTGGCGTCCAGCCCCAACTGCGCTGAGCTACTCCCTTTTATACTGCCTCAGCACTTGGAGCATGCCCAGTCTGGCTGGAGGGGCGGGACTTCCTCTGCCCACAGAGTTTTAACCCCTTCTGGCCCAGTGTGGGGTGTGCACACCCGATCACAATGCCCCTTGCGCATTTGCCTTCTACTCGTGGGCCTGGATTTCACAAGCACCAAATGTTGGCAGAAGACGAACTTTAAGATTTCGTGCCTGAGTCAACGGGCTCCCCCCCCGCGCGCTCACACAGCAGGGTTGTTTGATATGGCTAGTGCCCATCTCGTCAGGGACTAGACAATACTGGGCAGCTTACCTGGCTAAGCACGGCTGCACGGCACATCCTGGGTTTCAAACGAGCCACAACATTTAAAAAAAAAATCTGGACAAAATAGTCAGCGACTAATTGCCAGCAAAGGATCAATTAAAAACAAATTGGGGGAGTTGCTGGCCCAGGTGCTGGGGAACATGAAGGACTGCTGCACCCCAGGGCTTGAGGTGGTTCCATCAATCTATAGCTGGTCCCATAGCGCTCAGCCCCCGGCTACTTCCCGGAGACCCGTAGGAGGGAATTAATTGAATAAATGATTCAGTACAAATTATTCACTCAGTGAAACTGGGGTCTGACCTGCTTAGGAGCCTAAATGTATGTGCCGGCATCCACCCAACAATCGCTCATCCCTAGCCATCGTTTGCCTTTGTCATCTTTTTCTCCGGCCTGCTAAGCTGACGAGTGTGTCGGAACGACTCATACTCCATGGCTCGCAGCAGGAGTTCCCACGGCTGATTGCAGGGACAGAAAACAAGCATCCTTTCGGCTCCCTTTGTAACATTCAAACAAGCCCTAGGTGCCTGCATGCCTCCATTTGGTGGTCAAGCAGCTGCTGTCTGGGAGAAAACAATCCAGTTACCAATGAAAAAAACAAACAGCAGCAAAACCAGACATGCCACAGGAGGGGTGTGCTATAGATTTGCTTAACTTCAGGCAACGCAAAGCCTGTTTGCCCAGTTGGGAATCGAAAGACAGGCCGAAACTGTAGTCAATTACTCTGCGAGATTACAATAGAGCCCGCATTAGGGTTGCTTAAACTAGTTAGCCCCTTGCTTCCAGCCATGACTTTCAAGCATTTCCTAGATTTCTTGCATAATGGCATCTGAGCTGGAAAGACGACCTCTATCGGGAGATCCGTTTTGGCTGGCACTTGCCAGGACTGCTTCAAATAGTTGTCACTGTAGGTAAGCCAGTCCACAGAAGAGAAAGCTGGACAGCATTCAGAAAAGGTATTTTTTACCTGCTGGCAAGAGTATATATCAGGGATGTGCATGAGAAATCAAAAACAAATTTATAAACATTGAGAAAAAAAATCAACTGTGTTTTGGATTTTTATGCATTGATTTCTGCTTTGAAAGGGACAGAAAGATTTGCGTCGTTATACCATTAATTCAGCTGGTCCCAGCTACTCATTTCACACCATGAGAAGGGGAATTCAGTACAATAGGCTGGGGAATTTTCGGGCAGGTTCCCAGATCATCAGCTGGGTGTTCAATATTGGCTGTTTCACATAATTAATAGGATTTCTTTCCAGATCCCAGTGGCGGTAGGATAGGGGGGAGTAGTGCATTCCTGGGACAGATACTTTTCTGAGCTTGGCATTGAGCAAAGAAAACAAACTCTGAAACTCTTTTTAATTTTAATGAGTTAATTTTTAGACTGAGAACAGCTAAGAAAGATGCTTACACAAGAACTCCAGATATGTTCCACAATAAAGACCTCACCATTTTATCTGAACCATAAAGCTTAATGAATCCTCCCGATTCCTATTTTTTGGCTCTCACTTCAATGCCAAAGAAGAAAGGCCCAGCTGCTTTGGTATCTTCTAATTAGAGGACATTTATCTTTGTGGTGACACATCTAAAGGGGCCTTTAATATTATAATTAGGAGTGATGACATTGCACCAGATAAAATATTTGTTCCGCTACGGAACACAAAAGCAGATCAGAACGCAAGGAAAAAATTAAGAAATTGCGAGCAAGTTTGGTGATATTGATGAGCACTTGCATAATTAGGGCCATACATTCCCAATATATAAATAACATTCCCCTCTTCAAAAAGTAAATCACAACTGCTAGTTCCCATAACATAAGAACTAGGGGTCACCAAATGAAATTAATAGGCAGCAGGTTTAAAACAAACAAAAAACTTTTTCTTTGTGCAGTGCAGTTAACTTGTGGAACTCCTTGCTGGAGGATGTTATGACGCTCAGGACTTCAACAGGGCTCACAAAAGAGCTAGACAGATTCATGGAGGATAGGTCCATCAATGGCTATTAGCAGTGGAGTTTTTTGTAAAAAAAAAAAAAAGGTGCCAGTACTCCAGGGGAAAAGTTGTTGAGCTCTGACTGGAGGTGCTGGTACTGCGTACTGGGCAGTACCATCACAAAAAAAGCACTGTTTAGCCAGGATGGGTAGGAATGGTGTCCCTAGCCTCTGTTTCTCTGGAGGTGGGTGACAGGGAAGGGATCACGTGAAGATTCCCTGTTGTGTTCCTTCTCTCTGGGGCATCTGGCCCAGGACCAGGCATCTGGCCCTGGTCTCGACGGTCCTTTCGTCTGACTCAGTCTGGACGCTCTGATGTTCTTACTGAAACCTGTTTCAGCACATCAAGCGCTTTGGTAGAGAGGGACTCAAAAGGCATCTGTTTAGCTAATAAAATGGTTGCTTGCTATGCATATATATGGGGCAGTACAGCTAATGGAAAGCCCTGGGGTAGTTAGGACTGGTTAGTTTCAGTCTCCCTGTTCCATAACCAAAAACAAACCGACCCTCGGCTTCCCTTGTAGAGTCAGGGAGGACAAAGAAGGAGCTGGGTAAGGACCATGTAGTTTTACTAAAAACAATCAAGAGCGTGCCAGCTACCGGGCTGGTGGCAGTAGGAGAGCGGAGGTTTCAGGCTCATGGGAAGAACAACAATCATTTCTTTTCCACATGAGTCACTATGGGGGGGCCAGTTGCCTGTCCCGGCAGCTAGCCCAGTGCGCAAGTGTCACAGTCAGCCCCCTGCCTCATGCAGCCAGATAGTCACGAGCCAGCCTCTGCCCTTTTGGCAGTGAGTGAGGGCCAGGCTGAGCTGTGCAGATGTGTCACCGGGCCAGAAGACATGCTGCACCATGAGGCTACACCATATGTAACCCGCAGGCACTGAGACCACTGGCAGGGCAGAGCAAAGGCCCATGGCTTTAGCCCTGAAGGCCGCAGGTTCCAGCCCCCCTATGGATGACTCAGGGCTGTTGGCTTTATGAGTGCATTGATTCCCAGGGAGGGGCTGCTCCTTTCAATAATCTTGTCTACTCTTCGTGCTGTCGCTGTCATTGGGCAGGGCCATCTCACAGCAAGGAGTAACCTTCCAGATGTCGCCTGCCATCTTGGGCGAGGCTGGTGATGTCACCACGAATACTAACTGCCCTGCATGGTACTTAGAGGCGGAATAAGAGAAGAACCCAACATTGGCATCGTACCAAATAACCGAGGCGTTTGCAGGATTGGACTGGAGAACTGCTTCAATCTATTGCACACAGAGAGCCAGAGCCACAAGGACGGGACCGAGTACAGTGAATGGGCCCGGAGTCAAAGGAAAAAAATACCTCCACTGATTCCGGCTTGCCTGGAGCTGGCCCGCGAGACTCAGGGCTCCCTGGGAATGTGGGGGGTATATTGGGTCCCCCTAGGCCCTGCTGTGTGTGTCTTCTTCCTTCTCAGCCGGGGCCACGTCAATGATGTGGTTTTTCTGTGGGTCAGCGGCCCCCGACCCAAAAATTGTTTCCCAGCCTTGGTCTACAGGGAGTGGAACAATCGACCTTGCCCCTTTCCGGGACCTCTCTGAAATCACTGCGTGACTGCCAAGGCAGCTGCCGCCGAACAGTCCAGCTGCATAGACGAGAGGGGAAATGAATTGCTTCCGAGGCATTTGTCCTGGCCCGTCAGTGGCAGAAGCGAGTGTGGGATCGGGGAAAGGGCTGAGGACACGAACGAGCCAACAGGCTGATTTCACAGACAGACCATCTTCCGGGGAGGCTTCCTGTTTTCCTCGGCTGCTGTGCAGGTGTCATCGCCTATCAACCAGCGATGCTCCCAGAGTGCGGAAGACGCCGGAGTAGCTGTCAGCAGAGAACATTCGAGGGAAGAGCCGGGGGG
>JANRFK010001158.1:2194361-2206705 GCA_030068395.1 Apalone spinifera | reverse complement strand
GAGAGAGGTGAGTGAGTGAAAGGGAGCAGATTCAGACAGCAAGAACCTGCTCACCTCCCTTTTCCTGTCCCCCCAAAAAAGGCCAGTTCCCGCCCCCTGTAAAACCACCCACAGACTGTCAAGAGGGAGGGAGGTTTAACATTTTCCTTCTTTTTCTTTATAAAGAATTTTGGTGATGGTTGTTGCCCTGGAACTAAGCAAATCGAAGTGTTCACATTCAAACCCCTTACCCCTGTTTAACGGCTTAGTGGTGTGGAGGGAACCGCAGTGTGGTACGGCCCCTGGCTCTGGAGGCCACTTATCCCATTAACGTTAGCCCAGCTCTAGGATTTTCAAATGTGCTTGTTGTTGCTAGAATCGATGGGAATTATGCTGGTGACGTCGGGGAGAGCGGAATTAGCCTTTTGCCAAGTGCTTTTGAAAATCCTCCTGAATATGTCTAGTGATATTTTGCTGTCCAGGCTGTGATCTCCAAACCGTGATACACAAGGGTGCATTAAGCCTCAAAAATGACCAACGGCCATTAGTATGGCCGTGTTGTACAGAGGGGCAAACAAAGGTACTGAGAAGTAAAGGGACTTTACACCGATAACAAAACCAAGATCTCTAGAGCCCTCAGCTGTTGCTACCAGACCAGTCTTCTTTTATCCACAGGGAGAGAACAATTGATAGTACAGATAGTAAATTCTTAAAACCCTAAGAACAACTCCTAGCTATTAACTCCTTTCAAAATAACTAGGGGTTTAGAGGATGATGTTTAACCAATATAGACAGGAAAACCTGCAATGTGACAGGTTTGCTCATTATACATGCAGGATCCTGCATTAATTAGAGACTTTTCATCAGGGGATTTCAAAGGCCTTGACAAACACAAAAAAAAATGATTTAAATATGTAGAGTTTCCATCAGAGATTATTTGAGCAGTCTGCACTATTAAGGTCTCTCGTGGCATCTGTAATGAGTACAGTACAATGACTTTGCAAATGACACTGTATTATCCTGGGCCAAGAATCTGTCATTAAGGGTAGAGATCAAGTCAGACATTGACTAGCAGGATTGTTTGCAGAATATTTTACATTGAAAATGAATCCTCCCATAAACAGACCTTGGAATGACTATGCAGATGTCTCTTTCATTTATTATTAGAGCTGTACAAATAAAGGATTTTTGGGGGGTTTACTAGCAATTCCCCCCTCCCTCCCCCCGCACCACCACCACAACCAAAAAAGGGGGCAAAATTGGTTTAGGGTCAAAGCAAAAATGATTTTTTTAAAAATTTTCAGTGACTGGGAAGTTGAAAAAAAATGTAATTTCAGTTTGAACAAAACATTTTGTTCAGCCTAAAGCAGTGTATCATTTTGATTTTGAGCATTTAACATTTTCTTTTCAATGAAAGTCAGTTAGAAATTTCCCCCTGAGTCTGAAATGGATCTGAAACAACATGTTTAGCCTTTTTCCTGAAGGTTTTTTTTTTTTTTGCTTTTTTGACATAAGCAAAAGTGGCCAAACCACCAGGAAGTCACAGTGTGTCCGGGTTGCTGAATCTGTAAGTGTCACCAAAAAAGGGAGGAGGGGCTGGAAAAAAAGTCACTCTGCTCTATTTATAATTGATGAGAACCCAAAAGCAAGCAGGTCTGAACATCCAGAATTATATTATTAAAAATGGGTCGTGCTAGCCACCAGCCTTTGTCTATTGAGGGGGATTTCATATCCGCTTTTACCCAAGAATCCCATGGCTATTGCATTTTTCAGGTACAGAGCTCAGGGCTGGAGGGTGGAGTAATGGATTCATTTGCTAGCTTGCAGGGGTATATTAACGACTGCCTCTGCTTTTCTCCCCGGAGTCATAAGAATTAACAAACAGGCCCCAGGCAAGTTCTAGTTCTGATAAATGAGAGGGGGTTTGCAGTCCCATCTAGTGCTGGTGGCTCACATGGTGAGCGTCTGAGCCGGCTGTACAGTTTGCCTCAGAGGATTTGCCCGTTATCTGGCCAAGAACAGGTTCTTCCTCCTGTGAATCGATTAAGCCAGCTTCAAGCCTTCACCGTACATGCAAAGACCCAGCACCACGTCACAAGCTAGCCAGTCTGTGAGGATAAACAGAGCCGGACAAATATCCCCGCCGTAGCCAACGGTACAGAGGGCCAAATCCATGGGAGGTGCCACAGGGTGATGAAAACTCAGCCTGGTCCCCTTCCCCAAAGCTCTGAACACTTCTCCTGGAAGCATGGTGGGGGAGCGCTGCGACATGGCTGCCCTGGGTCAGCTGGCTCAGGCTCACGGCACTCAGGCTGCAGGGCCGTGTCTGGGGCCCCACCCCCCCTTGCGGGGCCCCACAGTTCATGCACCAGCCCACGTTCGTGCAGTGACGTGATTTGTCAGCAC
This sequence comes from Apalone spinifera, assembly GCA_030068395.1. Taxonomy (NCBI): domain Eukaryota; kingdom Metazoa; phylum Chordata; order Testudines; family Trionychidae; genus Apalone; species Apalone spinifera. The sequence continues at coordinate 2,204,320 of JANRFK010001158.1, read as the reverse complement.
CAAAGCCCAGGTCAGCTGGTTTTAGTTTAGCCACCCTTGTTTTAGACACACCGCGTGATGACGGGGAGGGGAACTCCCCTTTTCTGGAAGTCCCAGCCATTCAGTTCACTACATTTCCTGTAAAGGGTTAAAACCACAGACAGTGGGTCCTAGAGCGTCTCCAGGAGTGCTAGGGAAGCAGGAAGTGTTGGCAGGGAGCCAGGAGAACCAATGAAAAGAGAGGGTGGGTTTTTGAATGGGAAGCTGTAACCTTCCTGTGCCAGTCATTGTGTGACCAGAGCAGAGCCTGGGAGACATGCGTTAGGCCAGGAAAACAGGCATGGGATCTGCAGCGACACCTATGTCTAGGGAAGGACTAAACCTTGGAACGGAGATGTGAGTAGAACAGGGAATGTTTAGTCAGATGCAATCAGATTAGTCTCTTTATTTTGGGGTTTGCTGGATTTCTCCAAGGTGAGTCTACACACTGCCCCCCGTACACTGTAACTTTCAAACTGAATCCCAGAGAAGCAATTCTCGGTGCCTTTAATCTGTCGTTCTTCAGTTGCTCTGTAACACCAGCAACCAAGTATGTTTTCTTTGTTTTATTAATAAAAATCACCTTTTAAAGGCTGTGATTTGATTCCTGTGTCCTAGAAGGCAGGATGTTCTGTGTGCATGCACCTAAGACCATGAGAAATCTCAGAAGGGTAGCCATGTTAGTTTGTAACTGCACAGACACTGATGCCCCCTGTCTACCCCATCCATGGCTTCTAGACAGCCCAGCTCTGCTGGATCTGCACTACCAGGGCTGCATCTATTACTTGCTGCCTATGGCATTGGTTCCACAGCACAGAGGAGATGCATAGAAAAGCTGATGCAGCTTCGGGCAGATTCTCCTTTAAAATGACTGGGGCTTTAGAGGATGATGTTTAAACATTACTGGGGCTGGGAGTTATCAAACCCCAGTGGCCCTTGGTGGTCCTGTGTCCCACACCCCACCGATCCATAGCACAGCACTTGGTACATTTGGTATGACCCCATTCTAGGACTTGGATCTCTTACCAGGTGCTGTGTGGATTGGGAGTTCCTGTTACGTTTACACACTGTCTGGTTCAAGACCTAGGATTTGATCTGGAGTTGCACTGGTGGGCAACTCCATGTGGTCCATTGAGGATGTATGTGCGGCCCACAAAACATTTTGTTTACTGTTGCCCACATGCAGGTTACAATCATAGAATCATGGGATCGTAGGGTTGAAAGAGACCTCTGGGGTCACCGAGTCCAGCCCCCTGCCCAAAGCAGGACAAGTTCCAACTAAATCATCCCAGCCAGGGCTTTGTGAAGCTAGGACTTAAAAACCTCTTGGGGTGGAGAGTCCACCCCCTCCCTAGGGAACCCATCCCAGTGCTTCCCACCCGCCTAGGGAAATAGTTTTTCCTAATATCCAACCTAGACCTCCCCCACTGCAACCTGGGTTGCTACATTCTGCTGGTTTCTGTCCATATTTTGGTTCCTACCAGCATTATTGAAGTGACACAGACATGAAGCCAGGACCCATGAAGCGAGGTGCACCCTGGTTTCATGCAACACTGACTGCAGGCGCCAGGTGCTTCCTCAGCCTCCAACCACAGTGCTGCGACGGCTCACTCGGACACCCCGCACATTCTAGGGACGCGAGCACAGTTCGCAACACGACCCTACCCCGGGAGATGGGCTTGGCTACAGCAATCTTGCGGCCACTGAGCTGAAGGAGGCCATGCATCTGGCCCACTTACTAGCCTGGGTTGCCCATGTTGATTTGGAGCCTCTAACCAAGATTCCAATACAAATGGTTCAGTACACATCATCAGCTGAACCACGGTGGGGAGCCAAACTCCTCCCTGGTGTGAGCCCAATGACACTGGCGCCGTTACAGTAGGAACAAGTTTGGTGCAGTGCATTCATCATGTTGTACATCGGTTGCCCTGGTTAATGTGCATTTTTATGCCTAAGCTAAAAGTACCTTTGTTTCAGCAACGTCCTTTTGCACCTCACGCAACGAAGGAGTCTCTTGAAGCCCACAGTGTTATGAATGAGGCAGGACGTTTGAGGCCGTTACCGCCCACCTCCAAAGTGGTGCATGTTCATGCCTGAACGTGTAATCGCTTCTGTGGAAATGTCACGTGCAGTATTTCATTAGCCTCCTGTCAAAGCCACTAAGCCTCACCCAGGAGGCACTGGTGACACGTTCCACGCAGCTGTGTGAAGATGTGAGATGGAGTCGGACGGCTGGTTTGTGACCAACTGGTGACCAGAAAATCTAAGTTCAGCAAACTCGTTAGTTAGTAACAATTAATTTTGACTGAACGCAAACCTACATCTGTGATGGAGAACTGCAATGTGAGACAAGGACCGGAATGAAAAAGGACCTCAGTGCGCTGCAACACAAACTACATTGCCATGGTCAGTGCCCTGAGCTAAAGAGCCCGCTGTGGGTCCAGTGACCTAAGGCACCAATGGCAAAGGCATCTTCTCTGGCCTCATCGCCTTTCAGAATTTGGTCTATTTCCCTACTATCAGATCCCCTGGCTGTAGCCCAGCTGCTCCCATGTGCCCGCCCAGTCCAGCTCTATACTGCACCACATCCTCACTCATGAAGAACAGGTGCACGCCCGGCTGGACCGTAACTGGCCTGCTCTCCACCCTTGGGCTATGGAAGTGCACATTCTACTGCCCACAGAAGCTGTGCATGCCCACGGGGAGGAGTCTGGGTGCATTGGGGGGTGGGGGTGAAGAGAGGGCTGGAGTGTCAGTGATTTTCAAAATTCAGCTCAGCCATCATTCCCCACCACAGCTCGGCTCCCGTGGGGCACTTCTACCAAGTGCTGCCCTGCCCTCGTAAAGAAGTGGTTCGAATCTGATACCGTTGGATTGCTCGGCTTTAGAGCTACCGGCTTTGGTCCTTGCACAGACGGAGCGGCTGGCTCGGTATTTAGACCTAGAAGATTTACCCGTGCTTAACTCAAATGATTTCTTCATTGAATTCATTGCTCTGGGGTGGGGCTGAGGAAGGGGGGTGCAGGATGCAGGCTACCTCAGGGAGAGAGGGCAACCCCAGGGCTCTCGTGGCAGGAGCTTGGGGCCAGGTGAGAAATGACTCTCTATGGCCGCTGCAGCTCCAGTAGGCACAGCCGGGAGAGGGGTGCATGTCCCCAGGCTGGGGCGGATCCAAGTTCATCTGCCCCCTCACTCCCCAGCCAGACTGAGGAATGCAGCAAACTGTTCACTTTCCCCTCGCTCCAGCCAGTAATGGCCCTGTAGGAATTGGGGAGAGGAGCTTAAGCCCCCTGTCCCCTAAAGGGCACCTGTGGGATGGGAGGTTCAGGGGTGGGGTCCTCCCACCTAGGGAGGGGGCTGCACCCCCAGCCAGCCCCTTTCACCCGCCTGGTGAGTCTGTCTCTTTTCAGTATGGTTTTCTGAGAAGCAAATCCCATTCCAGGCACATCCCATTGTCCCGGCACAACCAACCCCTGACCTCGCTGTACGTTAGGAGAAGAGGAAGCTGCCTCCCAAATTTGGTGGGCCCAGCTCTTACTGTTTAGGAGGAAAGTCTCAGGGGGGTAGCTGTGTTAGTCTGTAACTTAAAAAAAACTTTAAAAAATGAGTGATCCTGAAGTACTTTAGTGACTAACAACATTTTATATGGTATTATGAGCTTTCATGGGCACAGCCCACTTCTTCACATGAGTGGAGCAAAAGACTTAGGAAGAGTTCTTGAACAGATAATGTCTCTCAAATATATAGTGGGCGGTGGGACCCTTCAGCAGAACTTCCAGAACATGTTCTATCCAAGCAATGGATACGGCCTCCACTCGTGTAGGTAGAGTTGCATGGAAATTTTTCACTAAACTATTTCTGGGCTAAAACATGGTTGATGGTCAGAATGCCCTCTTCTAGCCAACAACGTTTGGGAATTGTGAATCAAAGTGATATTTCATTTCAAAATGTGAGTAAACTGAGACTAAAAGAGATTTTTAAGAAAGAGGGGAAAGGCCAACATTGAAACAAAAAACACTCAGATTTCCCCCTTCCCCAGTATTGTGGGGTTTGATTGTTTTTCTTCGCCACAACTTTTGGGATTTCAATTTTCCATCCTGAGCTAGGATGGGAAAAGTTTTTGAAACCTCAAAAATTCTCCTTGGATGGGAAAACTCTTACTTGCCCAGCCCTAGCCACAGTATTTGAGCACCTCACAATCTTTAATGAGTTTGTCCTCACAACACCCCTGAGCAGTCTCCAAATGCTCTTATCCCCATTTGACAGATGGAGAACTGAGGCATAAAGAGAGTAAGTGACTGATCGAGGTCATGCAAGGGGCAGTGGCAAAGCAAGGAACTGATCAACGCTGGGTCTCCTGAGTTTCTGGCTAACACCTTGGAAACATCCTTCCCCTCCCCCCGGCCTCTTTCAGCTGATTCCAAGCTGGCCAATGTGGGTTTGGGGGAAAAGTCGGTTTTTACTGATTTCTGACTCCCTATGCAAAATGCTCAGAGACCCGGGTCTGCTGGAATTTCCACTAGGGTTGCAAAATTCATCAATAAACAGGTTTTTATGGGGAATCTTTGCCACGGCAGCACCTGAGACAAGCAGCGCCCAAGAGCTAGCTGAGCAGCCTGGGCCACATGTACCAATCACTGATCCCCCGCTGCCGGACATCACCCCCGTCACGATCACGGAGCTTTTATCGCCCCTGCCTCCTGCCCCGTCTCCGCTTCAGCCCTCCACTTGGCCTTCTTTTCGAAATTCCGCCTCTGCAGCGTGTCCTCTTGCCTCGCGGCCTTTGAACATAAACCAGGAAACTCACTGGCGCTGTCAAATTCCCCCCACGATAACCCCTCCCCCCCACCTTGGCATCCCCGTGTCCTTTGGAGTTTTGGCAACGGAAGAAGTGATTGAAGCCAGATTTCCTGGCCTCCCCTGATTGTCAGCACTTCCAGCCTCTGGTGAGCAGAGAAGTCTCGTGGCCTTGGCTCCAGAAGCAAGCAAACAAGGAGGGCAAACTTTCAGCATGGGGCAATCCAGAAGCAAAGCCCTTTCTGGAGTCGCTCTGGCTTGGGGCCAGGGCCCATCTGCCCAGTGCTCTTCATTTAATTTATTTCACTGGCAGGCTTCAGGCCACCTGGGTCCACCTCCAGGATCTCCCAGCCCTGCCAGGAGGCCACCTGTTCCCACCTGCGCCAAGCTGACTGTGTTGGGGGCAGTGGTTTCATTTGCTGTTACTCATCAGCAGGGTCACGCCAGTCCGGCAAGGGATAGTCACCGCACACAGCCGGTGCCTGAGTTACTAGACCGAGGAGCTGGATGGACACCACTAGCCGGGCAGTAGCAAGATCTAACAGCTGCTGAGAGATGCCCCAGCAAAGAACAATTCCTTGGCAGAGTCTGGTCAGTGAGGAGTGAGAGCCTGTGGGCTAAGTGCATTGGCAGTGGCTAATGTAGGCAAGGGAAGGCATTGCCCTCCCAAAAATGCCTGCAATTGATAGCCACTGGGGAAGGCTAGGGCATGGCATGGTGCCCCAAGCCTCCAGGTGGCCAGGAAGGATTGGGCTGGGGACGGGCAGGGCTTGGTTCCACAGAGGAGGGGCATGAAAGGAAGATTGCTGAGGGGCGGGGCCTCAAGTGGAAGGGGCGGGGCTTCCCCAGCTGGGCCTTCTCCCACTGGCCCTGGCTGAGTGCCCTGAAAGAAATGGAGACGGTGTCTCACTGAGGGTCTGATCCAAAGCCCATTGAGGTCCATTTGTTTTGGGGAGGACCCGTATGGAGCCACATAGAAACAATGGTTCTCAGTTGCAGGGCAATGGGCTATTGCAGAGTCAAGCTGAAAGAAGACGTCTCGAACACATGACCACTCCCCTACTAAGCCAGGAACCTGTGGTAAGTCACTCCTCTGCCCTAGCAAAGGGCTTAACGAGTATTTGCTCTACAACCCTGGTATTTCTTAAGGGGAATGTGCACCTGGCCCAGCACCCAGAGCGGCTGCAGAGCAGTAGGTACAAAACCCCACACTTACTCGCTTGCCGGAGATGATCATGGCCAAGCAGCCCAGCAGTGTCAGGGCCATAGCGGTGTAGCAAACTTGGATCCTCACTCTGCTCATGGCGGCTGTGATGACCTCCGATCTACAGAAGGGCAGAGCAGATTTCCGGTCAGGTGGCTGCAGCAGGCGGAAAAAGCAGAGGTGTTTTGCGGGGGGTGGGGGAGGGAGCATAGCGGCAGTTTAAAGAATTGCCCGATTCTTGCAGTTGCTCGGGGTCTTCTCTTTGCTTTATCGTACGTGATTGGTAAATGAGAAGGCAACAGCCAACTCCCGCTGCACTGCCTGAGGGATTTAGCCAAATGCCGTGGAGAGCAAACCTTGGAAGGGGCCCACCAGGGACTGACTGCTGTTCCTCCACCTTCTCCTGGACCCTTCAAGCATGAAGAGCAGGCAAGTAGCAGAGCTTGAAGAGCAATTTAATGGCTGAAATACAGGGAGCCACGTCCTCAGCCAGGCCCGCCAACTGGAGAGCTAAAGGAGGCAATTGCCCAAGGACCCGGCAACTAAAAAGCCTAGACCATGGACACAGTAGCTTTGCCAAAAAGCATCTCTTGAGTCAAAGACACTTTTGCTGTGTCCTGTGCAGGGTCTGGGGCTAGGTGACTGGCCCCCAGAACCTGCCTGGGGCACATCGAAAGGATCTTTGATTCGAGAGACGCTGCTGCGGCTTCCCCCAGCACAGGCAGGTTAGGCCCGGGGAAGGCTGCCCCAGGGCTCCTACGAGCAGGTGGGGGATGAGGATTGGCCGGCCCAGGGGAAGTGCCTGCGGAGAGGGTCCAGAGAAGAGCAACAAGAATGATGAACGGTCTAGAGAACATGAGCGATGAGGGAGGACTGAAGGAATTGGGCTTCTTTAATTTAGAAAAGAGAAGACAGAGAGGGGACATGAGAGCAGTTTTCAGGCATCTAAAAGGGTGTTACAAGGAGGAGGGAGAAAAATACTTGGCCTCCGATGATAGGACAAGAAGCAATGGGCTTAAACTGCAGCATGGGAGGTCCAGGTTGGACATTAGGAAAAACTTCCTAAGGGTCAGTTGCATCCAGACATTGAGGCTGAGGACGGTACAGTCTTTCCAGAGACAACTGACTGTTCAGAGGCACTGCTGAGATGTTTCTCCTGGGTTCTGCAGATGACTTAGGGCACTTCTTAGACCATCAGTTCTTGCAGTCGACATTTTAGCAGGACAATTTAAGCCAATCCCACAGGAAACTGTAGCAGAAGAATGGCTTTACTGCCATCTGGATGGATGGGAAAAGCACCTACAGAGGAGCAAGTGGAGACCACTACCATCACCATATGGACACACCAGAATTAAAAACCAGCAGGCGTGGCTGTCTTAACATGGCGATCTAAAACCAGGCAAATGAAAGTGTAAACGTGCCAGATGGAAACTCGCTTCAGATGTCATTTTGCTAAAGGACGGATGGTCCCCGTTTTCTTGTTGATAGTCGTGTGTCTTTCTTAAACACCTTAATTAAAAGAGGTTAAGGACAGTGATCGGCGAGCTACACAGCAATATAGGTCACAAAATGGCGTCTGACCTCGTCTGAAATTCCTCATTGCCAAAGCGATCGACTCCAGTTTCCTTCACGGGGTTGGCAAAAAAAGAGCTCCTGCTTCAAGATGGGTTTGTGTTATTTTTGGACAGAGGTAGCACCGCACCCAAACATTTCATTCACTGTCAAGCAGCCCTGACGTAATAGTTGAAGAACGAACACTGACTATACAAATGTATTGTTGGCGAGTGACCATGCGAGGAAGGTTCGGAACAGGCGGTGTTTGCATATTTCTAGCGGTGGGGATTTTGACAACGTAAAAAACCAGGTCTACTTACGATACTAGCGCGGGAATATCCTCTTCTTTTTTAAACCGTCCTACCCATAGTAATATTTTTTTCTCAAAGGCTGTAGGTCGTCTGTCATTTCTGTATGCGCTGCGGCCTTTAAAAGATACAACCCCAAAAGGCTAAAATAAAAGAGTGGCAGTAAAAGCTGAAGTTAAGAAAAAAAGCCTCAGGTGGAAGTTTAGAAAAGAGTTTCACGTTCTGTAGGATACCTGACCTTAAGGGCAAAATCCACCTTCAGTTAAGGTCAGAGAGAGTTAGCTGCTCACCTCAAGGCCTCTGTCTAGACATTTGCATGCATGGGTATCTCCCACTGCGATTCTGCTCGTGCTAGCAATGCTGGAACCCAAAGCGTTCACTGGCTATCGCAGTACCGGGTTTTTTAGTCATTATGTAGTCTGACAAGTGCCGACAACGGTTAAAATATCAGTGGCCAGTCTATAGTCAGCTGAGTGCCCTGCCAGCCAAGCGACAACAGTGCATGGTCCACAGCCATGCCACAAGTCAGAAAAGTTCATTTAATGAATTTCATGGAATTTTCCACTTTGGGGGCAAAAGTTAGAGGCAGCCCCGGTCTTGCAGACATCAGTGGCGAGATTCTATTAATGGTAATGGCTGAGGACTTCACCCATAGATTGTTAAGGCCTGAAGGGATGTGACGACCCTGCCAGCATCAAGCCCTTAAATGAAATGAAAAATCTTTAATTTAAAAAAATGCTCCTTTTGTTTCCTTTCTAATAGAAATGTTTCTTGTTCCCTTTCAGGTTTGAATTTTCATGTTTGCGGGACCCCACAAAGGAAACAACGGGTGCTACAGGGCTGAAAGAAGGGAGAGAAATCAAAGGCTATGTCTTCACCAGCCAGAAGATCGACACTGCCACAATCGATCTTCTGGCGTTCAATTTAGTGGGTCTAGTTAAGACTCACTAAATCGAACCCAGAGAGCTCCCCCACCAGTGGCTGGTACTCCTGCTTCTGTGCAGAGTAAGGAAAGCAGATGGAAGTGACCTTCCCCGTGACTATAGACCTGGCCAAAAACACCAGCTGCTGCAATTTTTGAAAATCAAAATGGAATGAATATTTTCTATTTGAATCCAGGGGTGTGTCTACACTGCATCCGTAGCTCGAAATAAGCTACGCAAATTGCATAGCTTATTTTGAGTGTATTTCGAAATAGCTTATTTTGTAATTTGGCGCTATCTACACAGCGCCAAATTTCTAAATAATACTCTATTCCGAAATGCTCCTTAACTCTCATGGAATGATGGTTGCCAGGCTGTCGGAACAAGCCGTTATTTCGAAATAATGGGCTGCTTCAATAGACACGGAATAGCTATTTCGGGATACTTCCGGTATCCCGAAATAGCTCCGCAGTGTAGAGTACCCCAAGTGACCTAGTTGTATTTAGTTTGGTTTGTCTCACTGAGAAATCTGAAAGTTTGGGAAGGAAATGAACTTTTTTCTTGGGTGGGAGGGCATTTACGAGCCTCTCCCATTAAAAAGCACTTTTCACTAATAATTTTGAGATGTTCTAATGAAAATCATGCTGGGAAATGTGCCTGTTGCGGACACAGCTGAGAACTGGGCTCCAAGTGCCTTATTGTTAACGGCTGCCATGGGAAGAGCGGCTCCCGCTTGCTGCACTCCAATTAACAGCCAGGTAACGAAGGTTCTTTCTCTCTTTCCGGGCAGCATGGCAGGAAATGTAGCACAGGGTCAGAGTGACATTCTCCCCACTGCAGCGAACCGCTTGAGCTGCACTCTCGGCCACCCCAGCCATTCCCTACATGGAAGTCAATAAGCCCCGCGGAGAAGCTGTGCAGGCTGCACGTGATTTAGAATCATAGAACCATAGAGCTGGAAGAGCCCTCAGAAGGTCAAGTCCAGCCCCCTGCTCTAGGCAGGACCAATCCCAGCTAAATCAACCCAGCCAGGGCTTGGTCAAGCCGAGACTTAAACACCTCTAGGGATGGAGACTCCATTACTTCCCTAGGGAACCTAGCCCAGTGCTTCACCACCCTCCTACTGAAATAGTTTTTCCTAATATCCAACCTGGA
>JANRFK010001158.1:2167218-2177925 GCA_030068395.1 Apalone spinifera | reverse complement strand
AGTGACCTGTACATAAGCCAACTCTCTATCAGCTGTTTGCAAACTTCCTGTCCCAGCTCGTCAGCGTTTTGTTTACCTGGGGCGTCTGCAGCCTCTCAGCTCCCAGTGTCTGCGAGTCGCCGTTTCTGGCCAACGGGAGCAGTAGGAAGAGGCAGCCAGGACGTCCCTCTCCCCGTGTCACTTCCTGCAGCTCCCAGTGGCTGGGAACAGTGAACAGCAGCCAATGGGAGGGAAGGGGCTCCGTGCCTGCAGATGCTCCGGGTACATAAAACGTCCCGGTGCGCCAGCGTTTTGCCCTGCTGAGCTGGGAACTGAAGTTAGCCGACCTCCGCCCCGGTTTAAAAAAAATGTAAAAAGCGCAATGACCCGCTGACAAGCCGATCCCCGTTCTTTACTGCGCCACTTTTAACCAACCAATATTCACCTTACGACGGAGGATGTACGCTAAGTACTTGAAACCAGCAGATGCTTCAACGTTTTTCTGACCTGGGTCCTCGCAGGACACACTGCCAAGCCCGGCCAGGCGGCAGAGGGGAGGGTCTGGCAGGCTGCGTGCACCAATGGATGGTGATGCATGCGTGCGACAGCACCCGCGAGACGTGCCACCCCCTCTCCCACGCTGGCTTTGGATGCGCCGCAGGACTCCTCGTGCAGCCGCTGGCAGGCTGTGCCGTGAGCCGGGCAACACTCATCGTGCTTTCCTCTGCTTTCAGCAAAGTCGCCCTCCGGCGCTCCAGCGGGCTGGACGAGACGGGTGAAATTGTCTGGTACTTGGCCCTCTGCCTGCTCCTGTCCTGGCTGATCGTCGGAGCGGCCTTATTTAAAGGAATAAAGTCTTCAGGAAAGGTGAGCCGGGGGAGCCCATGCTAGCTCTCCGGGCCTCGCCCTGCCAGGGGACGATCCCAGCTTCCCTGGACAGAGAGACACCCCTGCACCGCACGCTCCGGCCTGCTGAGTCAGCCTCTCTGACCTCAGGCGACGTCTGCGCGGCCCTCAGAGGTGTGACGGCTGCCCCTGCAGGCTCCTACGCCGGCTTTGAGCTCGCTAGCCCCTGGGACAATGCCCCCTGGCTCTGCAAGTCCTCCCGCCGCCTGGGGCTATGCTCAAGCGGCCAGCCTGGCCTGCTGGCATTTTTGGAGCCCGCTAGCGTGGGGGTGTGCTGCAGTCACAGCTCTGCCGGGCCGCACAGACCGTTCATTCAGAACCCCAGTCGGCCTCCACGGCGACGTGAAAACCCCCCTCTTCCAGCTGCGACAGCCATGGGCCCTGCTGGGCCTAACAAGGGCTCCTCTCCCCCTTTAAGGTGGGGCGGGAGTGCTCCTCATTTTCCTGTTGGGGCCTGGCCCGCAGGCCCGGTTTCTCGCCTCCCCATCCTTCTCGCATTCTTCCTTTTTCGCTCCCACATGTTTCTCCTGCTCCCTGGCTCCCTCAGTTCCTTTCTTTGGAGCCCTTTCCCCATAGTATCTAAAAGGGTGTCACAAGGAGGAGGGGGGGAAATTGTTCTCCTTGGCCTCTGATGGCAGGACAAGCAGCAATGGGCTTAAACTGCAGCAAGGGAGGTTTAGGTTGGACATTAGGGGAAAACTTCCTGCCTGTCAGGGTGGTTAAATAAGGGAATAAATTGCCTTAGGGGGGTTGTGGAGTCTCCATCACTGGAGATATTGAAGAGCAGGTTGGACAGACACCTGTCAGGGATGGTCTAGACAGCGCTTGGTCCTGCCGTGAGGACAGGGGACTGGACTGGATGCCTCTCGAGGTCCCTCCCCGTTCTAGTGCTCTAGGATTCTATGTCTGTTTCTGTCTTTCCCCTCTAGATCTCCGACTCCCTGCACCCAGCGACCTGGGTTTTCTTTCCTTTCCTCCATGATATCTGTCTCCTTGCCTTGCTCCCCATCCCTTTTCTCTGCCTCCAGCTCTTCTCTGCTGCACAATTTCTGTCTCCTTCTGCCTCTTGGGGCTGTAGGTGCTAGAAGAAGGGTGCAGGATAGGGGCCGGCAGCACCCCCTACCTTGAAGCACCCCCATTATATATGGGATTTGCAATTTTGTTCAATGGCTCACAGCCCCCCCCCATACCAAATGTCCAGCACTGCTGCTTTGGGCCATGCTGGCTTCTATCCCAGATGCTCTGAGTAGAGCGCAGGCGCTTGGCCGGCCATGGGCTCTTCAGCCCACAGCCTCTTGTTCCCTCATGCCCTTCAGGGTGCTGGGCACTGGCTCTGCGTGAGGCCTGTAGGTCCTTCTGTCCAGCATGAGCACGGGGTGTCCCGGGGGCAATCAGAGAGGGGTTCATAGAGTCAGCGGGGCCATGTGCAATTCTGCAGCATGACGCACTGCACTGCGAGGTGCAACCGGCCCGGCTGGCTCCATTACTGAGGTAACGACAAGGAAACCGGCAGCAAGAGCCACCTCCAGGTCGCTCGGTTGCTCTGTGGTGCATAGGGGCCCCAGCGACAGCCCGCGGCCCCAGGGAACGTTCACACCCAGGCTCTTCCCGCCCTGCCAGGCGTGTTTGGCTCAGGCCCGTGTCGGGTTCTTTTCCCCCCACCGTAACGCCCCTCCCTCGGTGTCTCTCGGCAGGTCGTGTACTTCACCGCGCTCTTCCCCTACGTCGTCCTCGTCATCCTGCTGGTGCGAGGCGCCACGCTGGAGGGCGCCCGGAGCGGCATCGAGTACTACATCGGGACGCAGTCCAACTTCACCAAGCTGATGGAGGCCGAGGTGAGGCACCGGGGGGAGGGAGGGGTGTGAAAGCAGAAGGCACGAGCATGCTGGGCGCAGCGGGCGGTGACGCGGCCTCAGCCTTGGTAACGGCCGGCACAGGGCTCGGGTTCCAGGACACAATCGCTTCCCCCAAGCCAGACTCGTATCCCCCCAGCCCTGTGAGTATCATGCTGGATGACCCGGTGGCTTGGGGAGGCAAGCTCCCCCAGCCCCTCCCCTTCCCATCAAGGCCCCTTCCCTTCTTGCCCACCAGAGCCCAGCCTACGGGGCACTGCTGGACCCTGCCCCGGCCGCCCCCTTGCCCCAGGGTAGTGCCCCCAGCCTGGGATAGGGCAGCCCCAGCCTCCCCTGGCCCTAGAGCTCTGGAGAGCCCGTGAGCAGTGTGGCTCAGCTTGCCCCAGAACTCCAGAGAGCCGGGGGCGGCCCGCCTGCAGCATGCACCAGTCCCGGAGCATCGGAGAGCAGAGCCGGGAGGTGCAGACCCAGCCTCCCTGGGCTATGTCTGCCGGCCGGACCAGGGAGCCCCCTCCGCAGCCGAGCCACCGGCCCCCGAGCCAGGACAGGCTGCACGGGACACCCCCAGCCTGCCAGGCCCAGCCTCTGGCCCTGCAAGGTGGGGAGAGGGGCTGCGGTGGCGCGTGGGCGGGCCTGGCCATGGCAGTTTGGGAAGGCAGTGCCTTCCCTTGCCTATGATACCTGCCACCCGCGGTAACACCTGCCAGAAACCCACAATTACAGAGCAGCCCTCTGTCCCCCTCCTGAGCCCAGGTAGCTCTCCTGCAGCACCGGAATAAAGAGGGCCTGGGAAAGTTGCCTGGCGACACAGCTCCAGACCCGGTTTCTGTGCTACCATCCTCCGTTCTTCAGGCGTGTGTAACTCTGCTCGCAAGCCAGGACCATGCCGTGTGGCCTGGGGGTGCAGTGCACCCCGGGAGAGGGAATCTTAGGGCTGCCTGCTTGGGCCGGCATGAATTCCAAGGCGTTTGATCAGCCGGCTTCATGAGTGAGCTTCAGTCTGAGACAGGCCTAGGCCTTGCCCTGGAAGTTAGCTCAGGGCAGAGTGGGGGGTGGAGAGCATGGGAGGAAACTTGCTCCTGGAATGGTGCTTCTCTGGGGTTCCCTCCAGCCTCAGTTCCCCTTTTAAGGCCAAAGCTCGGGCGTGGTTCTTCCCAGCGCGCTGCTCTCAAGGCTGGCCGGGGGATGGGGACAGCTCCTAGGGCCTTCCACACGGGCTGTCTGTTCCCACCTCTGCTCCGTCCCGGTGACGGTGGCTGCCATTTTATTGCAGCGGGGGTCCTGCATCGTCTGAGCTCCTGGGCTCTCAGGGGGTGGGCGTCTGCTGCACACGACCTGAAACGTTGGCATAACCCAGGGCTACCTTCCCAGTCACAGCAGTAGTCCCAGTCTGAGGTGAATCGATGGCACAGAATGGGTGGGAGCATCCAAAGATTGCCAGTGCAGTCTGTTTTATTTCTATACTAAAAGATTTACCCAGCATTGCTTGGGTCCTTAACACTGTTCCCGCTAATCTTATCCATCCATTTCACACGGACTGTTCCCATCCATGTGTGGAATAATTGTTTACATGCACCGATGCATGTGCACCACCAGTAGCAACGCAAAACTAGCAGTGGGCGCTCTGCTCATCAGCTGAGCGGTATTTGAATCTCCTTGAACCCAGCTTCCAGTCTGAGACGGGCCACCTTGAACGTAGGCCTTCCCCTGGACGTTAGCTCGGGTCATTAACTCAATTCATTGTATTTTTTAGAGAATAAAATGAAAATGTTGATGTCATTTCAGTCATTGCTCTGGGGTGGGGCTGGGGGTGAGGTGTGCGGTCTTCAGGCTGTCCCGGGGAGAGAGGACAGCCCCAGCCCTCTCTGACCACAGCAGCTCGGGGCCAGGTGAGAAGCGCCTCTCCAAGCGCCTCTCCAGCGGGCAGTCATACCTCAGCACTTTCCAGACACATCAGTGAATGACATCTCTCCTCATTCCAGTGCAGCAAGAAAATACGATCCCCATTAGTCTTGCATATTAGGAAACTGAGGCACAGAGTGCATATGGACGTTTGCCCAAGGCTCACAGGAGATCAGTGGCCAAACGTCAGAACAAAATGAAGGTCTCCGGGGTTGTGGTCCCGTGCCTGAAGCACAAGACCAGCCTTCCTGCCCTATGGTTAGGAAACTTCACTCCTCGAGTTCATTGCTATGTGATACTTCTCACTGAAATTCACATGCAATTATTGTCTTAAAGAAAGGCAGCAGCCCTGCCAGAGTGCACCGACCGGGTCGGAACCCCAGCTTGGGACACGTACCAGAACTTACCTCCAATGATTTTCCTTTTAGGTTTGGAAAGACGCAGCTACTCAGATCTTCTTCTCCCTGTCGGTGGCCTGGGGAGGGTTGGTCGCACTCTCCTCTTACAATAAGTTCCATAACAACTGCTATTCCGATGCCATTACCGTTTGTTTAGTAAACTGTCTCACCAGCGTGTTTGCCGGCTTTGCGATATTCTCCGTTTTGGGACACATGGCTTTCCTGGCAGACAAACCCGTCTCTGAAGTGGTGGACTCAGGTCAGTGCGAGAGTCTCGCTGTTTATTCCAAAGCCTTCCTCTTCGTTTTCTAACCTGGTTTCGGCTCAGTTGCTCTGACTGGAGTTCACTGGGGCCATGTGCTACCACAACAGTGATGCTTGAAATGAGGAGGCCGTTTTGTCCTGGGTTTATTTTATTTGGTTATTTAGTTATTTATTTAAATATTTTTACACCGCCTCTCTATTTAAAATATTCGAGGTGGCTTACAACATTTTTAAATACAATACAACTATATATAAAAATTTAAAATACGAGACCCCAGAGGGACATAAAACCTGCTAGGAGAGGAACATACACATACATGCTCGTAGACTAATAAAAGCACTAGTAAAAAGGGTGGCTTTAGCCTGATGCTGAAACGATGCCAGCGTTGGCGCCAGGAAAATATCCCGAGGAAGAGGCGGCTGGGAGTAAAAGCCAAGAAGGCCCTGTTCCATGTAGATGTGAATCTCATCTCAGTAAGTGGGGGAACCCTGAGCAGAGCCTCCCCAGGTGACCTCAATCCCTGGGCAGGTTCATATGGGAGAAGACGGTCCTTCAGATACCCCGGACCCAACCCGTTTAGGGCTTTATAGGCCATAACCAAAACCTTAAATTGTGCCCAGAAACATACCGGAAGCCAGTGTAGCTCCTGAAGCCCTGGCACGTGCTCCGTATACCGGGTATTCATTAAGACTCGAGCAGCCGCATTCTGGACCAGTTGAAGTTTCCGAAGGCTCTTTAGAGGCAGCCCCACATAAAGTGCATTACAGTAATCCAGTCGGGATGTAACAAGAGCATGGATCACTGTGGCCGAGTCATGCTTGCTCAGGAAGGGTCGCAGCTGGCGAATCAGACGAAGCTGCCCAAAAGCATTCCTGGCCGCCGAAGAAATCTGGTTTTCAAATGTTAAAGAAGGGTCCAGGAGGACTCCCAAGCTGCGTACCTGTTCTTTCAGGGGGAGAGAACCCCGTCTAGAACAGGTGGCACCATCAATCCAGGTTTCCAACACTGGTTGACTTTGCTGTCGGCCATAAGTCAATGGGACTTCTCCCAAGTCACTAAGGTGCTATTGAAAATCCCACCCTATGTATCAAATGTGTCTCAGCTGCAGGCCTGGCCAAAGAGTGTGCGGGCCTCAAGGCAGCACGTTGAGCCGCACGGCTCCCGGCCGGGAGCTGGGCAGCGTGGGGCCCATAATGCATGGAGCCGCGGGGCCCAAGGTGACTGCCTCACTCGCCTTGCCCAAAGGCCGTGCCTGCTCAGCTGCCAGGCAGGAGCAATGACAGATTAATACATAAGATAACAGAAGGGGACATTTTTAATCATAAAAATACAGGCTTGATAATAATTCTATTTGTCCTATTGCCTTAAACCGGTTAGTACATCTCCCAAATTGTAGGTAACGTGTGCCCCATACATAAGACCTGTGCATGGCTTAAGTCCCATTGAAATGCTCCAAAGACTGCATTTGTGGTTCTAAAGTAGAGCACAGGCCTTTGGGAAGCCGGACTGTCTTACCAGAGG
This sequence comes from Apalone spinifera, assembly GCA_030068395.1. NCBI lineage: Eukaryota > Metazoa > Chordata > Testudines > Trionychidae > Apalone > Apalone spinifera. The sequence goes on along the minus strand of JANRFK010001158.1, from coordinate 2,171,101 downwards.
GATGTCACCTCTCCTCTATCTATGAATTGCTGTTTGAATCCTTTGTCATTTGGGATCTGCCTGAGCACTCAGCCGATTCACATCTGAACGAAAGTGCAGGCTGAACCTCTCTCATCCACAACTCTCTGGTCTGGAAACATCCGTCATCCAGAATGATTGGAGTTGGCCACGCCTGCGAAAAGCGGACAGCTGGCGACGTTTCTCGCAGTCCTATAAAGTTTGCTTACAGCCACCAGTCCTGGCTCTCGGTGTTCTGTGCTGCTAGTTAGCTCTAATTAACCCCTTCTCAGAGCCCAGCAAGCAGTGGCAGTATTGCTAATGCTTCTAGACAATATTGACTCCCGTGGTCCGGCAAATTCTCTGGTTCAGCCCCAGTCAGGGCCCGAGGGTGCCAGACTCGAGAGGTTTGACCTGTAATGAAATGTGGTTTGGGTTTTCCCGCAGAGATGACTAGTAACTGGCCATATTACAGAGCAAGATTCTAGATCTGTGCCATAGATAGAAATGATGGATGGGGGGCTGAACCCAGTGGGAGTTTGGCTGTTGGTTCAATCTGGTGTCTCTTACAGTGATGCTGTTCAGCCAGAGCTAACACATCTGAGCTTTGGTAAAGTTTGGTTCAGCAATTTCCAGCCCCATCCTGCTTTGGTTATCGTGAATGGCAAAACTTCCATTGACGTCAGTGGGGATTTTAGTTTTGCAATTGCCCGACCAGCCGCTCACTTTGAGTCCCGAGTTCTGATGTCATTTCCTGTTATTTAAGCTGAAGAGAAATGCGTCAATTTTGCATTGACTGGGTTGTGATGCTAACGTATCTCTTCCTCCTCTCTTTCAGGCTTTGATTTGGTATTTGTCGCCTATCCGTCAGCTCTCTCCAAGTTACCCGTTGCCCCTCTTTGGTCCTTTTTATTTTTCTTCATGCTTCTGCTCTTGGGGCTTGACTCTCAGTTCGCTTCCATAGGTGAGTAGGACATGACGTTAGAGCAGGGTCACATTTGTCAGCTGATTTTTAGTTTCTTCAAAACACTCAGATTTGGATTCACCAAAACATTTCAAAACTTCATGTCCATTTCCAGGCCCTTCCAGAAAACCCACCATTTCATTCTGACATTTTCCAGACAAAACCTTTTACTTTTTCAATTTCCAGTGACGTTTTGTGTAGACATTCCCTTCACATCTACGTGGGAGACATTTTAAAAATGCGTTGACAATTTCAGTTGGAACCCCATGTTTTGTTCGGTGCAGAATGATTTCATTTCAACTCTTCAGTTTGCGGAAACATTTGAAAAATCGTCATTTCACGCCGTCAATTCAAGCTGACGACATTTATTTATTTATTTATTTATTTTCAGAACAGCCAGTGACAACCCCCCCCCCAAAAAAAATCAGTTATTCTTACCGTTACGCTTAAAATAACAAAAAAATGTTTCCGGTTAGTGTTAGCTGCATTTCTTCATTTTGCTGCCTGTGTTCCAACAAATACAATTCTTTCTTCCCCTGCAGAAACAGTGACAACCACCATACAAGATATGTTCCCCTCGGTGATGAAAAAGTTGAGGATTCCCATAACCCTGGGATTATGCATGCTGCTGTTTTTTCTTGGCCTCATCTGTGTCACTCAGGTACAACACTGTTATGGGTTTAACGATGGTTCAGTGGGGAAAAGGGGTAGAGGATTTGCACAAGACAATATACCATTTCTCCATGTGACGAGGAAGTCCCTGCCAGCATCACAGTCCTGTGTTAAAACATTCGGAGAGAAGTCACCTACATGATCTGCAGAAACCTAAAAAGATGCTCGCTCTATGCGCCCAACAAGCCCGAATGGCAGCATTTGCAGAATCCAGCCCTCCGCAATGACTTTTTAAAACGGGAGCCTTTGTCATCTGATCGTGAATGAGCTGTTCTTTTAATGTCCAGGAGCCCTTCGTTCAATTTGTTTCTTCGGTTCAGGAGATTAGTTTGTGTGATCTAGAACGTTTATCCACCGTGTCTGCGGCAGGGTAGTGACTACGAGTGGATAGTGACAGTCGTCTCATTCAGAACTGACTGCCTAAGACGGCAGCTGTGTAGAAGCGGTATAGTCAGCTCTCAAAAAATCAGTCAGTCCAAGCTTCTAGGGCTAATTAGGTTAGCCCCTGACATACAGCGATTATTAGTAGCATGATTATTTTTTAGTTCACTGAATGTACTTTCTTGGGACTGTTGCTTTTTAAGATGTCGAGATTGAATTTTAAGGGCCGTATCGAAAAAGAGCGACTGCCATTTGTAACTACACTGCCCCCAAAGCAGTATGCCCTCAGGAGCCAATGGCCACCTGTCTGTCACTCTGCAGCCGACCTATGATACAAGAAAGAGAGAACTTGGAAGTAAATTACACCTACAGAATATTCAGTAATTCCCCCTCCATTTTGTTCCTGTCATACGGGCTTATAGGCGTGTTTATTTGTGTGTGTAAGTCACAAGAGGCGTTCTGGGCCACTCTCTGCTTATTTCCCCTTGTGCTATTTTATAGGAGTGTGTGTTTGTGTAAGTCACAACGAGGCGCTTCTGGGTCTTCGCCTCCCTCTAGTGGCTAGTGCCTAACAGAGGATAAAATTAAAAAACAAAAACTGGCCTGGTAGCACTTTATAGACTAACAACTTTCACACACGTTGCTAGTTACTCCTTTAACTCTCTTTAGCGCTGTTACAGCACCCCAGGTTCAAACCCTGCTGGCCCCGCACCCCCGTGTGGCGTTCTGTGGGCTTTGCTATGACGGTAGTGATCAGGAGTATGCCATGAAATGCACTTGTCCGTTTTAAATGCAAATATGAAATGCACTTGTCCGTTTTAAATGCAAATATGAAATGAAATAAAGTGCAACGAATGAGAGATGCACCTCTACAAACAGGGATTTTAAATAAAAACCCAGGCTGAGGTTTAATTCAATGGACATAAGCTCTCTAAGCAGCTATGCAAAAGGCGACGAGGCCTGGGTAGAAAGCTACCTCTTTGTTGTTTGCTTTGCAGGCAGGAATCTACTGGGTTAACCTACTGGACCATTTCTGTGCTGGATGGGGGATCCTGTTTGCAGCGGTGCTGGAAATCGTAGGCATTAGCTGGATTTATGGTAAATTACTGTCACTGGAAAATCCAGCTGTGGCAATGTGAATCATCCCTGTTCTCCCTCAGCCCTAGAACCGAAACATTCTACCGATGAATGTGCATAATATCTCAACGGCTAAAAAGATCTTGTCCCAAATCATTAGAACATCAGAGGGGTCAGACTAAAGGCCCACAGTGGCCAAGGCCAGGTGCCCCCGAGGGAGCGAACAGAACTGTGATTCCCCGCCCCCATCGCCCATTCCCAGCTTCTGGCTGTCCGCGGATTGGGACCCGCAGGGTGTGTCTCCACAGCACAGTTAGTTCGGAATAACGGCCGTTATTCCGAAATGACTCCGCGAGCATCTACACAGCCATTCGGTTATTTCGAAATAATTTGAAGAATAACGCCTATAATTCGGAAGAATAACGCCTATTCCGAAATAGCTATTTCGAAATAGGGCGCGTGTAGACACTCCATTTCTGCCATTTCGAAATCGCCCCTCAGCAGGGCCATTCTCAGTTATTCCTCCTGGGGCTCTAAATGGAGATAGCCCGTCTACATTAGGGAAGCCTGCCTCAGACTCGTTTTGAGGCTCCCCTATAGTGTAGGCGTGCTATTTTGAAATAAGCTATTTCGGAATAACTATTCCAGAATAGCTTATTTCAAAATAACTGTTCAGTGTAGATGTAGACTCAGAGAATGGGGGTTCATCCCGCTAATAGACATTACTGCACCTAAAGCTTGCAGATGATACCAAGCTGGGAGGGGTTGCAAGTGCTTTGGAGGATAGGGTCA
>JANRFK010001158.1:2130956-2141773 GCA_030068395.1 Apalone spinifera | reverse complement strand
ATGGAATAAATGCTCTGGTAAGTGGGCTTCTTTGCACTGTTCTAGCCACACGGGAATCTGGTGTGACTGGCTGGTGCCGCTGGGGGACAGCGGCTTTGCATGGCCAGCCCTCAGTACAACAGCAGGATATGTAATCTGCCCCATTCTTGTTATTGCTCAGGAGGTGACGCCAGATGCCCGGTGCCCCAACTGGAGAGATTCCACGTGCCGGCTGAAGTTGGGTTTGCTTTGTGAGGTGACATTTCCTCATGTCAGTTATTGTGCGTTTGGGTTGGCCCAGGGATTTCCGCGGTCAAGGGACAGGTCTTCAGCCAGGCAGGTCCTTTCGCATTCCTGGGTAGGATTATCCGAATGTTCTGACACCCATCCAGAGCAGGCAATTTCGGATCCACCAGCCTTGGTGCAATAATTAATGTGCCCGGAGTTGCTCAACCCAGTCATCCTGCTGTTTGCTACCTCTCCACGATGGGGCTGACCTCTGGCCCTTCCCGGGCGGACACGCCCAGAAGAAACGCTTGCAAGGTCGCTGTAATGCAGCTGGAAGGAGCGGGGCATCATCAGGGCACGACATAGCCAAGAACACATGAAGCTGCTCCCACCTTCCTCATGGAGGGGCCACCCAGACCCCAGCAGCATGGGTCAGGAAAAAGGGGGCTTTGACAGCACCCTGCCCAAACAGCACAAGAACAGATGCGTCGGCCAACAGATGGCCATTCATACAAGATGCTCCAACCCACCATGGGCTTCCAATGACAGTGAATGGGGGAATTCCCTCCCCTTGGTAGCAGGTTTAAAACAAGCCAAAGGAAATTTTTCTTCACTCAGCGCACAGTTAACCTGTGGAACTCCTTTCTAGAGGATATGGTGAAGACCAGGACTTCAACAGGGGTCCAAAAAGCACTAGATACATTCATGGAGGTCAGGTCCATCAATGATTATTAGCCAGGATGGGTCGGAATGGTGTCCCTGGCCTCTGTTTGTCTGGAAATGGGTGACAGGGGAGGGCTCACAGGAGGATTCCCTGTTGTGCTCCCTCCCTCTGGGGCACCTGGCACTGGCCACTGTTGAGGCAAGAGGGGTTACAGAACCTCGACAGCGAGATTGGCCTTGCTCCTGTCCTGCTGACTCCTCTCACGGTGCCCTCACACTTTCCAAAGCAGCCGATTAGGCACATTTGCAATACTGTCATACTCCCAGAGATGTGCCTTTCTCAGATGTAGTCGATCAAGAGACATTCAGGGGCTTGCCCTGATTTACATCTCTGACCCTTTACAACACTCAGCTTCCACTAGTGAGGTGGAGAATCAGCAGTCGCAAGACACCTGTGCTGTCGACCCCGTCGCTTGCAAGGCCCTGGGACTGGTTTCTGCAGCACTGCTATAAGCTGAGTTCCATGCACCAGGATCATGAAGGTGTACTGGTGCACAGACAGCACCGTGCTTAACTGAACCTTGTATGCACAGAGCCTTCCAGGGCGGAGGACGCTGAAGACGTGTGGGATTGCTTGCAAAAAGAGACCTCGATTGTTCCTGAGATTGGAGGCTTTGAAACAAGTCGTCTCAAGGTGGAAGGATAATGTTAGATAGCTTGACTTAGAATTATAATACATGCTAAGCGATATTGCTGGAAATCCTTCACAAAGTGCTACTGTGTGTTACAAGACAATGGACAAGATGCTGAAGATCAATTTCAGTTTAGAAAAGGGGAGACTAAGGGGGGCTAGGACAGAGGTCTATAAAATCATGACTGGTGTGGAGAAAGTGAATAAGGAAACTTATTGACTTGTTCCCACAATATAAGAACTAGGGAGTCACTAAATAAAATTAATACATAGCAGCTTTAAAACAAGCAAAAGGAAGCTTTTCTTCACACAGTGCACAGCCAACCTGTGGAACTCCTTGCCAGAGGAGGTTGACAAGACCAGGAGTTTAACAGGGTTCAAAAAAGAACTAAATACATTCATGGAGATTAGGTCCATCAATACTTATTAGCCAGAATGGGTGGGAATGGTGTCCCTAGCCTCTGTTTGTCAGGGCCTGGAGATGTATGACAGGGAAAGGGATCACTTGATTATTCCCTGTTCTGTTCATTCCCTCTAGGGCATCTGGCATGGGCCGCTGTTGGCAGACAGGATACTCGGCTAGATGGGTCTTTTGTCTGACCCAGTCTGGCTGTTCTTATGTAATTTGATGCAAAATTAATTTTAATTTTAACCCTGTAAATGGTTCAGGCCAAAGCGCTGGGTTTATTAATTGCACCGTTGCAGAATTAGATTAATTAACCTCATACCATTTGGCTCTGTTAAGGTCTATTGCATTAGACTCTTATTTAACCCTACCAGTATGTATGTTTGTATTACTGTTGTACTGACAGCACCCCATGAAGTTGGGTGCCATACATGGGGACACACTGTCTCTCGAGTTATTTTTCTTATGGTGCAAGCCAACTTTCAGTCTTGAGCAGACGTTATGTTGTTGGTCCCTTTTGTCTGGATAGAGGCAGCGGAGGGGAAGCTGTTGGAGGAGCAGGAGAGATTTTGCTCAGTTGCCTTGTGTGACGACGCGTTGGGTTTTTCTCATCTCCTGCACCCCCGTAATGGCATGAACAGACTCCACCAGCCAGTAGAATAGAGGGAGTTTATTGCTTCTCCAGGACACAGCACAGCACAGATGCAATCCAATTCCAGGGCCAGGCCCAGGATGCCTCAGCCCCCCCCTTGAGATGGGGTGGGGGGACTGGCCCCTCAAATCCCAGCCCCTGGCTCAGCTGCTTCCTCCATGATACCCAGACAGAAACTCACTCTCTTCCAGCCCTGCCCCCCAGCAAGGGCAGCATTCCCCCTTCCTTTGTGTCTCTCCCTGGGGGGTAGCTGGTCAGACAGGTTTGGGGGTTGTTTACATACTGACTCATCCCCTGCCTTGCTGGGCCGTGCTGCAGACAGCAGCCAGAGGAGGTCACTCACAACACAAGCACAACCAGCAAGATACCCCCACTACGTCACACCTTGTCCTCTGATTTGAGTCTGCTGTGCTCAAGATGGAGTTGCCCACTGGAAACTGACTCAAGGCTAAAATTCAGAAGAGACGAGGTTAGCCTGCATGCTGTTTGCCCACCTCTGCACTGGGATATGGGGGGGAAAAGTTCTGCTTAGAACGTACCTAGACTTCACATCACTGATAGCTTTTCTGCTGGGCAGCCAACCTGCAGAGGGTCACATAAGTGCCAGAAATGGACATGGGCGTCAGAAGACGAGACAGCAGTATAGTACAGTGGTGGGCAACCGACGGGTGAGGGGCACATGCGGCCCAGTGCGGTCCATCTGGAGCCCACGAGACATTTTGTTTACTGTTGCCCATGCGCATAGTGGCCAGATTCTGCAATGTCGGTTTTTTCCATCCACGTAGTTTTCCTGCCAGTGTTACTAACGTGACCCCCGCCTGAAGCCAGGGCAGATGAAGGAAGGTGGGTGCTGATTGCACACGGCATTGACTGTGAGCGCCAATCACAGCGCTGCTATGGGTCCCTCTGCAAATTCTGGGCATGCACATGCAGTGCGCAACACTGCCCTCTCCCGGGAGACCACCTTGGTTCGGACAATGTGAGTAACCACTGAGATGAAGGAAGCCGCTCACGTGGCCCCCTCACTAGCCTCGCTTGCCCATTGCCGAGAGAGGAGGAATAGTCCCAGCAAAGAGTTAATTGTGATTGGCCAACATTTCTCTTTTATAAACCTAAGTGCTTATAATGACCTGGCTGCATCCAGACACCGCATTGCTTTGCTGGCTAAGTTTCAAGTTTTGTCTCCCACCAAACCTGTTAAACCAGTGTCAGGATGCGCTGAGTAAATGGAGGGGGGAAAAAATCTGATCTTGGTATAAAGACAAGGTGTCTAGTAACTGAGCGCTGGCTTTGCCTGTGCGTTACACTGGCCTTTTGGACCAGGGGCCTTGTTCCCGTTGCACACCACAAAGTGACTGAAACGTGGCAACATTCCCAATCTTCTTAGGCAGGGCGATTTCTGTCCCGGGCTGATATGCGCCCAGTGAAGGCTAAAGGAACAGCACCAGCAGCTATTTCACCAGGAACTTGGCTACCTGTCTCTGGCTGGGTTTTAATGAGCGAGGTATTTCGGGGCACAGAGCCCATGGCTCTACGATAACGGATAAGCTGCCATGCGTGGAAAGAAGACGCAGAGTCCTGCCAGGAAATCAGCAGTGACCTCCAGTCTAACGCTTGAGCTGCTGGCTCTCAGGGTTCCGTTCTAGCCCACGTCTGTCCAGCACCTCGGTACCCCGTTGCCTGTCCCAGACTAGGCAACCCAGCTGGGAACGTGTATGTATCTGTAGGGCATTATTCAATCTGAGTGCGGTTGCCTCGTCTCTCCACTGCTTTAATGATACTGATCACATCAGAGTTCCCACCAACACTCGGAGCGGTGCTGTCGGATGATCAGGCCCAGTATTATCAGAGCGACCCCTCTGTGTCTGGTGGCAACACCTACCCTTAGAAAAAGCTTCCAAACCCACCGTGGTTCTGTTCACTGTTAGCAAGAGCCCAACGAGGTCGGTAGAGACAACACACGCCTCTGAGCCTCCCTAGACTCACCCCGTCCTTTGCAAAAGGACCCAAAGTGTCAGTCACCCGCAACACCCTCCCCAGTGGCCATCACCCTGGCCTCTCCCACAGCCGGTGGGCAGGGAGGCAGCTGCTATGGTATGCGAGAACGATGCTCACTATGTCTATGCCTAGCCAGCAAGTAACTATGGCTGCCAGCTACACGGCTGACCTCTGGCTTAGTCTTTTTTGCTTAACAAGACAGCAGCTTGGTACACAAATGCCATATCTCACACCAGACGAGACAGGGCAGCCCTCTGGAATAGAAAGAACGCGAGGGACACCGGCAGGAGAGGGCAAACGTCACTAACTCCCCATGGGTGCGCCACGACAGCACGGCCCACGCCCAGCCTCGGTTTTGGATTCCACCCATGACGACTGCTAACAACCGGCTCCGCTGGACAGAATAGTAGGAGTTCTGGGCTGCTAATTCATCAAGGTTTTAAACCGACCCGGGAAGCCCGGGGGGGATGGAGAACTGCAGAAGAGTTAGTTCTGGCCGGTGGGACCACAGAGGTGGTAGGAAGAAGTAAAGCAGGACAGACGAGCGAGACGAGGAGGTCGCGGAGACCATCTGTGGAGTACGTTTACATGGAGGCCGCAAAGGGAGTAAAGACGATGTGTGTTGTACAAACTCTTCATACACATCACCTTGTCCTCCATTCCGCGAAAAACCAGAGTTCCTCGCAGGCCAGAAGTCTAAAATTTTGGCTCTGATGGTGGATTACGGTCAATGCTTTTGAGTGATTGCTACGAGTGATTTGCAATTAGATAGAAAAAGAGGCACACTGTGTTTGGAAAGACGGCGTTACATGCAGGCGGCCTTCCTTACCCTCGCCGATGACTGGCTCACATCAAGAAGGGATTGGGGCACGCTAGCTGAAGCTCTGATGACTTGGCTTTTAAGAACTCAAATGTATAAAATCCACCTCTCTGCTTTCTCTGGGCTGAGACGGTAAGAGGGTTTCTGGAGGTGTGTGCGCTCCTGTTGCTTTCCTAGAATCCAGTCTCTCTTGCTATAACCCTGGGCAACCAGGGAGGCATCCCATCCATTCTGCTCTCCTGCAGAGGCTGAGCGCGTGGCTGGTTTCGTCTCACTAAGAACCAGAACTTTTAATTTGCCTGGACGCTATTTGTCCTCTTAGTTGTTCTATTTCACTTTTTGCAGACTGTGAAACTAAACGTTACCCCAAATTTCAGCGCTTGAGAGACATCGACGGGAGCAGGACAATGGCATTCTAGAAGGACCTGACCGGTTCCAGAGGGAGCAGAATGTTCTAGAAGACTCTAGAAGCACAGGCCTGGGAGAGTCACCTCAGCCTGCCCCATAGCGACGCAGGGAAATCCCCCATGGTCCGGGGTCAGCCTTCTAGCCTGTTTGTGGGTCAGGAACGGCGGGGCACAAAGCTCAGGGACAGCGCGGTTTGGACTCTACAGTATGGCCGGGCTCCTGCAACGAGCGGTCACAGCGTGTCGCTTGCCACGCACAAGCAGCTCCTGAAAGTCCAGGAGGGCTAACGCTCTTCCCTCCTGGCAGCCCGGGAGCCAGTGTGTAAACCAGCCTGGCCAGCCCCCCCATTTCCTATCCCAGCTCTGCTATTGCTCACAGGCATCCGGACGCCACGCACCGGGTTCCCGCCTCAGAGACGGCCCCATTCACATGGCTAAATGACCTTACAGCCCCGAGGGAACCTCAACCCATCACATGTGCTTTGGATCCACAGTGGAAGACCAGGGACTCCTTGCTCGCCCGCGCAGCAGCACTTCCAGCGAGGAGGCAGTCTTCCCCCACCCCCAAGTCTGGGGCCTTTAGCGCTACAGACAACATCCCTCAGTCAGACCGGCTTCCTCAGCGCCGTTCCCTGAACACAGCCGTGAAGAACCAGCTCTCCACTTTCTCCTGCGTCGTGGAGCCTTCCCGTTTGGGCTCCACACCAGTCCGCAGTGCTAATCGCACTTGGAGCGGCTCCTCGAGCACTGGGATGCAACACGTTTAATACAGCCGGCCTTGAGAGGGAGTTGGTGCACTCCGGGGACCTGGCCGGGTTGAAGGTGAGGGCTCTGCGCTTGTTCACACCTTTCTTCTTGGACAGTCCCCGCGTGGGACGAAGGGCACAATGGCTCGTCCACCCACAGACCCCTCAAGACTGGGAATCCTGCGAGGTCTCTGTCCTCTGTCCCCTGAACTCTAACACGCGCCCCGTGCCTATAACTCAAGCATTCGCGTGCCGCTTCTTTGGCGTTGCACCAAACAGTGCTATTTTGGGGCAGCCCATCGATAGGAAATTTGTGGGCCCACCCAAGTACCAGACAGCGCCTCTCCCAGGTGGTGGAGGAGCAAGCAAAGCCATAGATGCTACTTCTCCAAGGGGGCGTCTACACTGAAGGGCTTAACTTGAAATAAGCTACACAAGTCGAGCTACCTCAATTGCGTAGCGGATTTCGAAATTGAGAGCATCTACACAGCACTTATTTAGAAACAGAGCTCTCTTCCTCCGACTGCCCTTACTCCTCATACAAGGAGGGTCCCAGGAGTTGCAGTCAGATGTTCTCCAGCTGGACAGGATTCGAAATACACGGCCTGCTGTGTGGCCGCGGACTAAGTTATTTCAGAATAGCGCTAGTTATTTTGAAATAGTGTTGCAGCGTAGATGTACTCTCAGGGGCTGCAGTAGCCTCCAGTCCCAACCAGGACCTGGCCCGAGGGAGAACAAGGCGACCCATGCCACGCCAAGGCTTCCCACCTTGCTCCACCTGCAGCGGCAAAAGTTGCAATTTCTCAGGTCTTGGGAGCCAGCGCAGAACGTGGCTCTGGCCACATAGGGAGCTGCACTCCCTGTGCAGTCCCTCAATCCATCCCCCTCGCTGCTGCTTTGGTTCCACTAAGAGCAAGCTGTGGGAAGGGGAGGCTCGCAGGGAGATGGGGAGCAAGAATTGCCCATAATCACTAGACCGATGCGCTTTGGGTGGGAAGCTGTCGGGAGCCAGGCGGCTACGACAGCAACAGCGACTTGTACGTTAAGCCTTTAACGCCCACTTACACTAGTTCAGCTGGAGGGGCAGAGCTTTGCAGGAGAAATCTCTGTGCTCCAGAGCACCAGTCAAGTGAAAGAGCCAAAACCAGGCCAACTGAAGCGCAAAATAAAATCTTACGTTCGGTAGCAAAACTCTAAGTTCTTTCAATCACCCTGTCCGCGGGAGGCATCAAGGCCTAGTGGATGGAGCAGTGGGCTGAGGTGCCGGAGACCTGGATTCTATTCCTGGTTCCGCCCTACCTTCCGGGTGAACTTTGGCAAGACATTTCACCTCCCAGCCGCACGACAGTGAAGTGCTTTGAGAGCGGCTAATGACTGGCAGGTGGGGTTAGTACGTGCCAAGAGCCGAGTGTCCCTGGTCTGTTGGCCCACAGCCACGCCCGCTGGGCTGGCGACGTGGACGAAGTGGAGCGGTTTGTGATGCCACGGCTCGGTGTGGTTAGACAGGTTTCCTTTGGTGTGTTCAGTATCCTCGGAGGCAGGCCCACGGATGGGGGCAAAGGAGGCATTTTGCCTCCAGGCCGGCAATTCAACAGGGCCTGGGGCTCCCAGCTGTTGCGCTGTTACAGCCGTGGCTGGAGCCCTGGGCCCTTTTAATCTTCCCCAGAATGCCTTGCCATGTGCGCCAGGTGGCTCCGATGGCTGCCTGGAGGGTGGGCAGGCCAGCATGGCGCACTCGGGGGGCACTGAGGGCTGGCTGCCCCCAGCCCTGCCTCTTCTGGAAGCACAGAGCCACCCACCTTCCTCAGGGGCCCGGCAAGCCTGTTGCCCCCCCGCTTGAAGGTTCTTCCAAAAGACTCTTGTATAAAACACCCACCGCTCCCTGGGGGGTATCTGTGGCCAGTGCTGGTGCCTGGGAAAATACATCGGGCAGTGAAAGGAAATCGCGTGTCACTCCATTCACCGGGCAACTTCTGCAGCTTCAGAATGAGACAGCCGGGCTCTCAAAGGGCCCGGATTTAACCAGCGCATCCCTGCCGCCACTGAGGGTGGAGACCCGGATGGGGAGCGAGCCACACCCTGCCCTTGCTGGAGGAAGGGGGAAGAATGCTTTGCTTGCGCCCCACCCTCCTAACGATAGGCCAAGCGTAGCTTGTGCACACGCCCCGTCAGAGCCATATCGGCATGGGGATTGGCTGCCGAGGTGTCCGTCATGGAGACGAAAGAGGCCCAGATGTTACTAGCCAGCATGACAATAGTACAGCTCTCAGATCGATCGGGCACACGGCTGAGAGCTCGCCGAGTGTCACTGCGCACAGGGACTCGGCGAGCGGGGCTGTTCCCGGTGGGATCCCACAGGGCGCTGGGCTCTACACAATCCGGCGGCACTCTTATTAATGACCCAGAAAAACCCAGGAATCCTCACAGATAAACAGACGGCAGAATGAGGAGCAATGGGATCATGCTGCAGTGGGGGAGGCCTAGGTTGGAGATTAGGAAAAACGATTTCCCTAGGCCGGTGGGGAAGCACTGGGCTGGGTTCCCTGGGGAGGGGGTGGAATCTCCATCCCTAAAAGTGTTTCAGTCCTGGCTTGACAAAGCCCTGGCTGGGCTGATTGAGTTGGGTTGGTCCTGCTTTGGACCAGGGGCTGGGCTCGATGCCTCCTGAGGTCTCTGCCAGCCCTGGGATTGTATGAGAAATCTTGCAGGTGGCTCACAAATTGAGAGCGGTAAACAAAGGAGAGGGCAGGTGAATGAGGAGAGAAACCATGGAGGCACGAGTAGACTGGGCACGAGCAAAGACGGTGCATGGGCACATGGCTACATGGAAACGTGTCCATCTAGGAGCAGAGAAATCAGGCCACACTTCTGCACGGGGGACTCTCGCCTGGGAAGCAGGGCGCTGAAAGAGATGCCGCATCCTGGGGGATAAACAGCTAAACAACAGTGCGGCAGCCAGAAAGGCTAATGCGATTGTGATGGTCGGGTGTGTAAACAGGGAAACTCGAGGAGGTTACTTGACCTCCGTATTTGGCCCGGGCGTTCAGTCCAATTCAGTTTGGGTGCCCACAATTCAAGCAGGATGCTGATAAATTGGAGCGGGATCAGAGAAGAAACTCGCACACAATGAACGGATTAGAAAAAGCCTGCCTTCGAATGACAGACTCACAGAGCTCAGCTTCTCCGGCTTCCCAGAGCCTTGCGCACACTCCCTGGGGAACAAATATCAAATACCGGGTTCTGCCGTGTGGCGGAGAAAGACGTAACAAGATCCACCATTCAGGCTGGGAAGAAGGCTTGTGCTTTTACCAGCGAGGGCAACCAAACCTGAGGGCCAGGGCGGCTGCTCCGTCACTGCCTCTGGTTAAATCGAGAGGGGAGGGTTTTGTCAGAGCCCTGGGAACTGTGGGTGCTCTCCAGCGGGTCAGACTAGATGAGCACAAGGGGCCCTTCTGGCCTTGGACTCTGGCTTTATCTAACCAGGTACCTACTTGCTTCCGTTCCCGAGTCTTGGCTCCTACCGGTCTCGTGCGGAACCAGCTTCTGAGTCCACCTTCTCCCCACCCACGAGGGCGCGGGCCCCACTGCAAGCTGCCGAGACCCATCCCCCTGGCCGCGCAGCCTGTGCGGGTGAGCCCCACGCTGACATAAGGGGAGAGGCGCCTCATGCAAATGACTCATTGTAACCCACATGAATGCACCATGAGGTAGGCCCTGGGGAGCAGTGTCCTCATCACTCCCGTTGCCCTGGGATCCCGAGGTGCTAAGGCGGCTGGCTGGTGCAGTTCTGCTCTGTCGTCGCCTCCGGGCGTTCCTCAACACGCTCCGCTCTAGCGTCCTCGCTCGAAAACAGGCAGTCTGCTCCCTGGGCTCTGGGCAAACCCTACGGAGAGTTCTCCAGAAAGAGTCCTTCCTTTCCCTCCCCAGCGAGCTGTAAGAGCCCTGGAATGGGACCCCTGCCCCAAGCACAGCCCAACGGCTCGCTGCTCGCTGCGACTCACGGCTGCCTCCTCCTTGGGCACGTGGCCCCTGGCTTTGTGACTCTGCAGAGCTCATTCATTACCTCAAACCAACCCAACAATGGAAGCAGCCGCTGCCTGTGTGTGAAGATCAAACCTCGCCCGCCAGCTCCTCAGCAGGTGCAAAGAGGCAGGGTGGGGGACCCTCCCATGTCCACGCGCTGACATACACCTGACATACACCACGCGCTGGCATACACCTGCAGCG
>JANRFK010001158.1:2115321-2129241 GCA_030068395.1 Apalone spinifera | reverse complement strand
GGGGGGCTGGGAGTGCCTGGTTCTGGGGGAAGGAGGACGCATTGGGTTAGAAAAGGGGTATGGGAGTGCCTGGCTCTGGCATCCCACTACAAAAAGGATGTGGACGCATTGGAGAGGGGCCAGTGGAGGCAACCAAAATGATTAGGGGGCTGGAGCACATGACCTACGAGGAGAGGCTGAGGGATTTCGGTTTGTTCAGTCTGCAGAAGCGAAGAGTGAGGGGGGATTTGAGAGCAGCCTTCAACTTCCTGAAGGGAGGTTCCCAAGAGGCTGGAGAGAGGCTGTTCTCAGTGGTGGCAGATGCAGAACAAGGAGCAATGGGCTCAAGTTGTGGTGGGAGAGGTCCAGGTTGGATATTAGGAAAAACTATTTCCCTAGGAGGGTGGTGAAGCACTGGAATGGGTTACCTAGGGAAGTAGTGGAGTCTCCATCCCTAGAGGTGTTTAAGTCTCGGCTTGACCAAGCCCTGGCTGGGTTGATTTAGTTGGGATTGGTCCTGCCTGGAGCGGGGGGCTGGACTTGATCTTCTGAGGTCTCTTCCAGCTGTATGGTTCTATGATTCTATGGGGATTATTTTGTTAATATTTTGTTTGTATGTATTTATTCCCAAATAAAATCACAAAATGTATATTAATTTTATATCAATAAATATGTCAATTTTTTGCAATTGCACAAATAATTATATGTTTATACAAAATCTCAAACTTCCAAAGTATCTGAAATGTTCCACAGAAGCCTGTTCTATTTGATTAACCACGGTCTATACTTGTTTTTATTTCAACAAAACAAGTTATGTATCATAAAAAATTAAAAAGTACCTTAAATTTATATTTAAATTAAAAATTATTTTATATGTGCAAATAACAATTTTACACTTCAAATTATTGTATTATGTTAAAACAAGACCTGAAAAACTAATATAAAATATACCTAAAACATAATCGATAATAACAAATAATTACAACTTTCTGATAAAGTATTTTTTCTTTGGTGGCCCTGAAAGCGATCAGTTTTCATTTGTGTGGCCCTCAGTAGGCTTGGAATTTGACATGCCTGAGCTAGATGGTGGTTGGTCCTGCCGTGAGGGCGGGGGACTGGACTTGACGATCTCTCGAGGTCCCTTCCAGTTCTAGCGTTCTAGGATTCTATGATCTGACATGGGCATACTGGTCTACAATCAGCAGATAAAATAAAGTTTACAGATACTAGCTTCACATTAACACTATTTCCCCTGCCAATTGCTCTTTTGTCTCTTCCATCGATTTCCCCTTTCAAAGGCTCAGATAACATGTTTTTATGACCTCTGTATGTTTGCTGTGACTTACCACTTGTTGGCTTTGGGAAGACATCCTGCTCCCTTGATAAGCTAAACTCCCCCTGGCTGCGCGCCCTTTCCTCTTGAGTCAGGGATGCACCAGAGCAAAGGATGGTGATGTTAGCAGAGACGGCCCAGGCACATGGGTGGCTGGCGCTCCAGACGGCCAGTCCAAACTCTGAAGGCTTCTCCGAGGATACGCACCTGCCTTGGTGCTGTCTCCGGGCCATGTTTAGCTAATAGTTGCAGGTGGCGTTACAGATGCTAAGTGGAGATGTCTCATTAGAAGCTGCATCTCTTCCTGCCATGCTACAGCCCCATCTTTTCAGCCTCAGACTGAACATAAGAACGTGAAAATGGCCGTACTGGGTCAGACCAAAGGTCCATCTAGCCCAGTGGCCCATGCCAGATGCTACCAGAGGGAGTGAACAGAACAGGGAACAATCAAGTGATCTACCTCCTGTCGCCCCTTCCCAGCCTGTGACAAAGAGGCCAGGGACACCATCCCTGCCCAACCTGGCTAGCAGCCAGTCATGCAACGTGCCGAGAACGAGAACGAGACGAGAACGAGATGAGAACCGCGGGCGCCGATGGATTTTCCGTAGCACCCATGGACATGGCTGTAGCTGAGGAGGAAGGGATTGCCAGCCTGAAAGCACCCGGGACATTTCTTCTTTTTACGTTGGACACGGGCGCATTAGCCCACGAGATGCTGGCCACGGTGTCATTAGCTTGGAAAAGCCCAGGTAGGAGAAGGTGAATCTGTAAAACTCAGGACTCCGTGGGGAGAGGATCCCCCGCAAGGGAGCGTGGGAACTAAATGTGCAAGCAAGTAACTCGGGGAAAGGGGAACTGTGTCTTCCGGGGGGGAGTGCGGCCATTACTGGGCGTGCAAGTCTTGGTCTCAGCAGGAGGGGGCGCTCCCTCTCTGGAGGGGTAAGAGAATGGAGGGAGAGCCTTCGGCTGTCTACCGGGGGCAGGGGAATTCTCCACCCCCAATGCGTTCCCCTAGGACAGTGCCCGGTGCTCCCAGGCAGGGGCTGACAGAGGAGCTGGCTCGGCTCCTTGCTTTGAGCACCCCCGAGAGGGCAGAAGAGCCAACCAATGGGTGCGCTCAATGGCCATTGCGGGGAAAAAGCCGGAACGCGTTGCTTTTGTGAATGAACGCGCCGGGGGAAGGGAACATTTCCCACGAGCACCTCGAGGAGGAGACACTTTGGGAGCTGGTGGCAGAGAAGCCCTTGCTGGAGCTGCACATGGCCCACTGGAACCAGACGTCGCATCCGCCAGCGCCAGTGATCTCACCGGCCCCTCGCCCCGGCTCTGATCCCAGTGGCCTCCCTCCCCGCTCCTCTGCAGACGCCCTGCTTCTTCCGTGATCCGGGGGCTGGAGCACATGAGCTACGAGGAGAGGCTGAGGGATTGGGGCATGTTCAGTCTGCAGCAGAGAAGAGTGAGGGGGGATTTGAGAGCAGCCTGCAACTTCCCAAAGAGGGGTTCCAGAGAGGCTGGAGAGAGGCTGTTCTCAGTGGTGGCAGTTGGCAGAACAAGGAGCAATGGGCTCAAGTTGCAGTGGGGGAGGTCTAGGTTAGAGATTAGGAAAAGGCTATTTCCCTAGGCGGGTGGGGAAGCACTGGGCTGGGTTCCCTAGGGAGGGGGTGGAATCTCCATCCCTAGGGGTGTTTAAGTCCCGGCTTGACAAAGCCCTGGCTGGGATGATTGAGTTGGGTTGGTCCTGCCTTGGGCAGGGGGCTGGACTGGATGCCTCCTGAGGTCTCTGCCCGCCCTGGGATTCTAAGGCTTCTTGACCCATCCCAGATCCTGCTCTCACCGAGTTTCCCTCCCTTCCCTAGGTGCCCTTCCCACCTACGATCTGCTCTGGGAAATCCCAGGGTGCATTCCCTGCATAACGCCTACATAAATAATTCTTGCACAAAGCAGGCAACCCACAGTCCCTGCAGAACGCGGGCGGCCTACTTTGTCGTGTGGAATGCAGGGTGCGCCTTTTCTGCGGCCCAGCCGGTGACCGAAGAAGATGATCTGTTTGCTCCCCGGGGCCCAGGCTGAGTCATGGAGAAGAACCACCAGGTTTGCCCGTTCCCCCTACTGTGTCCAACCAAGGCTGCAGAACACCCTTGCCAACGCACAGGGCTTGGCCCCAGTTCAGGGCACAGAATCCCGGAACACAGGAGCGTGTCCGTCAGCCGGTAAACGTCAGGTCCCTGAAGGAGGTCAAGCCGTGGAACTGGACAGGCAGCTCGCGGGATCCTTCTGCAAAAGCACGCGCCATTCTTGTCAACAGCTGGAAAAGGACACGTGAGCAAATCGGGAGGCGGGGAGAGGGCAACGCGGTGCGTAAATCCGAGAGAGTGAGGCAAGTTTTCATCTGCCGTCGTGGAAAGAGGAGAACCGCAGCACCGGGATCGGAGAGCACGCCAGGCTCTACTGCATAGCTCAGTTCTTAAGGGGCAGCGTGGGCTAATGATTAGAGCCCAGAAATGGAGCCTAGCCGCATTCCTAGCCCTGCTTGCTGGGAGACCCATCACCTCTCTCTGGCTTCCTTACAAATCCTTGGTGAAGTGCTCTGGGATTGTGACCCGGGGCCTTCTCCGTGCCAGCTGGCAGAGGCACAAGGAAGAGGGGGTGTCACAGGGACCCCAGGGGTAAGACAGCTGCACAGTCCTTCACCAATGGGCGGCTCCGAGATCTCTCCAGGGAGCCCACCGGCCGTCGGGATCGCAGGGCTCTGTGCGTGTGGACGAGGGTTACAGAGTAGGTCTCTGCACTCAAGCTTGTGCTCTGGGGTCAAGGAGAGAAGGCGGGTGGTTCCTTGCAGGCAGGAGGTAACCGACACCTATTTCCCTGTCGGCCATCTGTGCATTGTGTGCTGACAATGGGTGCTATTTGCACACCCAGCCGGGCGGCCCCAGAGATTGCGAAATGCACGGGACTCGGCCAACACCACAGGGGGCCTGGGGATGGATCAAGACAAAGGGTGGGCCTGGAGGCGAGGGGGAGGAGGGGCCCGGCCAGCCCGCGAGGAGCCGGGTGATTTCCACCCGCCGTGACGGTATCGGACTCAGCAAGGCTGGCTCCAGAGGGCGTGTCAGCCATTTGCCCCCAACATGTCTCCTTGCTGCTTCTGGGAGCCCTGCGGGCTGGTAACGAAGCGGCTCCCGGCTTCCACGAGGCAGGTCGCTGCGTGGGGACGGCCAGCAGGGTGCCGAGCTGGGACGGGGGGCGGCGGCACGTCCCGCCTCTCCGGAAGCGGCGGCGGCTCAGTGAGCCCGGCGCGGGAACAGAGGCAGGGCCCGCACAGGGAGGCGCCAAGGGCCCGGGAGCAGACTTGTCTTTGTCACGACGCCGTAGAACAGCGGTTCTCAAACTGTGGGGCGCCACCCCATTTTAATGAGAGCACCCTGGCTGTTGGACCTGCAGGGTTGCAGCCCAAGCCTGGTCCCCGGGGACTGAAGCTGAAACCCCTGGCATTGTGCTCAGGTTTGCCTCACACCCCCAGAGGGCAGGGCCGGGGCAGGCTGGTGCCTCAGTCCCCCACCCTGCGATTTCTGTTGTCGAGGGGTCACAGTGCAGAGACGTTTATGGCAGCGGGCTCAGGTTTGTCCCCCTCCCCACACCTCCAGAGCGGCAGGGCCGTCCCTCCCCCCTTGTGATTTCTGTTGTCGGGGGGTCACAGTGCAGAGACGTTTATGGCAGCGGGCTCAGGTTTGCCCCCCTCCCTACACCCCCAGAGCGGCAGGGCTGTCCCCCCCCCCCTTGTGATTTCTGTTGTCGGGGGTCACGGTGCAGGGATATTTGCGAGCCCCTGCAGCAGAGCGTGTGCACCTGGCAGGCCACGTGTGTTCTGCCCGTGGCCGGGAGTGGCTGGGAACAAGCAGCCAGAGCTTCCTGTGCTAAGGGCAGGGAGAAGCGAGGGGCCGCACAGCCTGGACTCCTGTGGGAAGCATCCCCGGGACCTGGGGGGAGAGATGCTCTATCAGAGCAAACTAACATTGTCCCGCGCAGTGGGTGGCAGGGGATTTCTGGGGGCCTCTACCAATGGCCCGTCCGCCAAGATGGGGGAGGCCTTGGCGACCCAGATCAGAAAAAAGCACCGGGGGTGTTAGAATCGGGGTGAAAGTTGCCCTAAATCTGCTTGTTGTAATCCAGGACTTTGCACTGTTCTCCTGTCATCTGCATCCCACACCAGGCCGGGGCTAGCGGCCAGGCACAAACCCAGCGAAGCAGCGTCCCCACCCGATCGGACGCCGGCTGAGCCAGAATTAAACACGCAACGAGCCGCGATTCCCCAGGGCAGCAAGCGGGGGAGCAGGCCCTGCTGTGCGGCATCCGGCACCAAGACCCATCCGTTCCAACGGCCAGGAGGCCCCTGCTCCCTTGTGAGGACAGAAGTCCCACTGACCTCGCCCGAAGCCAGATTTGGCCACATGGCCATTAATGCAACACTCCTGCTGTTTCCGATTGGCCCGTCAGAGCGGCGCGAGCATGGCCTCACACACACATTAGAATATATTTGCCTATCAACGCCTCAGATCCCATTGGGTTCAAATATGTGGGAAATCAGGGGCGAGCCAAGGGCAGAATTTAAATGTGTTGCTTTATTCCTGGTTATAATTAATGTTTCCATGTTAGGAAAGTATGTGAACCATCAGGGGAGGTTAAGACTGTTTGGGAGCACCTTAGTTTCTCTCTCTTTAATTGGACACTTCAATTATAGCTTAAAAACAAATGAGTCACCGTGAATGGCTAAACCAGAAATCTCTCCCTACCTGCCATTAATGATTTAAACTGGAAAATAAGCACACGAGAGAACACGTCTACGTTGCCGGGAAATCAGCGCTACGGCGGTTGATCTTCCCGCATTCAATTTAGCGGATCGGGAAATTGGATTGTCTTCCCATGAAAAATGTCAATATTTGGACCTTCGTTTCCCTTCCACATCAGAATGGGAAAATGCAACATATTGGAAAAAGTTGTGGAAGGAAAAATGACAAAAAACGTTGATTCAGAGAGGTTGACACTACAGTGCTGACTTGGGGGAGAAGGGGAGTCAAACCTGAAGGATTTGACGTGTTGAATCAAAAAATGTAATTTTGTAACGAGATGCCAGCTCAACATGAAACGTTTTGTTTCAGTTGCGATGATCAAGAAACACAAAAAAGCCAACAAAACCGGCATTTTTCCAGACACGGGCTCTCTCCACTCCACCCGCGCCCTACAGAACTAGAAATGCGACAGAGAGAAGAGACCTATGAGGTTGTCTAGCTCATCTTCGCTAGCACAATGGTCACCAGCTAGTAGCTCGGGATCTACCGGTAGATCTTGGAGCCTCTGACAGGGGATCTTGACTGGTTTGGCCAAGAGGCTATCAAGTGCAGCACTTCACCTGCCCTCCACAGACTGCTGTGCACCTCCTGCCCTTTGCTTTGTCCCTCAGGAGCCTCTTGTTTACCAGGCAGGGGAGGGAGAGGAGGGCGCTGATGTCAAGAAGCCCCCCTCCTACCCTGTATCTCCACAGAGCAGAGAGGGGGCACAGCAGGACCTGGGAGGGAGTTTGCTGGCTGCTTTAGGGAGTGGTGCAGGGCCAGGGCAGGGGGGATCCTGCCTTAGCCCCGCTCCACCACCCCCCAGCAGCCACCTGAGGTAACCAGGGCCCACATCCCAAAATTCTACCCCAGTCATGAACCCCCTCCTGCACGCCAACTGCCTGCCCCAGGCTCAGCTCACAGCCCCTCCCACTCCGAATCCCTTAACCCAAGACCAGAGCCTGCACCCCAACCCTCTGCCCCAGCCTGGCGAAAGTGAGGGAGGGTGGGCAGGAGAGGGAGGATGGCGTGAGCAGGGGCGGGGCCTCGGAGAGGGGGCACGAAGGAGGCGGGGCCAGGGTGTTTGGGTCGGAGGTAGATCCTGGATTGCACTTGAGCTCGTGCTTACAAAGGCTGGCGACCCTGCACTAGCACCTGGGCCAGCTCGGTTTTCAAGGACACAAGCCACGGGCCTGCCACGCCCCTTCTGTGGGGAGCGAAAGCCCCTTTCTAAGGAGCTGAGTGCGGCTCGCAGTGAAGACAGCAGCGCGTCCCAGGCAAAGGGAGCAGGCGTTCGCTGGCTCTGCTTGGTGGTTATTTCTCCTGCTGTCCAGGATTCGCTTCCCCGTGGTCATTTCCACGCAGTTACTTTGAGGCCACCCTTGGAGCCCCCAAAACAATGTTTGCTCCCTTGGGCAGCAGCCATCTCCAGCTGGCATGGGGGGATGGGCTATTTTTTCTACCTTTAAAGCGGCCTTTCTAGCTAAAGGGTAGTGGGTTTATAATACCAATTACTACAGCAAGCCCCGATTTTGTCTTACGGAGCGACATGACCTCATCAGGCTTAGACCGCAGCTTAGTTTCACGGAGATGAGCGAGAAATCTTCTCTCCTAACTCCCGCTGTGAATAGCGCACGCCTTGCGTCTCGGCCGTCCGGGGCTGCCGGCAGATCCGTGCTGCTTGCCGACCGCCACTGGGAGCTGCATTTTTCTTGAGAAAGGAGGACAGGAGTGCCTTGGGAGCCGGGGCCGTTCGTAACTCCAACATGCTCGGCCCAACACGCAATGGCTGTTCTTGCAATGTTTTGCTCCTCACTACTGACTTACTACAGCTTTGAACTTTATCATGCAGACAAAACAATGGTGTTTTGAAGTGTCTTAATTTCAGCGAAACAATCACAGTCACTGTTTCCTTACCCCCCCGTCCAATCTTTTTAAACCCTGCCTTTTAATTTTTTTAGTTGTTTACATCTCAGACAGTCGAGTGCAGTATGTGTTTGTGTAAGGTGTTTCTCTGTGTCTCTGCTGGCTGATCACACACTTCCGGCTCCAAGGAGGCGTGGGACTGGCAGATCGGTTCCTCGCTCCAGTGTTTGTAACTGGGGTTCTACCGAGCGAGTGAGTCAGTGACTGAGCGCAGTGCAGAGGACTAGCTACGGTTGAACTTGTTTTGCTTAACTAGAGCAGTGTTTCTCAACCTGTTTTCATAAAGTCCCCCTTTTAAAAAAAATTATAAGGACCCCCAGTACCTACCGTTTTTAGACACACAACATTTTTTCTACCATTGCAACACATTTGTTTAAACGACTTGATCGTCGCCGGGCGGGAGATGAAATTTAAAAGTGGACGTAAAAAGTACAAAAATAATAAAGCACTGTCACACTTAACACAAACATTCATTTTTTTCCAACTGTCAGTTGTGTTGCCATACCGCCCAGACTTCTCTCGAGGACCCTTAAGAGTATTCGCACCACTGGTTGAGAAACGCTGAACTAGAGGGTCACTCCAACGCGGGGCGTCTGAAAGGCTGACGCAGACTCAGGTATTACTGAGTTTGCATTCCACTTCCTAGAGACTAAGCAAACACTTCCACAGGCGAAAACGTAAGGCAAATATTTGACAATGGTGTGGACATTTTTAAGAAAGGGGGTGTTCTGGCCAGGCACTGTCTTTCAAAATACAACCCCACAGTCCTTCTTTTTAAATCGCTCCCGATTTCGTGGGACAGTGCTGGAGAACACATCCGCCTCTGCAATGCAGAGGAACAAGCTGGCAGGAGGGGGGAATTGTGGTTTGTTTTGTATTGAGCTGGTAGGTTTGAAGCATCGAGTAACCTAACTCCCTTATTGGGCTAGAAAGTTCCATTGGGTTCATCACCATGACAGTAAGCGTACTCTCTTCTAGTGGGCCACGATGTCACCGATTTTGTTTTCATTCCTCTCTCTTGCATCTTCTTTCGCTTCATGCAAGACAGAAACCCTGCTGGCAATCCCGTGTGACTAATGCAATGAGTACTCAGCCTGCAGGACACGTCCTTAAGGAGAATCGGATCCCATTCACAGATTACCAATGCGCAGTGACTCATTGACTCTCGCTGCCAGGGAGCTGGAGGATTTCAGTCCATGTCCAAAGCAAAACGCAAAGGGCTTGGAATAAAAAAGTTTGCACCATTGTCGTGCCATGGCGGGCGTGTTGCCACTCGGACGCTTTGGGCTGGAGTCCCAAAGACAAACAGCTGTGCAGTGTATTTGGGGGCTAGGCGCTGCTGGGGCTAACCAAACCCTCTTTTCTCCTGGGCTGCGGAGCCTGTTCCTAGCGCTGGAGAGCCGATACTGCTGTGCCGCTGCAGAGGGCTCTCCTGACAGCGTCACAAACCAGCGCACTGCGCGGCGGCCGCTCTGTGTGGGAGAGCGCCTCCGGCCGACAGAACGCCGGGCCCTTGCGCGCTCCTGCTGGCCACACTTAGGTCTCTGCGAGGGGTGTGTTTTCACACCCCTGAGCAATGTTCCCTCTAACCTGTTCCGTCCACGCATGGTTCTTTTCCAGCCGTGTGCGGAATCAATTTTTATGCGCACCGAGGCATGTGCGAATGTGCACCCCCAGTAGAGACACAAACCGAGCTGGGGGCGCTCTCCTGATCAGCTGGGTGGCATTGGAATCTCTCCTGAGTGGCTGCCCAAGTGCCCAGCTTCCAGGGCGCCCGGCCCAGAGCAACAAACATTTTGCTGACATAAGAGCCAGTGTAGACGGAGCCTTAGTTACGGTTCCTTTATAAGAGCTTCATGGGCAGGGTCTGAAAAATTTACCGGGCCCCACTAACCGGGCGCAATATTAAAGAGAGGGGCCCCGAGGCTGGATGCTAAAGGGAATCCCAATTCCAGCCCCAGCTGCTGGGGGGAGAACGGCTCCATTCGCCATGCCAGCTGTTTGCCAGCCTGGAGAAGTCCCTTAGGCATGCTAGAAAGCGATGTGCCTGGCTCTCCCCAGAACTTCCCCAAACAGTCACGCTGAAGCCGTTACTCGAGCGTTGGAGCCGTCCTACGTTCTGCACCCTTGTGGAGCGGCTCCTCGCTCCAGGCAGCCCTGCGGGGTTCTCAGAGGACGAGGTTGCGGGCAGGCCGAGGGATCCAATACACAAGCAGGGGGCCAGGGCGAGGGCGGGGCTGGGCTTGTCACCAAACCCAGAGCCAGGCAGGTGGACATTCCAGGCCGGGAGAATCGCTGTCCAGCTCGGTTGTGCTCCTGGCTCCATGAGAGACGTTGGCCCAAACCGACTGCAGTCCTGGTGCAGCGGAGGAGCCGCGGGGGGAAGCCACATCGGCAGTAACTCTCGTAGGGAACCCAACCCCCCTGCCTAAGACAAGCGGCACCTCTTCTGTCTGGCACGCTCTGCTCCGGCAGCGTCCATGGTCCAGCAGGACCGTGGATGTTCCCGGACCAGAGCGCCCCAGCCGGCGAGGTTGCTGGCGGCTGGGCACCATCGGTTTGGCAGGCCGGCAGCTGCCCCGACTGAACGAGACAAGAGGGTTCGGTATGAGGAGACCTTCCTGGGGGACGGCCAATGCTGCGGTGTAGCCTGTGGATCCCACGCCGCTGCGTGAGCACCCTGAGTTACAGCTGCCGGGCCCAGACCGGGCAGCCGTGGCTGCGCGTCCACGCTGTGCTGTGGAGACCTGCCGGCCCAGCTCTGTGACTTGGCCTGTGTCCGCACTGCACAGTGGCAGGGCCTGGACCAGGCCCAGCAGGACCTGGGCTGTGCCCCATCCCCTTGCGGGGCCTAGGACCTGGTGCGCAGCGCAGACCCTCCAGGGGCGCACGCCACGGCATCCCCCACAATGCAGAAAGCTACAACACGGGGGGGGGGACCTTTTTTGGGTCGGGGGCCATTGACCCACAGAAAAATCAGTCGAGGGCCGCACACAAACCCCCCCCTCAATGTGGCTCCTGACGGAGGAGAAAGACTCTCGCCATATTCCCCTCACACACCAGAGCCTAGAGGGACCCAGCCTAGCTATTTTGTGTGCTCAGTGGGGCAGCGGGGGGGCTGGAACGCCAGCAGAGGCTCCCCAGTGCAGGGCGGGCCCTGGGACTTGGGGGCTGGATCCAGGCAAGCCGGGGGCCGCATCTGGCCCGCGGGCTGGAGGTTCCCCACCTCTGCTGTAACACTTTGATCTACGGCTATTACATACAGCGCCCGCAATGCAATGCAAGCCAACGCAGCGTTCTCTTTCACGGCTTGGGGCTTCGGTCGCATGGTAGGTGGGTGGGTCTGCCAAGCTGGAAATAAATTGTCTCTACAAATACGACAAACTATTGTTTTTTTAAAGAACTCCAACCAGACCACACGTGCGCGCTGGGCCTCAGCAGGCGGAGAATTGACAAGGGGAAACGTCGCCTAAACCGACCTCTCGTGCTCAGCGGCAGGACTCACGCTGCCATGGCTAACGGCAGTGCTGACATTCGTAGTCTCTCTTCATCTCTGAGCCTCGTGCGGTTTTCAGCCCCCGAGCAGGGAACCGCCGGTTGGCCCTGGACAGAGTCCAAAGCAGAGGGCCCTGCAGTGTTTGGGGGCTGCGGGCCCTCTCCGTTTGTGTGTGTCTAACGTCACCGCTATAAAAGCAGAAAGTCAAGCAGAGACTAGCCCTGGCCCAGCACTGAGCTAGCCCTGAAACACAGTGATAGCTCGGTGCAGCGCGGGGGTCGGGCATTCCCGGACGTCTGTCTAGTGGGCACAGCTCAACTCGCTGCTGGTTTGATCGGCTGGGGCGGTTCTGGGCTGGGCTGCAGTGTGCCACACCCCCACGTCCCTCCCCGGCTCCCTCTCTAGTCTCTCAACTTCGCTCTGAGCTTGTTGGCTTTACCCTAGTTCCCGGCAGCAGAGGAAAGACATTGAGCTTTGCACGTGATTTTCCTTCCTCCAGCTCCCCACTTCGTACCCAACGGGACTCGCTGCGCGAAGCGCTGGGCTGGAGCTCAGAGGCGCTGGAAACGGGAGCGCGTGGCATTTTGTGATTTATTTCGGGGCACTGTTAGTGCTGCCACAGGGATGTTGGGTTTTCATTGCCGTGTTTATTTCAGGGTTCTCGGAAAGGAATCAGAGAGGCGACAGGAAAGGCCGTCAAGCCAGGCAGGGGTATTTGTGATCTTGCTGATGGAACGCAGCGTTCTACCCTGCAAGCTCAATTCCAACGCCTTCAAAGTCCTTCTGAAGGCACCTGGCTGCGGGAACTAATCGGTTTATGAAGGTGATTTAGTACACGTCAAAACAATCGTTATTGCCTAACTCAGTAACTATAGGCCACTCGACGCTGTTT
Source organism: Apalone spinifera (assembly GCA_030068395.1). Taxonomy (NCBI): domain Eukaryota; kingdom Metazoa; phylum Chordata; order Testudines; family Trionychidae; genus Apalone; species Apalone spinifera. Next base: position 2,116,789 of record JANRFK010001158.1, on the reverse strand, counting down.
GCCCAGCAATGCGGAGACAAAAACTTCCCAAAGAACTTTGAAGGTTGGTTCTGATTCTTCTCCGGCAAAGCCAACAGAGCCCCTTCCCATTAGGAAGGCAGGATAAGGGTTGCGCTGAAGGTAGGGAGGTTGGATGAGATCTGAGTGGCCTACAGGATCGGGCATTCCTGTCCCTCCCTGCCCCCCAGCAGCCATTGGGGGGCCAACACCAGTTTCCGTAGGGATGGAGCAGCCTCTGGTATTAGGAAGGCAGGATAAGGGATGCCGTGAAGGGATACTGGCGTTCTCCAGGGCAGAATTAGGCACAGTGACTTCAGGGGAGTGATCCCTGATTAGAGGTCGCATAAGGGGTGAATGAGCCATAGCATTTGTTACCAGGTGTGAAATTTGTAACACAGAAACCTTGCGCCTCTCCCTGTCCTGGAATTCGGCTTGACAGCTTGAACGTCTGCCCCTAGCGAGGATCGGTGCTCCATAAACACAGAGGTGAACACGCCAGGGAATGACATGCAACAGCTGACTCACCCAGAAACAACACAGCCGTCTGTGCGGCACGTTTACGAGGCGTGGCTTCTGCGCAGCCTGCGGGGGCCCCCGTCTGGGTCTCCCTTCCAAAGAGGAATCACTCTGCCCATGTGGCCAACTGCACTGGAACGACCCGCGGATTCGGTCCTGGGCGGGGACAGGCGCAATCCGGCTGACTCCTGCGTCGTGCTCAGAGCGAGCCATGGAAGGGGAGCAAGTCCCCAGGGTTAGGGGACGTGCGGGGGTGGGGGAGGGCCTTTGCTGCTTCCCTTTGGGATGTTTTATCTGAGACACCAGCCACAGATGCCTCCCAGATGACTTCAAGGGCCTTTCTGTAGTGGGGGCGTTCGGGAGTCACCCCCACTTGTCACGCCCCCTCCTCCTGTGCCCGTTCCCAGCCTACAGCAGAAGCTGCTGTGTTCAATGGGTTTGGAAATGTCACAGAACGTCTGGTGCCTCCCACCTGGGCTGGTGCTTGCATGCAGCTGCTGCAGCCTGGTCCCTCGTCTGGGCTTTACGGTACAAACATCCCGTTTCCCGTCTGGCAGGGCGAGCAGCGAAGGAAGGCGTTAAGGGGGAAGGAGACCGAGCTGTTGCTTCGCTTTGAAAAGAAAGTTAGTCCTTGCAGGCTCTGAAAGGCACCAGACTCCCGCCGGCCAATGCTCTATCGTCTGAGGAACTAGCCGGTCAGACGGGGGCTGGGAATCGCTCTCGCCAGCCTGGGGCTGGGGAGCCGCTCAAAGGGGTGTTTTAAGGACTCGCGAGCCAAGCGCGCTCAACAGCTGTGGGCCCCAAACTCTGCCCTGCAGGTTCGCCTCCACTCTGGCATCCAAAGATCCCGTTTGGTCTTTTGCCCACAGCTTCCTCCGAGCACTCGTGTTCAGCCGATTTTCCACCCCCCGTCTTGTTCGGCGTCCCCACTCCCCCTGTAAGAAGGGCCAGC
>JANRFK010001158.1:2090815-2106311 GCA_030068395.1 Apalone spinifera | reverse complement strand
TCAAGAGAAAGATCTTGGACTCACTGTGGATAGTTCTCTGCAAACATCCACTCAGTGTGCAGCAGCAGCCGTCAAAAAAGCAAATAGAATGTTAGGAATCATTTAAAAAGGGTTAGAGAATAAAACAGAAAATATCTTATTGCCTCTTTGTAAATCCATGGCACACCCACATCCTGAATACTGAGTACAGACGTGGTTGCCTCATCTAAAAAAAGCTATATTGATATGGGAAAAGATTCAGAAAAGGGCAACTAAAATGATGAGGGGTTTGGAACGGGTCCCATATGAAGAGAGATTAAAAAGACTGGAACTTTTCATCTTAGGAAAGAGGAGACTAAGGGATATAGTAGAGGTGTATAAAATCATGACTGGTGTGGAAAAAGTGAATAAGGAAAAGTTATTATCTTGTTCCCACTGTATAAGAACTAGGGGTCACTAAATGAAATGAATAGGCAGCAAGTTTAAAACAAACAAAAGGAAGTTTTTCTTCACGCAGGGCACAGTCAACCTGTGGAACTCCTCGCCAGAGGATGTTGTGAAGGCCAGGACTTGAACGGGGTTCAAAAAAGAGCTAGCTAGATTAATGGAGGTTAGGTCCAACAATGGCTGTTAGCCAGGATGGGCCGGAACGGTGTCCCTAGCCTCTGTCAGAACTGGGAATGGGTGACAGGAGAGGGACTGTATGATGATTCCCTGTTGTGTTCCCTCCCTCTGGGGCACCCGGCATTGGCCACTGTCAGCAGACAGGACACTGGGCGAGATGGATCTTTGGTCTGACCCAGTATTTCATTCTTATGTTCCCGTAAACCCTTGGTTAGTAAGGTTAACTCCCAAACAATGAATATTAATAAGCAGGTGATGAATACAATTATACCCAACCCTGTTTGTTGTTTACTGGCTTTTAGGTGAATCAGCATTACACAATGTCTTCAGCAGCAGCTTACAGGGAGGGGGAAAGGAGCTCTGATCCTGATAAGGTTTACACTGAGTGAGAACAGGCCAGGGATGCAATGAGGCACCATAACAACGGGTACATGTATCGAGTTGCGGTTCAGTGTACCAGTGCCCCCTCTATCTGGTCAGCAGCAAAGAAAGAGAACACAGGCCGCACGTACCTTTTCTACGAGCAGCAGGGAGGGAGAAAGCGGGCCTCACGCAAAGAGGAAGAACAGGCCTATAATTTAGCAAGGAAAGCGTGCAGGCCTGGCCAGACCCTTCCCAATGTTGCAGGCCTTCCCAGACTCCAATGAACGCTGAAATATCCCAAGAATGGAGATTCCACCCCCTCCCGAGGGAGCCCATCCCAGTGCTTCCCCACCCTCCTAGGGAAATCGTTTCTCCTCGTATCCAACCTGGACCTCCCCACTGCAACTTGAGACCATTGTTAAGCGCTGGAACAGGCTCCCGTGAGAGGTGGTGGAATCCCCACCTTGGGAGCCTTTTAAAAACACGTGGGATGAGCATCTCTCAGGGCTGATCTGGGCTTGCTTGGACCTGCCACAGCACAGGGAGCTGGACGTGATGACCTCCTGAGGTCCTGTCAGCCCCTCGTTTGTGTGACTCTGTATTGTACCGCGCCGTTCACCGTCACCTTCTCCACGACAGTAGGAGACAGACCTCAGCATATTGCCTCACTGCTCTTCGATAACGAACCAATACCGGCTCCCCGTTTTCTGCCTTTCTAACAGGGCGCAAAGTGGCAGATCTCTAGGCGGATGCAAAACGTTATTGTCTTGATGGACGACAGTCCCCGGGGTTTGGTCTAAGCAGCCCTCCAGCATGCCAAGCGCTGAGGTCTGTAGGGCGTCTTCATGTTTTCACTGTCTGCGTCCCCGTAAGGTCCCCATTATCCAATGCGGTGAGTTTCTGAACGGCAGCGGGTGTGAAAATGCCCCCGCAGCAACGTGCGCATGCCCTGGGCTGTGCGAAATGTTTGCCATCAATCGACGCGGCTGGGAACCTCTCTCAGACACCGGGGGGCAGCGTGTGAATTGCACGGGGCACTCAAAGCCTAGCTCACCGCTCGACAGCCTGGTTCCGTAGAGCAGGCTTCAGCACGAGTTCCGAGGATAGGTGCGCACCTGCCATCTTGTGGCAGAACCGTGCAGCGTAACCTGGCCCGCTCGCAAACGGTGAAGACAAGATGCAGGCTTCTGGCAAAGGGTGGCACACGGTTGCTGGAGACAGGACATCCCAGCTTCATCTACCCGCCCTAGGACGCAGACTTTGCATCCGGCAACCCATGTTCTGAAGTGGCAGCAGAGCCTAGGGTCTGTGAACAACCCAATGGAAGCAGAACTAACGATTTATCGATAGGATTTCCATGGGCAGTGGGTGACCCCGCAGCTTGGGGAGGCAAGCTCCCTCAGCCCTGCCCTTTCCCATCAAGGCCCCCTTCCCTTCTTGCCCACCAGAGCCCAGCCTAGGGGGCACTGCTGGACCCTGCCTCAGGTCCCCCCTTGTCCCAGGGTAGTGCCCCCCAGCCTGGGATAGGGCAGCCCCAGCCTGCCCTGGCCCATGAGCTCCAGAGAGCTGGTGGTCAGTGTGTGTGCAGCCTGCCCCGGCCAGCCCCAGAACTCTACAGAGCCAGGGGCGGCCTGGCTGCATCCTGCACCAGTCCCACAGCGCCAGAGGAGAGCCAGGACATGCAGCCTCAGCCTCCCTGGGCTATGTCTGCCAGCCGGGCCAGGGAGCCCCCTCTGCAGCTGAACCACCGGCCCGAGCCTGGACAGGCTGCACGGGACGCTCCGCAGCCTGGAGACCCTGCAACAGGAGCTCATGGGGGGGGGCAGTGGTGCATGGGCGGGCCCAGCTGAGGCAGTTTGGGAAGGCAATGCCTTCCCTTGCCTATGATACCCACCGCCCACGAGGATTCCCCCTCTGGCATCATTTGTAATACGACGCCTGTGCCATCTTTCTCTTTGGTGATGCCCACCCCATTGGCATCCAGCCCCACAATATTCCAGTGCATCCTACCTCATACCTCAATAAATCTCCATCCGGGGCGATGTTTCTCTCGCATCGGGGCTGCCTGGAACCGCTTCACTCTCGCCCCTCCGCATTTTCTCCATTAGCCCCAGGGAAGAGTCTCCCACCGTGCCCTGTTCTCTCTCTCCCATGCCAGTCTGGCAGCAGCTCGTTTGGTTCCGGTCGGTTTTCTTGTATTTATTGGACAAACGAATCCAATATTTGCCCTTCACGTTATTAAAATAAGCCCCTTGCTGAACCGTGGCCTCCCTCAGCCGGCGACGTTGCCTGGCACATGCAGCTTGTAGAACGGTCCATTTTTGTTTGCTTAAACGTATGAGGTGCCGGTGCCCAGTGGGGGAGAGAGCTGGGTACATTCTGCTGGGGCCCATTTTAAGGCGGCAGATTTAAGGGCACAAGTCACCTCAGTGCTACTCGGTTCCATGCCAGTGAAAGACTCTGCAAACGAACGGAGCTCTACCGGTAACTTCCACCGGTGGATGCAAACGGCGTCTCAGCACGCAGCGTCGGAGATGGGCTGGAACGCTGCAGAAAGTACCGCACAGAACTGCGCTCACGCTCCTTGACGCCTACGAATTCCAAAGGGACGGACTGACGAGAGGTGTGTGGAACCCAGACCCCCCAAGGCGGGGGGAGCAAAGTGGGAAGTTGACCCGTGGCTCCCGGCCACCACCACTGCTACTGTGGCAGCAGTGGCAGTTGGAGGCTCTGGGCCCTGCCCCGGATTCTCCACATGGCTCTGAGGACTGGGAGGCAGGGCCGGATTGAGGCATGGGCTAGCTGGGCAGCTGCCCGGGGCACCAACCTATGGAGGGGGGCACCTGATGGCAGCTGTAGGGGCACACAGCACCCCTTATAGCAGCCATCAGGCGCCGCATGCCCAGCTCCCGGATCGCGGGCTGCAGCAGCTCCTAGTGGCCACCCTGCAGCGGGGGCTGCGTTAACCCTCCGCAGCGCTAGCCAGCAGCGCCCTCCGCACGGCCAGGCTCGGCCCGCCCCGGGCGGCCCCGGGCTGTGCGCCAGCGGCAGTAGCCCTCCCCCATGGGCACGGGCGTTCTGTCGCCGCCAGCTCCGCGTGCCCTCCCCCATGCACTGGGCGGGGGCGGGGCCACGCATGCACCCTCCCCCAACCCGGGGCACAATTAAGCTGTCTGCCTGGGGTGTCGGAATGGCTCGGCCCAGCCCTGCTGGGAGGACTCCGCTGTCTGCGACAAGAATACCATGCGCAGGCATTTCTGAAGGCTTAGCAGCAAACCAAGGCTTTTCCCAGAAGAATGTGCCATGGACAAAAACTTTTAACGTTCCCCTCCCCCCCCCATAAAAGTTTGCATTCCAAATTGCAAGATCCTTTTCAGGGAAATACATGATACTTCTAAATTTCCCCTCTCTGTCCCTCACTTTTTCCGTTCAAAAGGTCAAACCACACGAAGAAGTGTTTTTCCTTCACGCTCCTTTTCCCTCTCCTTTTTCCAGGGGGGCAACAGGGTGAAAGTAAAAAAGAAAAAAAGGAAATAGGAGGGAACATTTAACTATTCCCGTCTCTGAAAACCTGAAATTTCTGAGTTTCCAAAACCAAGCAAATTACATTTTAAGCAAAAACAACATAATTGTTGTGGCTGTTTTTGTTTCAAAAATGTTACTTTGTTTCAAACTGTTTGGAATTTCCCATTTGATAAACATTGTAGAAATCAACATTTTCTTGCCAATAATTTTGATTTCACCAAAATCACATTTTTCAAGAAGCTTTGGGGCAGAAAGATTTCAGCCAGCCCGAATAGGTCCTCCTAGGAAGAACACAAAGCCCATGTTGATTTCAGTTGGTGGCTTGCCTGTACAGGAAGTGAACTTGTCCGGGGGCTGCCACGTGACACAAACAGGACAGCGCTGGTTTGAGTGCCCATCTCTGGGTGGCAGACTTTCACATAGAGAAGCTGGTAATCTTTGCTGCTCCTTTCCCTTGGATCACCGAGGAACAGTGCTCAGTACCAGCAAGAGACAGCACATCATCATACTCTGGATTGGTGGCAATTACGGCTTAAACATACCTGGGGTGCTGGCACGGGAGAAGAAAGGCTGCAAATGCTCACCCAAGCACAGGTAGACAAATGCATCCGTGGGCCTCACTGCTATATGGACTGCCAAAAGCAGCCCCCACCCACTAGTAATAGAGGTACAGGACATTTCACGAGTGAAAAAACTTCCTTTCAGAAAATGTGGGTTTGTGTATTTCAAGATTGCCCCTTTTTACTAATTTTTTTCATTTTTTTCCTGTTGAGAGAATCAAAGTGGAAACTTTCAGTTCAATCATGAACATCAGAACGGCCAAACTGGGTCAGACCAAAGGTCCATCCAGCCCAGGGTCCTGTCTGCCGACAGTGGCCAATGCCAGGTGCCCCAGAGGGAGGGAACACTACAGGGAATCATCACGTGATCCCTTCCCTGTCACCTATTTCCAGACAAATAAAGGCTAGGGAACCATTCCTACCCACCCTGGCTATGGCCATTGATGGACCTACCCTCCACAAATTTATCTAGTTCTTTTTTGAACCCTGTTAAAAGTCCTCGTCTTCACTACATCCTCTAGCGAGGAGTTCCACAGGTTGACTGTGCGTTGCATGAAGAAAAACTTCCTTTTGTTTGTTTTAAGTCTGCTGTCTAATAATTTCATTTGGTGACCCCTAGTTCTTATTGTTTCATTTTGATCAACAATGTCAACTTTCTTTTCAACGTTCCTGGCTTGGAGCTTTTCTGAATGTTTTCTTTGGTGACTGTTTTGTGTTGCTTGTTGTTTCCTTCTGATTTTGAATGGGAAGGGATATTCAGGGCCAACATTGCCAACAAACAGGAATGGCAACACCATGGAGGATTTAGACCCAAGCAAAAGGCAAAAAGGCCTCTGGCCTGAACTGACTGAGATGGTGTCATATTTTTCCCCCATCCCACCAGCAATATCGAGGTCAGAGCTGGCTCAAGGTTTAATTCATGATTGTCTCTGAAACCACTGAGCAAATTAAACAGCCCTGAGTGTCCACTTGCTGACACACTAGCCCAAACAATGGGCCTGTCTTCACTGCTATGTAAATAGATGCTGCGGTGATTGAGCTTCTGGCATTCAATTCAGCAGGTCTAGTAAAGACCCACTAAATCAAATGCGGAGGGCACCCCCGTCGACCACAGTACTCCTCACAGTCACAGTCGTGAGGAGTAAGGGAAGACGCTGGAAGCATTTCTCCCATTGACCTCCTGCGGTGGAGCCGCCTCAGAAAAATCTATGTAAGATGTATCCACTCCAGGGATACAATTCTCGTAGCTGGAATTGCGTATCTTAAACCTATTTTCTCCGCCGGTGTAGACCTGGCCTTAGTCACTACCCCCGCTAGGAGTCACAAACAGCCGCTGACTGCAAGGGGATGCTGGACATTACTCTACATGGGGATCTCTCAGAGCCCAGGAACACTCACTCCCCGTCGACTTCCGAATTGCTCCTATGCACCCTGTCCAACCCCGCCTGGGACTGAGAACGTCGGCGCCAGCCACAGCGGCTCGATGCTCTACCAAGCGGGGATCTGCTCTGCCTCCATCACCAAAGACCAGCAGCGGCCAGGGAGCGCTGTGCAGCCTGAGCCCACGCCGGCATAAGCCCAGCTCGCCAGTGGCCAGGACAGCTGAGGGGCCTGGCTCATGGGCACCTGCCTTGCCCCAGAGCCCCTGAGCAAGCAAGCATGGGCACGGGTAGCAAAGCTGCCCGCAGCAAATGCAGGCTTCGGGGACACGTAGCCACTCCGAGGGGGAAAGAGCTGAGCATGTAAGTCCATTTGTTTCCCTTTATGACAGCTGGTTGCATCTCAAACCGTGCAGCTGGGCTGCTGGCAGCGGTCCTCCACGGCACAGCAGCCAGCGGGGGTGGGCAAGACGACATCTCTGGGGGAAATAAATCCAGAGGAGACAGACGAGCTCTGGAGCGGGGGCCAAGACAGGCCGGGGCTCGCTGGCATCTGCGGGAGAACAAGCTGGGTCTGGCTGGGTACAGTATGTGAAAGAGGCCCCTGACGCCCGGCCCGGTGCCCCCGGGGGAAAGTTTCCCACCATCTTCGCTGTGCTCAGCTGCACAGACGGGAGCGGGAGGCAGGTAGGACCTGGAAATGAGGGTCTGGAAGGCTGTAAAGTAACCCCCCAGCTCTGCCCCTCCGGGGGGACACAGAACTGCAGGGTCTCCCTTTGAGGGGGAGTTGGGAGATGAACGATTCAAAGGGGCAGAGGGTTCCCCCCTCAAGCCCCACAGTACCAGGGGATCGGCCCCCACTTTGGCCACCCCTCAGCTCTGTCCGGGAGAGGGCTCCTTTGAAGTGCCTGCAGACTCCTTGCACATTCTCCCCGGGCATAGATTCAGGGGCTAGGCATATGCCCTTCTCCCCCCCTCCCCCATCATGCCCCCAGCCACGCAGGGATCCCCCAGCTCTGCAGAAGAGGAATCGATACAGAACCTGCTGGACCGTCTGGGTGCAAGGGCCCGAGGGCCTGTTTGCAACGGTGCCGCCCAACCCACCCCAGAGCTGCTCCCCCCAGGGCTATTGACTAAGTCCAGCATTCTAAATCTCAGCCCCATTGGCACCCAACGGGATGCGGGGAATGGAACAGCTTCCATGAGAGGGGCCATTGGGAAGCCTGGCACTTCTCAGGGAGGGGGAGAAGGGGATGTCCAATCAAGGTCTGTAAAGCCGTGCAGAGAAAGTGAAAATGTGATTTATCGCCTCACACAACACAGGCCCCAGGGTCATCTGGTGTAATTCACAGGCAGCAGGATTAAAGGAAACCAAAGGACGTTCTTCTTTGCACAAAGCGCAGCCAACCTGCGGAACTCCTTGCCAGGGGATGATGTGAAGGCTAAAACAATAACTAGATATTTTTTAAAAAAGAGATCGGAGGATAGGTCCAGCATTGGCTTTCAGCCAAAATGCCAACGGATACATGCTCTGGGATGACAGGGTGTGGATCACTTGCTAATTGCCGGTTCGTTCCCTCTGGGGCACCTGGCATTGGTCACTGTGGGAAGACGCGCTAGATGGACCTTTGGTCCGACCCAAACAAACAGCGCAATCAGTCTGCGGAGGGAATTACTGTCTCTTCTCTCAGTTTGGCCCCCTGTGGCACGCACCCAGTCTGCTTGGTTGGCAGCATCTTGGGCGCGGCGCAGGGCAGAGGCTGGCCCTCTCTGCATAGCAATTACCCTCCCCTCTCAGACAAGTCCCACGCCCTCCGGATCGCCGGACAGAGCTGGGCAAACCCCCCGAGGGAGGAACAGCGAACCCCAGGCTGTGCTTCTGATCTGCTGCAGGGGGAGTGTCCGTCGCTGCTGCTGAGTCACACAGGCGGGCTTGCAGATGGCTACAGATCCCAGTTTGGAATGCAGGGCACAGACCGTTTCTCCGTCCAAATGGCTTTGAGGGCTGGGCCGCGAGCCTGCCCAAAGAATGTGCAGCTCGTAAACGGCGCCACAGGGGCCAGGAGGACGCATGCCTGAGACAGCGGGGGCAGGCGAGGCGCCCGTGCAAGCCTCTCGGGTGTAACTGGGGATTCATTCAGGGCTTGGCCTCTCCGTGCGGAGCAAGAGGGGTGCCAAATACGGCCCCGAGCTCGGAAGGCACACGTCAGTGCTCCAAGGCTCCGTGTCGGACCGATTCCCTGCGCCTGTCCCTCTAAATCCCAGGCACTTATCCTAACGGGCGGAGTGGTGCTGTTTTAGCTCCACTCTGGGTGTCTGTCACTGTTAAGCAACAAACCGTTGGCTGCCCCCGAACCGGCCAGAACCCGGCTCGTTCTCCGAGCTGGTCACACAGAGCACGTCCCCGGGCCGTGTTCGGTTCTGGACGGGTCAGTGCCACAGTTGAGGAGGCCTAGACCAGAGGCCGGGCAGCCCCGCTGGCTGCTCTGCCCCATTTTGAGGGACCTGAGGTGGAAAACTGCGTGGAATCAGGAAAAAAAAAGTTAGGAACTTGGGTCTCTCGCATCCCAGCCTGGGATCCCAACCATCGGGCTGTAGAGCAGCACGGGGCAACCTCAGCTAGTGAGTGGGCCGCATGAGGGGTCTCCACCGCCGTAGGGGGCAGTTCTAACCGAGCTGCTCTCCTGGGACAGGGCAGCGTTGCCCACTGGGCATGGGTACCTAGGGGGTGCAGGCTGTGCCGTGGGACCCATCACCGCGCTGTGATTGGCTGCAGAGGGAGCACTCGGCTCTCACAGTCACTGTTGGGCAAAATCAGCCCCCACCTCCATTCACAGGCCCTGGCTCCACATGCATGTCATTTTATAACACCAGTAGGAAAAACACTACCCGGACCGAAACCAGTGGAATCTGGCAACCCTAATGGGAACCAAAATGTCTCGTGGGCTGCACGTAGAACCGCGACGGGCCGCGGATTGCCCACTGCTTCCTGAATCAAGACAACCAGGTTCCCCTCCAAAAACAGATATTTCAGCAGTTCTGGGCTGGGGACAACATTCAAAAGGTTTGGGATTTGAGCCAAATACTGTCTATGTGCTGCAATGGGTCCAGAACCAAGCAAGCAGGAAACGAGCCCAGTCTTTGCAAACCATGTGGCCTAGGGAGAGGTCTTTCCCAACGCATGGATCACCTAACCTCTTAATCGACTATTTTCACTAACGGTGCGTCTACAGTGCATGGCTATTTCGGGATACCGGAAGTATCCCGAAATAGCAACCCCATGTCTTAACAACCCGCCCAGTATTTCAAAATATTTTTCAAAATAACAGGCATGCTATTTTGGCATCCCGGTAACGCCTCGTTCCACAAGGGTTAAGGGATGTCTCGAAATAGCGTGTTATTTTGAAATTTGGTGCTGGGGAGACACACCAAATTTCAAAATAAGCTATTTTGAAATAAAATTGAAATAAGAGACGCAATTTGTGTGGTGCAAATTGCATAACTTATTTTGAGTTTAGGGTATGGTGTAGCTGCACCTCGGTGAAATACAGACCAACAACTTGTCTTGCAAGCAGGTACAGGAGTATCTGCATTTTATAGCATGTGGGGCAGCTTTTTGTCATGCCAAACTATTTCTTTTAGGAGGGTATTTGAATGAGGAGATGTGACAGTCAGTCTATACGCACTTTTTTCTTTATTGTACAATCTTTTATAAGTATTATTGTTGGTCACCCTATCTTACGCCGTATTAGACAGTATTCACATGCTCCCAGCTCCGTATGGTCTCATATTTAAAAAGGTCTCGCACAGCTTTATTTTACATCTATTACACTGCAAGTAAAAATTCTACATTCACGGCTCTTTGCCAAAAGGTGGGTAAAGGGAATGACCAAGTACATTCAAATAAATTCTCTTTGAACATTTTGTGCTAGATAATATAGAAAACAGGGGGAGGAAGAGAGAACATGAAGAGCATCGAGATGCCCCCCCCCCAAATCCGTTTGCTACCTACAGTGTGGGCTTACAGTTCAATCTCTCTTTATCACCGTACCCAGGGGTCTCGGCGTCTTTAGGGTAACTCCCTTTTCTGGAGGAAGAGCTTTGCCGGGTGCTGTTAAACTGATAGACTCGCAGCTTAAACAGATGCCGGAGCTTCTCCTGGAACTGGTGCCCAATGAAGCAGTACAACAAAGGGTTGATGCAGCTGTTTGCAAACCCCATGCAGATGCTGAACGGCAAGGTGGTGTCGATGAAGGTTGTAACGTCACAGTTATTAATGAGGCGCATCCGTACCAGGGCATCCATAAAGGTTAAAACGTGGAAGGGAAGCCAGCAGATTAAGAAGGCCACGACCACCGCCACCACCAGTCTCAGGACTTTGTCTCTTTTCGGTTTGTTTTTCTGAAATTCCCGTGCTTTCAGTAAGTGCATCCAGATGCACATGTAGCACGTGACTATGACAGTTAAAGGAATCAGAAAGCCAAGTGCATTTTTCATGAAGGCCGTGCCGGCAGACCAGTTGGCATACTTCTCATAGGGGAAAGCCATAATGCAGGCGTTCACCCCCAGGCTTTCGATGAAGTAGGTGTCCCGGAAATAAAAGGTTGGCAGAGAAGACAAACAAGCGAAGCCCCAAACAAGGGATGCGATCAGAGAAGCTTGCTGTAGCGTCCTCCTCTGAAATCGAATGGGATGGACGATAGCCCGGTACCGGTCCAGGCTCATGCAGGTGATGAAAAATATACTTGCAAACATGTTGAGACACAGGACGGAGCTCGAAATTTTGCACATGACAGAGCCAAAAAGCCAGTTGTATCCGTAGGCGTAATAGGCTGCCCACAGAGGGAGCGTAGCGAGGCACAGCAAGTCGGCCACGGCCAGGTTGAAAATGTAAATATTCGCAACGGTCTTGGGGCCGTGATGGCGACAGAGCACCGCCACCACCACACTGTTGCCAGCAAGCCCCAGGATAAAGATCACACAGTAGAGCACTGGAATGAGTGTGAATTGATAATCGGAATAGAGAAGCGGGCAGGGGGAGGGAGACATCCGTTCGGATGATACATTCGGAGGCGAAGGACGTGCATCTTGAAGAGTTTCTTCCGTGATGCTGAGCCCAGAGTAGTTACCGTACATATTGGGGGTTGGCATGGAGGTATTCACCGCTGGAAAATCCTGCGTAGAGTCACCTTTACCATCATACTGTTCCCCTGCAGATTATAAAACAAGCATTAGAGCCACATGTATTTTTGTGGCGGGGGGGGGGGGTGTCAGGGGTGTGCACCCCCCGCCGTGCCTCAGTGCCCCCTGACTGTCTTCATCTAGCCCCGCTCAGGGCAAGTTACAGTCTGTACGGGTTGCTCATCATTGGCGTGGGTTATCTCTACTGCCCCGCTTACCTCGGCGGCCTCGTAATCCGCCTCTGAATCCTGGGCCTTGCCCGCGGCCCCTAGCCAAGGGGAGACTTGGCTAGGCCTCTCCTTGCCCTTGCTGGCTATCCCCCGGCTATTCTCCCTCCTGGGCTTCCTCCTTCCTCTCCAGTCAGCTCCTTCTAAGCAAACTGGGCCTCTCTATATAGTTGCCAGCTGGGCCCGCCCTCGCCCTTACGGCTTCAGCTGGCTACGTCAGGCGAACTGTGCTTTACTGGATAGCTGCCAGCTGGGCTCTCCCTAGCCCTAACGGCTTCAGCTGGCCTCTTGGTTCTCAGCCCCCGCTCAGGGCCTAAGTCTTGGCCTTAAATTGCCAGTGCGGGAATGCATCCCTGTAAACTCTTATTATTTGCTATATTTTAACGAAAAAGGGCTAGAGTCAATTTGGTTTCATTTTCATCTAGTTTTCAAACCTTAAGCTTGATTTTGCAGTGTCAACACAAAGCACTACTCCGAATTTCTCCATTTGATCTCTTTTGTCTAAGGTTTATTGAAAAGCAACCCTATTGCAGGCTCATCCTATTTTTCTGGCTCAGTCTCTTTCAACATTCGCTCAGTTATGTCAGTTTTGAGGACTGTGCTTGCTTCAGGGACTCTGTCTCTTTTGTGTTTGGTTTTATGAGAAACAATCCCATTCCAGACACAGCCTATTTTCTTGGCACAACCAAACCCTGACGTTGCTTTAAGTTATAATAAGAGGAAGCTGTATACCAAATTTGGTGGGTTTAGCTCTTATCGTTTAGAAGTTCTTGATCAAACAGTCAGACAGACAAATGCTGTAAAATATATAGTAGATTTAATTAACAGTGAGTGAATGGTAGCCTCAAAAAGTCTCAATGTTTTCCATCATTCTAACAACTTCAGGCAATTCTTTTAAGGCATGACCATGCATTGTTGCACAAAATATTCTAATGCAGTAAATAATACACTGCCTAGAAAAATCTGGAAAAACAAACTTAGCAGTTATGTTAACATAATAAGAATTAAACAGGTAGGACACAAATGTAACCTCACACGTTAGTGATTCTCTACTTAAAATCACACACACTGAATCTTAAAACTCAGTTTACTGTTAATTAAACAGTTCCTCGAACATGGTGAGGGAGTTGGTTTGGTTTTTGCTTTTATGATCGACTAAATAATCTTTTACTCATGCTTACTCTGTCTTGAAACCCTTCTACAAGCCACTGACGGGCTGGAATGTTTGATTTACTCTCCTTAGAAGGACGGTTTTATGTTTACTTTTAGAATAATCACTGTGGATTAGCACTAGCTGTTCATGCATGCACAACAGCCTGAACTTAAAATGCAAATAAAAAATCTGAAAGTCCTGATTTATTTTTTGTAAGGCATAGTACTTATTTTTATTATGCTTCCATTGAAAGCACCCTGACACATTTCACCCTACAAGGTAACGCAATGTATTTTTAACAATATTTTCCACACAAATAAAACAACAAGCAACTTCTGCTTACCTGGAAAATATCAGAATTCAAGCTGGAGAGGGATATAGAATAACGTGGTTCCCCTATCTCACTTTCCTTCTAGCAGGAGACTTCTCCAGCTCTCTGCTTTCCTTCTTATACGTTCTGTTGTCTCCCCCAGAAGACTTTAACCTACATAACACTCCAGGATTGCAACACGAACACTTGCCAGCGTTTTGTTTGGTTGGTTTTTTTTTGGCAGCTGTACTGATTGAGAATCCCCCATCCAAGATCACATGAGTACAAACAATAAATCAGACGAAGAGACAAACAAGAACACAATGAAATCTGCATAAACATATTTCGCTGTTTTGCTAATGTAGAGTGTGGGTTAGTTAAACGGAGAAAGGCGCGCACACACACACACACACACACACACAGTACATAAAGGTGTTCCGGGGGAAAATCCCACTTTCTCGAAAGATTTCTCAGTCTTGGACAACACGTAGAATCATAGAGCTGGAAGAAACCTCAGAAGGTCAAGTCCAGCCCCCTGCCCAAGGCAGGACCAACCCAACTCAATCAACCCAGCCAGGGCTTTGTCAAGCTGAGATTAAAAACCTCTAGGGATGGAGACTCCACTACTTCCCTAGGGAACCCATCCCAGTGCTTTACCACCCTCCTAGGGAAATAGTTTTTCCTAATATCCAACCTAGACATCTCCCACCACAGCTTGAGCCCATTGCTCCTTGTTCTGCCATCCGTCACTACTGAGAACAGCCTCTCGCCAGCCTCTTTGGAACCTCCCTTCAGGAAGTTGGAGGCTGCTCTCAAATCCCCCCTCACTCTTCTCTTCTCTTCTGCAGACTAAACAAACCCAAATCCCTCAGCCTCTCCTCGTAGGTCATATGCTCCAGCCCCCTAATCATTTTGGTCACCCTCGGCTGGACCCTCTCCAATGCGTCCACATCCTTTCTATAGTGGGGGGCCCAGAACTGGACACAATACTCCAGATGTGGCCTCACCAAAGCCGAATAAAGGGGAATAATGACTTCTCTGGATCTGCTGGGAATGCTCCTCCTAATGCAGCCTAATATGCCATTAGCCTTCTTGGCTACAAGGGCACACTGTTGACTCATATCCAGCTTCTCATCCACTGAAAAAGAGAGCAATAGGTAGTAGAAAATCAAGCAAGGGAGTAAAATGTGCAGAAGATCATGCCGACTGTAGGAAGCAGCAGGCGAAACTCCCAGGAGAGCTGGCATTGGGGAAAATGAAGGAAAAACTCAGAGATTGTTGCCGACTTTTAATGGACGCACATGACCTCAGGGTCGTCAAACAGGCACATGGCTCAGGAGATGATGCACAAGCGCAGAGGTTTGCAGCAGAGCAAATCCCAGAGGAGAGGAGAGAATCAGGCTTTGAGATAAGGCACCAGATCTCCAAACACAACGGCCTTCACAGAGCCCCTGAGAACGTCAAGCCCCCTGCTGCTCCATAGCCGGGCCGTAGGGCTGGGTGGAGGGCGTCTCTCTCTTGCTCAGTGAGGGCCCTGGATGGGGCTGGGAAGAGCCAGGTGTGAGTCCCTGCTCTGCCTAATGCAGAGCCAGATCAGGGACTTGACCCGCCCGCCAGGATGGGCACAGCCACCTTTTTCTTCCCAAACCACCAGGGCCGCTTTCCACCCGAACACAGACACTGCCAATGTGGCTCGGCTCCAGCGTGGCTCACACACAGACGTCAGCCCCCACCGTTGCCACGATGCCAACCTGCCCCCTAGGGGTGGGCTCTGACCCTCTCCCTCCGGCTCACAGCTCCTGGGCCCCAGCCTCGGACCGTGGCACTACAGCCACTGAGCTCTCCGCTGCGGGGAAGCTAGGCCGGGGGCAGAGGCCAGGCAGGAGCCCGCTGGGCGAGGAAAGGGAAGCAGATTCTTCTGCCAGGCCCGGTGGGATTCAGGGCTCCACTATTTGTACCGGATTAACCACAAATCGCCACCTCTCGCTCCTCCTTCGCCAACAGGGCCTGGACCCCAGGTAGGGTTGCAGGTGTCCGGTTTTCTACCGAACAGTCCAGTTTTTGGGCCCTCTGTCCGGTAAAAAAATCCAGAAAATACCAGCCAGGTGCAGTGTCCAGTGTTTCCTGGTTTTCCGGCGGGACGCCGGACAGAAGCCTGGCGGGGGCGGGGGGAGTGGCTGGGAGGCGGGGCGCGA
>JANRFK010001158.1:2059899-2072744 GCA_030068395.1 Apalone spinifera | reverse complement strand
ACAATCCTTTCTCATGAAGTTAAAAAAAAGTTTTAGCAATGAGTGCCTTTGTTTTTCAACCAGTTCTTGTTTTGACTCCTCTCGGGAGGAGATGTGAGGCAATTGGATGTTCCCACAGAAATGACTTGGAAACCCATGTGAGGCTTTTCCACCGTCAAATTGTATTAGAAGTGTCCGTTAGCTAGAAGAGGTGATGTGTGGACACAGGGTTTGAGACATGGGCTGGGATGCAGCACAAAGGGTGTTAGAAGTTCACAGTTTAATTTCACTTTTAATGCTCATGCTAAACCATTTATCTACGGCATTTAAAAAAAACTCATTTCCCATTTGCTTTGAGGGATTTTTGTTTTCCTGCTGTGCTCGGAGTATCAGAGATTCCAAGATGATTTAAAAGATCAGCTCCCTGCATATTTATTTCTCTGGCCCTTTTCACCCACTTAGGATGTTTCTCACCTCTAAGCGAGGAAACACAGAGCTAGGAAATTTTTCTTCACTCAGCGCACAGTCAACCTGTGGAACTCCTTGCCAGAGGATGTAGTGAAGACCAGGACAATAACATTCAAAAAAGAACTAGATACATTCATGGAGGTTAGGTCCTAGTATCCAGGATGGGCAGGGATGGTGTCCCTAGCCTCTGTCTGGAAATGGGTGACTGGGGAGGGATCACGTGAGGATTCCCTGTTGCGTTCCCTCCCTCTGGGGCACGTGGCACTGGAGGCAGACAGGGTGCTGGGCTGGATGGACCGTTGGTCTGACCCACTGTGACTGTTCTTATGCTGTTCATGGATCAGAAGACAAACTGGGCTTTGAAGCGGGCTGGGGCGCTGGTGACAGGTGAGTTCGCTGGGCCGACCCCTTCCCCCCACGAGCCCGGCTCCCAGGGAGCGAGGCTTCCGGGCAGAACTGCGCGAAGGAGGAAGATGCATCTTGCTTGAGCCCATTTCCGATCCCTGCCCTCAACGTCGCACGTGGCTTTTCGGCACTTGCCTGCATTCTCCTTGCTTCCTAGCCCTCGGGAGCGTCCGATTTGCACTGCTCTTCACAAGCCCTTCCAGGTGCTGGCTCACCCCTCGCCCCACCTGCTGAAACCCCAGTAGCACGAGTGCCCCCCGCGGGCCTGCTAGAACCAGGGCTCTTTATTGCTCCGAGTTCTTTCCCTTCCAGGGACGTGCCTCTGGCGGGCAGGCCAGTGAGGGGCAGAGGAGAGGCAGGACTCGGGTTTGTGTGGCAGTCAGTGGGAGCCGGAGCTTCCTTTTCTGGCGGCATCTGGGGCTCATGCACGTGGCTGCCCCTTGGTGGCGCCCAAACAAAGAACATGGATGAGCTACTCAAGCAAATTCCCAGTGCAGGGAGCAGGGCCCTGCGCCCGGCTCCCAGGGCCAGAGCGCTTGTGCTGAGTTGGCCCTGGGAGCAGGCAGCGCTCTCCTCTCCGGAGCTGAACAGACCAGCTGGGACTGCAGCCAGGGGCCCTGGAGTGGTTTGTTCCCTCTGCCATCCAGCCCCTGCGCGGCCGAGCTGGGGAAAGCTCTCGGAGCCACTAACAGACTCACCCTGCGAACAGGCGCTCCGGGGCTGCCTGCACAGACCGTGTAGCGTGAGTCCGAGCGTGCCCGGAGCACACCCGGGGTAAGGAAACGTGCCACTCTCACGCTCCCAGAGAATCGTGCGATGAACCTCGCACAAGGGAGAAGACGAGCAGTCACCTGACAGCAACAAGCAACAGCGCAGGGCGGTGGAGGTCGGAGGGTGAGTTTCAGTGAAAGGAGGGTGATTTTTTTGAACGGCGCATCATTCGGGGGACCGCCCGGCCTTCCTCCGGCCCCGAGGGGCAGCTGCATTAAGAAAAGCAAATCAGCTAGTAACTGTCATCCATCCCCTCCCCCCGCTGCGCTAGGAAACGTCAGCGCATTTCTCGGCAGCCACTCCAGGGCTCTCCCGACATCTGGTTCCCAGCGCAGCGTCTCACCCGCCCTCGGAGCTGAGACTTGACACGGTGCATAGCAAGGGGCCAGCGCGAACGACGCTGCCGCTGGGCAAGCGCCAAGGGTGACGGCGACAAGCCGCTTGCTCAGTCGTCGAGCCGATGCCCATGAATTCCCTCCTCCCCCTTGCGGCGAGCATTTCAGGCTGTAGCAGACTGGTCTGGGAAGCCCAGGTTGGAGGGGGACGTATGACTCTGCCCGGCTGTCACAGAACAGCTGACTCGACAAAAATAAAAACGCAGCCTCCCACGTGCAGCTCCAGGCCAGAGGCTGAAGGGGGCTGCTGGAAGGGACCGAAGCCAGGAAGAGCCGTCTGGCCACCCAGAATTGCTGCCTTCTCTCTCCGGAGACCTAAGAGCTCTGTGTCTGTGGGCCCCAAACTAGGGCTCTCCGCCTTGGCCGCAAAGTAAAAGAGATGTTGCAGAAGCTAAGCCAGTGGGAGCCGGGGCGCAGTGGACTGAAACCTGCTTGGTGTGCCCAGTGACCCTGCAGAGAGACAGCGCAGCCCACGGGCAAAGGTGGGGGAGCAGGGCAATGACACCGTTGTGACCCAGAGACTTGCACCATCTCGTCCAAAGCAGATGGGGGTTCAGACTTGACAGCCCTGCTGAGCATTCCCCCCCACGCTACGGCTGTTCCCCTGAGTGGGCGAAAGACGGGGTGGGGAGCAGAGAGCTCACAAGAGCTGCAGCACACAGGCCTCACACCGTCGCACGGCACCGCAGTGACCGTCTCCCTGTGGATCTTCAGTCGGACTGTTAGTGACCGCAAAGAAACCTTGTCACGGGCTGTTAGAATCAGACTCAGAGACTCCCAGGGCGGGAAGTGATCCCAGGAGTCCCCGAGTCCAGCCCCCTGCCCAAAGCAGGACCAACCCAACTCAACCAGCCCAAAACCTTAGAGACTAACAAAACATGTAGATGGTGTCATGAGTTTTCGTGGGCACAGCCCACTTCTTGACAATATTCTTCATCTGAAGAAGTGGGCGGTGTCCACGAAGCTCATGACACCCTCTACATTTGTTGTTAGTCTGCAAGGTGCCGAAGGACTAGTCGATATTTTTAAAGTTTTTTCCATTACACACTCACACGGCTCCTCCTCGGAGACTCTTAAACCATGGTCAAGCCGGGGACTTCAAAACCTGGAGGAATGGCGATTCCACCCCCTCCCTAGGGAACCCAGCCCAGTGCCGCCCCACCCTTCTAGGGAAATAGTTTTTCCTAATATCCACCACAACTTGAGCCCATTGCTCCTTGTTCTGCATCCGTCACCCCTGAGAACAGCCTCTCTCCAGCCTCTTTGGAACCCCCCTTCAGGCAGTTGCAGGCTGCTCTCAAATCCCCCCTCACTCTTCTCTTCTGCAGACTAAACAAACCCGGGGCGGTCCATGCGTATAGGCCGACTAGGCCATCGCCTAGGGCACTGCGTTAAATGGGCACCCAATGATGACATCACACCATTGAGGGCTGTGGAGGCGGGGGCGCCAATCGCGCAGTCCACCTGGGGCGCCAGCTGCCAGCAGCCTGCCTTGGGCCACCCCTGAACAAACCCAAATCCCTCAGCCTCTCCTCATGTGCTCCAGCCCCCTCATCATTTTGGTTGCCCTCCGCTGGACCTTCTCCAATGTGTCCACATCCTTTCTGTAGTGGGGGGCCCAGAACAGGACACAATACGCCAGATGTGGCCTCACCAGAGCTGAATAAAGGGGAATAATGACATCTCTGGATCTGCTGGCAATGCTCCTCCTAATGCACCCTAATATGCCATTAGCCTTCTTGGCTACAAGGGCGCCCTGGTGACTCATATCCAGCTTCTCATCCACTGTAACCCCTGGGGCCTTTTCTGCAGAACTGCTACTTAGCCAGTCGGTCCCCAGCCTGTACCAATGCTTGGGATTCTTCTGTCCCAAGGGCAGGACTCTGCACTTGTCCTTGTTGAACCTCATCAGATTTCTTGTGGCCCAATCCTCTCATTTGTCCAAGTCACTCTGGATCCTATCTCTGCCCTCCAGTGTATCTACCTCTCCTCCTAGCTTAGTGTCATCTGCGAACTTGCTGAGGGTGCAATCCAGCCCCTCATCCAGGTCATTAATAAAGATATTGAACAAAACTGGCCCTAGAATCGACCCTTGGGGCACTCTGCTAGAAACCGCCAACCAGACATGGAGCCGTTGCTCACTACCCGCTGGGCCTGACAGTGTAGCCAGCTTTCTATCCATCTTACCGTCCATTTAGCCAATCCAGACTCCCTTAACTTGCAGGAGCTGCTCCAGCCCCCTGGGGTAACCTTAACCGGGAAAGCCTCAGGTGTTCAGGGTGAGGCTTCCCAGTTAACCTAGCACATGCTGAGCTTAGCGCTCACTGGCCAGCCAGAAGAGTCGTTGGCCCCCAGCACCAGAGCTGCACAAGGTACATCCAGCAGCCCCCGCCAGAGGGTCTGTCTGCACCTGGCTCCCACACGACGCAGCCGCCTCCCTCAGCACGGGGCAGCAAAGTGCCTGGCGGGGGTCTTCTGTTCCGGTTGGAGCTGCTGCTAGACCCGAACCTGCCTGCCGCTCCCCGGGGCAGGACAGCCAGCCAGGCCCCGCTCTAAGAGCAGTAACACAGCAATCCAGCGGACCGACCATCCCCCTATTATCGGCTGTTGCCGCCTGACGCCCCCATCCGCCCAGTGGTGACTGTGGCTGAGGGGGGTCTGCCGATGGACAACCATCTCTCCTCTTCTTCTGCGGGCCCTAAGCAGGGACCACGAGCCTCACGGAGCCGGCTGGCTGTCAGCCTACCTCTTACCGGACGGCGGCCAGTGCTGTCAGACGGGGACCAGCTGCCTGCTGCAGCCACCCCTCGCCCGCGCTCCAGTCCAGCCGTCCCTCGCTGCAACACCTGGGAAGTGGAACAGCAGCCCCCTGCAGGCGGCTGGCAGGGGCCACCTCTCCCTCTAATCCAGCCACCCCTGGCACCGGTGCCTCCTCTCCACCTGTCGTTTCTGGCCATCAACTTGTAGCAGAACCCCTCTGGCTCTGGGCGGCGTTTCACCCGCTGGGACAGCGCCTGCCCCAAGGGGTCTGCAAACAAACCGCCATGTAGTCCAGTCACGGGCTTTTCTAACCAGCAGGTCACGCATGGGGGAGTATTCCCATGTGTCAGATGGCAACCAGAGCAGCCCCCCGGCACTTTGGCCCACTGGTCTCTGTCTTGCTACTGGTCTCAAGAACCTTTGCTGTCCGCGGCTGACGTACAGAAACTCCCTTTGCAAGGCTGCGATTTGTGCCTCTCTCTAGAACGCGGCTAACGGGGGGGATTCGCCTCCCAGCTGTCGCACAGAGGAAGAGGCTTTCAATCGTTCCAACAGAGCAAAGAGGAACCGTGCCTGGCTGCCGTTTCAGTGGGATACGCCAAGGCCTTCCGTGGTGAAAGAGGTTCGGCGTAAGATTGATCAGCACTGGGGATGAAACCTGCTCTCCTCCTTCGTGGCTTCCAGGAATTTGGCCCTGCTGTGGTGGAGACCGGCAAACCCTGGCGGCGCCCGGCCACGTGCTGCTCCCGGTACAGCCGGGGAGGACTGGCAGAGTCCATGGAGCCATAGGGAGAGAGGACTCCGGCCCTTTCCCACGCTCACAGATGGGGGTTCGCTCTCCTACCAACACACACTCACCAGGCTCTCTGGGGCCTCGTCCTCACAGCTACCTGGGCAGGCAGGACTCAGGCCACACGCACTTGGCAAAGCCTTCGGGTTCTCCGGCCTCTCTACCCTCAGCTCCCTGCTCCGGCGGAGCCTCTTCCTCGCCGATGCTGCAGTCCTCACGGGGCCTGTCAGCCTTCGCTGCAGCGCGTTACCGACTTCGCCTTCTGTGCAAACACAACCTCCCGTGACCTGCCCCCGGCTGCCAGGCTGCACTCAGAGCCCAGAAGGGGTGTCTGAGGATGTAGGGGAAACAAGCCTGGAGCCAGGACAGACAACAAAGGAAATGCTCAGACTCACAAACGGTGACATTTATCAAAGGGTGCACAACACAGGACACCAGACACACTCGGCGTCGAGGTACAGACATCTGCCCCGTGCGGCTTCGCGTGGCCCTTCAGACACGGACGTGCCTCAGTCGGAACAGCTGTCTGGCGTCCCTCGGACGAGGGCTCTGCCATCTCCCCTGGGCAAGGGCTGCAGGGTGCTGTTGGCGGCATTCCAGGGATTCGCTGTGAAGCCAGTCGTGAGTGCAGAAGAGCAGCGAACGGCGTGCGCGTAGCGAAGCCGAGCCCGCAAATCACCCTTTGTGCTTGCGGATGCCGCTGCAGGGACCTAAGCGCAGCAGGAGTGTAGCAAGAAAACCGGTAATTAAGAAAGACGCCAAGACAGATACATGTTTCAAAGTGAAAACCTGCAGACGCTAGAATGCTACTCAGAGTCCAAGGAGGTCTGTACCCGCCGCTACCGGGGAAATCCAACTGCTGAAATGTAAAACCTACCTCCGCACGGTGCATGAGGTGGGAGGCATTGGCAGCATGCTTACAAATGCCTCCAGAGAGGCGTGGCAACGGCTTACTCATTACTAGGGCCAAGCATAACAAAAATGACTCTCCAAACCACTCTCCCTAGATTGAGCTCCACTTCTGCAGCTCCCAGAGGCTACGATGACTTGTCGCAGCCAGTTTGTACAGAAACGAAATAATCCAGGCAGGGGAAAGATGAAATTTGTCCAGGATTGGAAACGTTTGCTCAGTGTTATCCGGTAGCGAACACAATCACACTCACAACCGACAGCAAGTATTGGGGGGAAAAAGCCAACAATAAAAACCAGCCAACCAACCTCCCATGGCAGACGGAGAACAGCCCGGGCAGGGCACATCTCCCTCCCGAGACGGCCTGGCAGCTTCAGACAAACCAGAAACGGATGCCCCGATAATGAAAGTGAACGATGCAGTCACAGGGTAAGCGCATCAGCTCAGTACTGTCCCTAGCACCATGTCCAAAGCAGCGTCACCCTGCTTTCCCCGACGGAAATCATTACTTGGTCACAGGAGGCTCCACAGATGCCGCCAGAGTTCTGCAAATACTAAAGCTAAGAGAGAGGGGTCTAGGTATTTGTGTGCACTTACACCATGGGGCATGCTGGCCAGGCCAGGCCCAAAGATCTCCCAACCAGTTTTGCCAGCTTATTTATTTACAATCAAACCCCAAAGCAAGTCCAGCACCCCCTCTGGGTGGTTCTGAGTGGGGCATCCCCACGGAATGCACGCCTACGGCACAGACGCCAGTCACCTCGCTACGGAAAACCCGTGTGAAGTGACAGCATCTAGCCTCTGATGAAAGGTCAGTTTCCTTCCTCTTCTCAGGCCCCACAACACCTGGCTGCACCTGGCTTCTGGTTGTTGCAGAACGCATGGGTGCTGGCGATGTGACAGCTCCACCAACCCCTGTGGGAAGTTAGACCCCGGGGCAGGCCAAGCAGCTACTTGGTGTTACCAGAGTCCAAATCCCAGGCTCCACTCCCCTTATTATTTGACCTTAGTATGCCCTTTAGGAGGAGGTACTGCCTGACCTCACAAATCGGCATTTACCCAGCCTGTGACCTATGAACTAGCTCCCCAATTCAAGAGGGTTCAGTGGCAGCTGTGACATCTCCAGAAGGCACACTGAGGCAGAAGACAGCCACATGAGGTTTCTATCGGTTAGAGTCCTGAGCATCCTTTGTGGAACAGTTAAGGTGGATAAGGACACAAATGTCGGACAGGCCAGCATTCCTTATTTAAAGGCGACCTGTGAAGGGAACACACACAGTTTTCACAAAGTAACTGGCTTGAGATGTCAACACACCTTTCCTTCAACGCTACAGAGCCAAGGGGAGAGGTGGAAAACAGCATTTCTTATCCAGCTCCCAGAATGCAAACCAAAGGATCAGCACAAACAAGTTCAAACCATGGACGTAAGTAGAAAAATTGGATGATCAATAAGGTAAGACTGAGAAGCATGAATCAGATTAAATATGCAGAAAGAGATACCTGCATTTAAACGTTTTTATTTCAACTAATGCTTTGCCACCTTATTACATCAGTTTGAATAGCTAAGAATAGCAGTATGATCTCAAAATATAGCAAACAGCTTGCCAAAGCAAGAGTACATCAACTCCTATGGATATAGCTCCTTTCTTCTTTGGTGACACCACTTTCTGTATATTTGTAAAAAAAAACAGTTTTACGTCTCGGCACTTTGCAGTTTGGATTACCTTTGATTACCCTGCTGTGTGTGACATTTGCCTCTTCCCTTCACAGCCACCCTGCAATGTTTTCTTGTTTTAGTTCCAACAGCAATTTAAATAAAAAAAAGTAATAGAAGTTTACATGCAGGTTCTGTAAAAATTATTTTGTAGGTGCACACAATTGAACCAAGATGCGTACAAAAATGCATTCATTTTCATTCTCAGATTTAAAGGATGCCATCGGCATGTTGTTTGATGTCACAAGATGTCCATTACTGCCAGAGAGGCAGAATTTTAGGGTGATATTCTCATATATATTCTATCTTGAAAGACCTTTAAATAAAGGTAGCAGGAAAAAAACCATTATGCTTTATTTGTAAAATAATCAAAATATCTTATTTGTATAAAAAAGCACCATGCAGAGAGAATACTGCAGGAAGACCGATTTTCAGAAATACAATTTTCTCATTTAATCTTATAAATTGTGCTACAGATCCCAGCTGCTTCTGTAACGTTATGGTTGCAGAAACAAGGAACAAAAGCTCAAACCCAGAACATACAAGATTTGACCACAAGATGCAAGTTAAACTGTCTTTTAGATAGAAAGTGACATTTGGTTCTAATAAGATTCACGCCAACCACCGTAGCGCTCCTCAGAAGAAAACCACTGAGTATCTGAGAGCTAAGTCCAGTGCAGCATTCTAAGATGCTGGTCTGATATGAATGCATTTCCGTGAGCACTTGAAATCAAACGTCCATTCTGGGAAAAGAGCAAATCTGTTGGTTAAAACTCCTCTCCCTGAGAATTTTGAGAATGTTCTAGTCTTGCAAAGCAAAACGGAGTCCTTGAAACGTCAACAGTTCTTAGGCCAACAGCATTTCATCCTGGACACAGCTGAGCTGCTAGTCATGCACTGGGGTGGCAGGCTGGGATTTTTGCACCCGTGTCAGAATCTTACACTTTCTTCATCCCTCTGCCCATCAAACAGGCAAACACGGTCATAACCATCTTTGGTTTCACCTCCACCAGGTCCTCTGGAAGGGCGTACACTCTGGCTCCAATTCTCCTAGCCATTGACACAGCATACCTAGTCGCCCGTCAAGAGAAATGAGCACATGTCAACATTTCACATCCCTTCCTGCCCTGACCTCGCTGGCCAAAAAGTCAGCCGCTGCAGCACAAGTCGATGATCATGAGCACACAGTTTAAGGCGCTTTTACCTCTGGTTTCAAGGTGTGGTTGCTTAGCTCTTGTAACCACCACCAAGGCAGATTTGAACCTGGGACCTCAGAAGCTGACTACAGGAGCCTCTTCCCTCTGAGCTAAAAGCCAGCTGGCTCCCAGCCCGTGCTGTAGAGGTCTCTTGATCTTAACTGTTGCAGTGGTCTAGGTGCCACTTGCATTACTCAGTGACCACACTAGGACTGTGTCTAGACCGGCCAGTTGTTGCGCAAAAGCAGCTGCTTTTGCACAAAAGCTTGCCAGCTGTCTACATTGGCCGCTTGAATTTCCGCAAAAGCACTGACTTCCTAATGTATGAAATCAGTGCTTTTTGCAGAAATACTATGCTGCTCCCATTCAGGCAAAAGTCCCTTTTGCGCAAAAGGGCCAGTGTAGACAGCTGAGATTTGTTTTGTGCAAAAAAGCCCCGATGACTAAAACGGCGATCGGGGCTTTCTTGCGCAAAAGCGCGTCTAGACTGGCACGGACGCTTTTCCGCAAAAAGTGCTTTTGCACAAAAGCGTCCGTGCCAATCTAGACGCTCTTTTGTGGAAATACTTTTAACGGAAAAACTTTTCCGTTAAAAGTATTTCCGCAAAATCATGCCAGTCTAGACACAGCCAAGGTGTATGGGTTACACTATCACAAGTAGATTTGTATATGCATTTGAACATAGAGCAGCTAGTTTTGAAATGGCTTTACTACACAGAAATATCCGCTTATGCGATGAATATTTCCTGATATTTTGAACCTAGGACCATTCTACCAACAGTTGATCAAAAGGACAACACCTGTATCTTGAGTTATTCCTTACGGCTTTGTCTACACTGCAAGGTTTTTGCGCAAGAAGCTTTTTGCAGAAGAGATCTTCTGCAAAAACTCCTTGTGCAAAAGTGCATCCACAGTGCAAAAGCACATTGCAAAAGTCGTGCGCTTTTGTGCAAGAGAGCGCCCACACGGCATGGACGCTCTTGCGCAAGGAAGTTCTGATGGCCAGTCACAGAATGCTCCCCCCCGCGGAGCAGCCACACCTGCCTTTTTGCACAAGAGCCTCCTGACATGCTAAGTGGGACGTGTCCCGGGATGCCCCCAGTCTGGCAAAGGGCTGAGAACCAGGGTTTGGATCTCACGCATCTGCAGCACGAAGGTCCTGGCTATAACATGCAGCATTCCTGCCCTACAGATACTTACATAGCATTATTCTGTTTGTCATCGTCCGACAAGGCACCCGTCTTTACAAGGTCGTAGTTGATACAACCAGGCTGTATGGCATCAATTAAATCCACAACCGCCAAGCTAGAGCTGATGGTCTTGTCCTAGAAGGATGAATGGTGGCATATAGTGAGGAGTCAACAAGTCTGGTTTCTGATTCCACAAGAGCAGAGTCGAACGTGGAATGGGTAACAAACGACAGGGTTTTTCAGACAGTCACAGAATTGCCACCACCTACCAATCCTTAGGCTCCCCCCTCGGGTCCTTTCCAGGCCGGTTACAATGCCCCGTTACCAATATTACTGTGTGGAGCTACAACTAAACGCTTCGACTGGGCTAAACAAACAGCGACCGGTTTGCAGGCAGCACATCTCCACCCATGTCCCTCAGCGGCCTGCGGCGGAGGCGCCAAGGTCTGTGGCGAACACTAACCCAGCGCACGACAGAGAGGAGGTCAGTCACCTCCCCTGGGGAAAAGGAGAACCGTACCTTAAAGCTCTGAATGGAGCTAGACTTGCCAGCTTCTCTCAGCGTCCTGTTCACCCAACTGACTATGATGTCATCGTTGGCTTTCTGACCATCCCCAAGGTCCTCGAGAACATTCAGGGTGTATCTGAGAAGGAGCAGGAGACAGGTCCTTACAAGCACAGGGGAGAGAGACTTCAGGGTGACAATTTAGGATCCAGCATGGGCGTGGGTGGCTACTGAGCCAAGTAACCTACAACAGCAGGCCCATCTTGGGAGTCTTGACTTCAGCCTCTGCTCCACGCTAGCTTGGGTGCATAAGGGGAAAGAAAGATTCTGCTGCCTGACTTCTCAACGTGCCCTACCACTTACGACACCACGAAAAATACCACCCTGAGCAGAGAACGTAGTCACGTGTTAAGCTGTGGGGTCACCGTTAGTGCAGCTGAAGAGAGCGACTGCATTGTTACCGACGTGAGTTCTCTCAGAGGGGTACCACACCGAACGCACTGCTTTATTAGAAAGGCAGGTGCATATTTTAGAGCTAATCACAGACACGTAGGGCTAGAAGGAGCCAGCTCCTTGCACTGACCCAGTAAAACTAGACCAGCCCTGACAAGTGTTTGTCTAACCCATTGTTAAAAACCTCCAGCGAAAGGGATTGCACGACCTCTCTGAAAGCCTGCTGCTTGTGCTCAGCCACCCGTAGAGCTAGAAACTTTTCCCTATTATCTAACTCAAAGCTCCCTCGCTGCATTTAAACTCACTACTTCTTGTTATCCGTGTCCATTGAAGGTGGGAAACTCGATTAGCTCTCTTTGCCCTTAACGTAGTTGAAGACTTACAAGACCCTTTTTCAGTCTTACTGTTTTAAGACTAAACATGGCCCGTTTTTTTAAACCTTTCCTCATAGATCAGATTACCTACACATTTTATTTTGGTTGTCCTCTTCTGGATACTCATTTTGTAGTTGTGCATTTGATTTTTTCCTTCCTAAGTGAACTACTTTTGCATTTGTCTTCACTGAACTTCATCTTGTTGAATTCAGACCAATTCTCTAATTTGTCACGGTCCTTTTGAATTCTGATCCTGTCCCTGAAAGAACTAGCAGCCCCTCCCAGACTGGTGTCCTGGGGGAACTAATACTTGACTCAGCATATTCTCCACTCCTAGTTATTAAAATATTGGCTGGATTACTGAATGCTAGTAAGTGACTTTGTAATAAAGTCCTGGAAAATAGCTTTTAAACCAGCTCTACATGATCCTACTAAGGTAGACTGGAAATGTGTATTGTACAGCTAAAACAATCACGTAGATTTTGCCATTTAGTAAATAATTTGTCTTTAAGTTTTTCATTTTAGTGGAAAAACACCCACTTTATTTAATTCCTTTTCCCCCATAAGGGGTTTTAAAAAAAGAAGAGACAGAAAGGGGGGAAAGCTTTTTAACCCCCAACATTTCAAAGTTTCAAAAAGCTTTGAAGTTTATTGCAGTTTTTCCATTTTGGTTTCACCCATGGAGGGGGAGAGCAAGGCGAGCATGGGATATACCATGTCACACAAATCCCGCACGCCCAAAGTTCAGACATTTTAAATGAGCTGGTACCTCCTCATTAGCTGCCAGACTAAAGCAAGGGTCAGTGTTTGGTTTCCATCGTTCAGGTCCTGTCCACCAATGCCCACCAGAGAGAATTTGGCTGGACTTTTCCCCAAATCCACTGCATAGTTACAGTTTTCTAGCTATATGCACAGAAAAAAAAGGGAAAAAAAAA
>JANRFK010001158.1:2032373-2059799 GCA_030068395.1 Apalone spinifera | reverse complement strand
GTCACTCACAACACAAGCACAACCAGCAAGATACCCCCACTACGTCACAGGAGGTAAAGCAAGCCTTCCAGATACTGTGCTACATTTCCAATCCAGGCTTATTTTTCTTAAAGTAACCTAAAGTGCTCACCTTTTTCATGTTTGCACCGAGCTTGGGGTACGGTGGCCTGTTCACCTTATTCCAGTCTACAGGAACTTTGATCTTTTCATATAATTGTAATATTACCAGTGCATCTTGTAGATCACTAGGAGGGATTAGCATTGGTTAGTCTGGGTGTCTGACTTTCCATAGGATACATCTAATGTTATGACCTATTATGCTATAACAGTGCACAAAAGCAGCAATAACCACCACACAGTAAAATATCAAACTCCTCCCCCCGACATAAGAACAGCCAGACTGGATCAAACCAAAGTCCACCCAGCCCAGTGTCTTGTCTGCTGACAGTGGCCAGTGCCAGGTGCCCCAGTGGGAGTGAACCAAACAGGGAACCACCAAGTGCTCAATCTCCTGTCACCCATTTCCAGCCTCTGACAAACAGAGGCCAGGGACACCATCTTTGCTAATCACCATTAAGGGCACTATCCTCCATGAATATGTCTAGGTTTTTTTTAAGTCCTGGCTATCACAACATCCTCTAGCAGGGAGTTCCACAGGTTGACTGTGTGCTGCATGAAGAAATACTTCCTTTTGTTTTAATCTTGCTGCCTATTCATTTCATTTGGTGACCCCCTAGTTCTTGTGTTGTAGGGGAGAGTGTAACTTTTCCTTATTTTCTTTCTCTGCACCAGGCATGATCTTATAGACCTCTCTATCATATCCCCCCCTTAGTTGTCTCTTTTCCAAGATGAAAAGTCCCAGTCTTTTTCTCTCTCTTCATATGGTAGCTGTTCCAAACCCCTCATCTTTTGTGTTGCCCTTTTCTGAACCTTTTCCAATTCCAAGATATATATATAAATTTTTATTTTTTATTTTTTTTTTGAGATGGAGGTGACCATATCTATACATGGTATTCAAGATGCACACATACCATGAATTTATACAGAGGCAATATATTTTCTCTCTTAGTCTCTATCCCTTTTCTTAATGATTCCCAACTTTCTGTTTGGTTTTTTTGACTGCTGTCGCACACTGTCGCTAGTTTTCTAAAAACACCCACTCTCTGACTCCAAGATTTCTTCTGAGTGGTAACAGCGAATTTAGACCTCACCATTTTATACCCAGAGTTGGGGTTCTGTTTCCCCATGTGCATTCCTTTGCATTTATCCAAGTTGCATTCGAGTAAAAGCCAACCGCTCCGGTGGGAGAAAGATGAAGCCGACCTACCCGTACAGATGGTTTACATGTGGATTCACACCAAGAGAGTTCATCCAATTACGGAAGGTCCTTTCTTCACGTGTCTCCCCTATGTTAAAAGATGACAGACGTTATATGGCCTGTGCTGA
The DNA here is from genome assembly GCA_030068395.1 of Apalone spinifera. NCBI lineage: Eukaryota > Metazoa > Chordata > Testudines > Trionychidae > Apalone > Apalone spinifera. The sequence continues at coordinate 2,058,353 of JANRFK010001158.1, read as the reverse complement.
TACCTCTCTCCAATTCCACCCTTTGGGCACAGAGCATCCTACCTGCCCGCACAGAAGGATGTGCATGAGGTAGCTTATTTTTAATGTGGGACAAAGAGCTGCCTCCATAACAATTCACAAAGGGCCAACTTGTAGGGTAGCCACCTGAACAGCTTTCTTCAGTGCTGAAAAACCAAACTAGCATGGAGGAAGTGAAGCTGACGGTCAGTAAATGGATTATGAGGTATGCACCCCCTGCAGCAGGCATAACTCCCAGGTGAAACACGCAGCTGTGAGAGGTGGGCATTGAGAACACGCAGCCCAGTGCTTTCAGCGATGTGTCCGAAAGCAGAATCTCAGTGTCCCAGGGAACCAATCTACACCCAGGCTCCTGCTTTCCCACCCCTCAGCACTCTATGGGGGGAGACGGGGTTTAAAGCACGCGCCATGGGACTAAGTTCCAACTTCAGTGCAAAGCCTGGTATCTCACCCCTCTACCAATGCACAAGAGTAGTTGGTCAGACATGCAAGCTCCACAGCTCAAATCCATTGGCAATCGGCAATTGCTGAAAATAAAAGACCACAAATGTGGATTCTTTCAGTACAACCGCTCTGAAAGCCTGGCGGCTCAGCAGAATGCTAAAAGCCTTTTGTGGTGCAAGCATTTCCATTAGTTATCCTCCTTCAAACATCATGACAGGAGAGAGGTTATCATCACCTTCCAATAGCGTCCAATCGATGTCCTGATTTTCCGGCTTGGTAAGTGCCGGATACTTATTGAATAGGTTTGCAACGAAGGCCAAGTTCAGTTTGGGGTTTCCACTGACAACGTCGGCAGGAGTAACAAACTGCCGGCAGCCCAGCCGGTCCGCCTGCTGAAGCATGTACTCTGCCCTCTTCAAGTCATCCTTCTCCTGTTGGGGTGACAGAAGCATGAATAACCAGCATGTCACCCAGGAACTCCTTCCTCGCCACTGCCTTGCCTGGACTGAACACGCAAGCCCACCTGCTTTCAGGAGGCCTGGGGCATTTATTATCCAGACTAACTAAAAACCAAGCAATGAATGAACATTGCAGTAATAAGCCATAGCGCTATGGGTACACCGGTCACCATTTACCTGCTTTGCCAGAAGGCCCCAGACTCCAGCTTTCCAGTAGCCAGCCAGAATAAGAATTAGAGCACACGATTCAACACGCTTGCAAATGTACCACCAGGCATAAGGCCGCTGAATTCTCAGATGTCGGATTTACTCCAGTTGTTGCACTGGTTGCTAATGCTCCGGTCTAAACACAGAGGCTGCGTCTACACTGGCACGATCTTGTGCCAAAGCGGCCGCTCTTCCGCAAAAACTGGCTGCCTGTCTACACTGGCCGCGTGTTCTTGTGCAAGTAAACTGACGTTTTAATGGATAAAATCAACTGTTCTTGCGCAAGAGGCCAGTGTGGACAGGCAACATGAATTTCTTGCGCAAGAAAGCCCTATTGCTAAAATGGCCATCAGAGCTTTCTTGTGCAAGAGAGCGTCCGCACTGGCACGGATGCTCTTGCGCAAAAGCACATGGCAAGGTAGACGCTGTCTTCTGGAAGAGTTTTTGCACAAGGAGCTACCCGTGTAGACGCAGCCACCAGCATTTAGCTGTATGCGAGAAATGCCTCTCTCTGTTTGCCCACTGACATTTTGTTAGTTCAAAGTCCAGAGATCACCAGGCGATTAAGAGGCCATAAGCAGATTGCCAGACCATACCCAGCATTCGGTTTTACAGCGCAAGGGCAAGGGGAAACCCAACCAGACAGACGTGCTGAATACTTACATTGAAACCAGACATGCTAATATCGATCTGTGGCTCGCCTTCCTTCTGCCCTTTGGGTGCAATTTGGTTGAGGAGATGGAAGTACGCTCTGGAATCCTGAAACGGAGCAAGCGGAACGTTCAGCTCTCCCGCGTGGCGCTGAACCGACACCAACATTACCCTGGAGACGCCTCTTAAGCGGGGCACTGAATAGGGTCAATGTCTGTACCTTTACGGAATCGCTGAAGTCAGCAAGCTTGACAGATAGGAAAGAGCAAAGAGGGAAAGAGCAGCACAGCAGAAATCCCGGAGGCGTGAGAGGAAAGAAGAACAAAGTTAGAAACACGAAGCCACTTTTAGAACCTGGGCCAGCACTTAAACAACTTGTCGATATTTTACATCACCACAATCTGCAAAAAAAACCCAACAAAAACCAGTACATCGGAGAGCCTGGTCTTAACAACTGCCCGCAGAGATGCACTCAGCAGCCCATTTGCATTCACCTCTCCAGCAGCTTGACTCCTGATGCCAATCTGCCATGTACTGGAGAGGCTGTGTCTACACTGGGCCACTTATTCCGGAAAATCAGCTGCTTTTCCGGAATAAGCTTCGAGCTGTCTACACTGGCCCCTTGAATTTCCAGAAAAGCACTGACGATCTACTGTAAGAAATCAGCTGCTTTTCTGGAAAAACTATGCTGCTCCCGCTCGGGCAGAAGTCCTTTTTCTGGAAAACTGTTCTGGAAAAGGGCCAGTGTAGACACCACAGTCGTGTTTTCCGCAAAAAAGCCCCGATCACGAAAATGACGATCGGGGCTTTTTTGCGGAAAAGCACGTCTACATTGGCCACGGACGCTTTTCCGGAAAAAGGGCTTTTCCAGAAAAGCATCCTGCCAATGTAGACGCTCTTTTTCCGGAAATACTTATAACGGAAAACTGTTCCGTTTTAAGCATTTCAGGAAAATCATGCCAGTGTAGACGTAGCCGAGAGAGTTTGAGAGTCCGTCCACGTGTGTCTGTTCAAGAAATCCCCCGAAGCGGTAAGGGCTAGGACCACCACATTCGGAGGCAGCTTCCCTTTCCCCTCGCTGAAAGCAAGGTCAGGGGGTGGCTGTGTCCAGAAAATGGGATGTGCCTGGAATGGGATTGGTTCTCATAAAACCATACAGAAGAGAGACAGAATCACCAGGCAGGCGAAAGGACTGGCTGGGGACGCACCCTCCCCCCAGTCCAGCACTGCCCCCACCCTGAGCCTCCCGCCCCCAGGCGCCCCTCAGGGACGGAAGGCGCTGAAGCTCCCCTCCCGCCCTCCCGATTTGTACAGGGACACTGCTGGCTGTTTCCCTTGGTCAGGGAGCGAGGGGAAGTGCTGCATCCCTCACTCTGGCTGGGGAGTGCAGAGGGCAGATGAGCCTGGACCTGCCCCAGCCGGGGGACACGCACTCCTCCCCCGGCTGTGCCCGCTGGAGCTGCAGCGGCCATGGAGAGGCATTTCTCACCTGGCCCCGAGCTGCTTGCAGTGAGAAAGGGCTGGGGTGTCCTCTCCCCTCCGGGCAGTCTGCCTCCTGGACCCCTCTTCCCCAGCCCCTCCTCAAAGCACAGATTTAAATGAAGAAAACCAAAAACGAATGACGTTCGGGATCCAAGCAGCGGGTCCGTCACTCGGCAATTCCCAGATGTTTGGCACATCCTTCCCACCCCCAATCAAAGGGATCACTGTGCAGGGCCTTCTGCGTCGCCCAAGGAAGCCAGTGGGGAGAAGACAGCGCTGTTGATATTTCGCATACATGGGCCTGTAGGTTTTCTTGTTGCACCACATTTACACAACACGGGTGTTTGGTTTTTCTCCTGAAGCAGATCCAAGACAAGATACGAGTTCTGCATGGTCACATGAAGGTTTGACAGCCATTTCACAGACGCTGTGGAGGTACAGACCTTTCATCCACTGGGAAGCAGGGCACAGACAGGCCTGGGCTTGAGTTTTTTTCCCCTCCTCTCTCTCTCCAAAAAACAGAACTAAAGCCCTTCCCTTACTGACACCATGAAGTGGTCCCATGAGAGCCGACCAGCTGAAAGTCTGCACTGAGCAGAGCTCTTGGTGGAGTTTTTCTGATTTTGAAAATGAGGGGAAAAAATGAAAAGTTGATGCAACATTCTCTGAGCCCCCAACTGGCTTGAGGCATCGATTTACTCCCCGCACCGAAGGAAACTTCCTTTAGGCAGAAGAAAGTTTAAAATATTTTACAAGTCCCATAAATCTCTTGCTTCTAACCCTGAGAATCAGACATGTCACTGGGATTCCAGGCATGCTTGGAGCTCCCCTTCCTGTATCAAGTTCATAATAAGTGACTCCCAGGACGGCTGATAGCTGAAAGAAAGCCACAAAATCAGCTACAGGCATCTGAGTTGTGGCAAGGAGCCTGCTTTAGCATGTCTTCTCCTGTCTCCCCCCTCCCCGCCCATTTCACCAGGTCCCATGTGAAGACTACAGGTCTTCATTTCTCTGCAGTTCCTCAGCCTGTGCCATTTTAGGGAAAGGATCCGTATTTGCTAATAAGAGTTAGCCTTTCCATACAATTAACGAGCTTGCCCATGTCGAACTCCTCGAAACATTTTGTGAAAAGTTTCCCTATGGTGTTGGATTAGCTCTAGCCAGTGCTTCCAAGAGTCCCTTGAAAACACCTCCCACAGAAACCGTCTTGAGACCGTACCTTTTGGGCACACAAAAGCATCCTAGCTACTCACTGCTTCCCTGTTCGTGCAGTGAACACTCTTACGGGTGTCTGCGGCTTTTAAAGATGAAGGCATCCATAAAAAACAGCAGCACCCTAGCCTCAGTTTCACGGGTGGGTAATCAGGTCCCAAGAGAGCGCTCAAGGGCAGAACCCCCAGAGGGGGCTGGTTGTTACGTCTCTGCGGGCTGAGGACTGGGTCAGCTCTTACGCTGCGGTCCTGCAACCGTTAACAGACACTTTGCTGTATTTGCAGGGTCAGGCCCTAGCTGGTTAACAATTGACATAAGCGTGCAGGAGAGAAGCAAGTACTGCTCGGTCAGCCACACACACTCCACCCAGCAACCTGACTCAGATGTTCCTGCCTGCTCCCGACAGACACAGAACTCCAGTTACCTTGATGTCAGAGCTGAAGTTATTGATTTTCTGCCACCCGGCATTTTCCAAGTGGAAGTTTGCCCATCTTAGAAGCAGTTCTTCTGGGGACAGTTTCATAAGATCCTCCAAGGTCTCCCCATCGCGAAGCAAGGCTGCCAATGCTAGCAGAAAGCAGACATGCATAAATACAGGACAGGATTCGTTTAGAGAGAGTCCCTCTTCCCCGCTACAGTTAGAACTGGCCGAAAATGTGGCCCAAACATATCTGGACAAAAAACGACTTTGATCACATCAAAGCTTTTCTTCTAATAATTTCTGAACCGGCCAACATGCCTTGGTTTTGCCAATAGACAAAAACATTTCAAAATATTCAATATAAATATTTTTGAGAAGTGATGCTCCCCACACCCCAAAAATACTTTGTTGCTCAGCTCCAGTTGCTCAGCTCCAGGTCGAAGCAGTTTAGTTGGCCTGTTTAGTACACGCCCTTCCATTTTAAAAATCTGTGTGTGTGTGTGTGTGCGCGCGCACACTCACATGCGAGAATGATTTCACACCTGTTTTTCTGAAAACTAGTGACAACCACAAATATGCCACTGGGGCGTGGATTGGGAAAGTCTGTTCCCAAGTGCTACTCACGTTATAGCAAAGGGAGAAGGGGGAGGTAATAAAAAGGAAACCAGAGTAGCACACAAGCATTGGGACGATACAGTTAGTCCACAAGAACCCCGGAGCTTGCTGAATGGTGAAACCGCTTGTCCTAATGAATCTGACAGTTGTGTGTGGCAGGCACCGTGCAGTATCACCCAGCGGTCGCTTGCAAGGGAAAGGAAAGCTATGCTACCCTGTCAAATAATGCCGGGGAAATTCAGGTGGTTGAAGCACCACACAGAATTCTAGAACTGGAAGGGACCTCGAGAGGTCATTGAGTCCAGTCCCCTGCCCTCACGGCAGGACCCAGCACGGTCTAGACCAGTGTTTCCCGGGTTCCGCAGACCATCGTCAGGGGTTCCACGAGAAATCGCGGAATAAACAAATTTTCTTACAATGCAAGCTGACATATAGAACAGCTCTTTACAAATACATTTTCCTGACAATCATTTAGCAGTAAATGAATTGCACTCCCTGCTGTCAACTTTTTCTGGCCAAGCAAACGTTTTCAAAGGTAGGGGTTCCTCGGGATAGGAAACATTATTTAGGGGTTCCTCCATGGGACAAAGGTTGGGAATCACTGGTCTAGACCATCCCTGATAGATGTAAGAACCAAGTCAGTATATGGCCATATCAACTTAAGGACCCCACCTCTTGCGGAAGCTGCCAATGTGCAATTATTTGCCATGCAAACATCCTCTGGAGTTCCTCCATAAAGGACACTTCCAGCTCTGCCAAGTGAATGCCACTTGCCGACACCAACAGAGGATGTCTCTCTTCTTGGCACCGGCCTGACCCAATTTTGCCTCACCTAGCAGAACTGATGATGTCACAAATCCAGTTGCCATAACCACCAGGCAGCCATAAATGTGGCTTGATTTTTAACAGCCAAGCCAGTTTCCAAATTATGGTTTAACAATTACAGCTTTTAGTGTAGCCAGCTGGCTACATATTCAGTAAACAAGATCGGTCTGGTAACAAACTTCAGCAGCTGGAGAGACGCCGCGTGATTTAACGAAAGAGCGAGCTAACACACTTGTTCTTTGATGCCTGGCGGTTTAACTCAGGTTATAATCAGTGGCTGAATAATTATAGACCTGGTTGAATAATTTTCATTTGATTTGAGCCTACCACCACTCCCCAAAAAAACAGCAAGAAAGAATCAGTTTTGGGAGGTTTTTGTCAAAAAGTGGACAAAGTTTTAATTAAAAAAACCCCTATAAAGTCTGAGAAAAGGTATGCTTTGTGGCCAGAAGTGAGCGTCGGACAGTAGTGCCCTGTGACGTGAGAACACCTTCCTGCGGACAGAAACACAGCTACTTAATGGCACGTGTGTTCAGCGGTTCCCCGTCAGACGTTATTATTGCTCAGAGAGCACGTGGCCAGTCACCCCTTCCGATGCTTGCCTTGCCTGAGCTCCAGATGGACCCCCTGCAAGAAAACCTTGTCGCTACTGCTGCATCGGAAATGCACACCCACATTTCCAGTGCAGGCCCTCCAGCCTAGGCAAGCCAGCTCCAAAAAGTGCCAGGCGGGCTCAGGGCCTCTGAGGCTACGAACCCAAAAATGTGTCTTCACCATCCCAGTGATCAGTCAGAGGAGCCCTAGTGCAGAAGAGGGGAGGGGAGTACGAGCAGGTTGGCTGGATGAGGAGAATGCGGCACAAAGGACGCGCTGCCGAGAACGTGACCCACACACAGGCCTGCATAGGGAGAGGGGGCAGAAGGAGGGCAGCCGGCTTCAGCAATGTTACTGAGCACGTGCAGTACTAACCAAGCAGGACATCTAGGTGGGTATGTGACCCCCTGTGCCTCCCCTCTCCACACACACACACCCCCCCCCCAGGCTAAGGAATAGCGCTGCACTGAGTAATTTAAAGATCACTCACCTGCCCCTCCTCCACACAGGGCAGCAACTGAAGTTTAGGGTGGGTGACGAGATGCTCCAATATTACGTGTTCTGTCTTATGTAAGCAACTAATTCCTCATCACCTCCACCCCAGTTCACACTTGCTGCCTGGCCCCCCTAAGGTCAGGCTTGGCTACGGACAAACAATCACTGACAGCTTGTTACCTTCATTTCTGCTGAGCTCGATGTCGGCAAACAGGCCGATCTTAATGATCTGCCACAGCAGCCCCAGTACCAGATGTGGTTTCCCTTCCCTCAGGTCCTCCGCTCCAATATTGACAACATGGCACCCAATGGCGGAGGCGGAATTCAACGCCAAGTTCAAGTTTTCCTGTAAACAATACAGCCACGTGAAACCCGAGTCCCCTCGCGTGGCATCAGCGAGATTCAGACTGGCACGTTGGCGTGCTCGTTAAATGTTCTAGGGCACATACAGCTCTGGAGTTTGGATATTACAGCCTGGATCAGTTTACTAGGCTGGGTGTTCTGACACAGACACAAATACACGCCGATCTGCCTCCCTTCTGATACAGAGGTACAAAGATTGCTCAGCACTCCAGTTTTAACAGAGTCTGCAAAGAGAGACTTTTTTTTTTCCACCTCAAAAAAGATATTTTGGCCTTGGAAAGGGTTCAGAAAAGGGCAACTAAAATGATGAGGGGTTTGGAACGGGTCCCATATGAGGAGAGGTTAAAGCGACTGGGACTTTTCAGTCTAGAAAAGAGGAGACTGAGAGGGGATATGATAGAGGTCTATGAAATCATGAGTGGTATAGAAAAGTGAATAAGGAAAAGTTATTTACTTATTCCCATAATATAAGAACTAGGGGCCATGAGTGGTGTGGAGAGGGCGGATAAAGAAAAGTTATTTATTAGTTCCCTAAATAGAAGAACTAAAGGACACCAAATTAAGTTAATGGGTAGCAGGTTTAAAACTAATAAAAGAAAGTTCTTCTTCACACAGCGTATAGTCAACCTGTGGAACTCCTTGCCAGAGGAGGCTGTAGAGTTTAAAGAGAAGCTAGATAATTTCATGGAGGTTAGGTCCATAAAAGGCTATTAGCCAGGGGATGAAATGGTGTCCTTGGCCTCTGTTTGTCAGAGGCTGGAGAGGGATGGCAGGAGACAGATCACTTGATCATTGTCTTCAGTCCACCCCCTCTGGGGCACCTGATGCTAGCCACTGTCGGCAGACAGGATACTGGGCTAGATGGACCTTTGGTCTGACCCGGTAGGGCCTTTCTTATGTTCTTATGAGAGCTTTCGCAGTTTTTGCTATTAAGTCATTGCTCCTGCTCTTAGGAATATTTACAGAACATTATCCTTTGCACTAAGATTTCCACTGAAGGCACAGCACAGAGATTCCTTTAAATTATTAAATACAATTAAAAGTGATCTCTGCTCTGGACTACAGTCCTGAATTAATTCCATACTATACTAATCTTCCCTCCGAAACCCTGCATGATTTCCATCTTCGGAAGAGGTAATGGAAGTGTACTATACCATACCTGAATTATAAATGGTGTGAGTTTTTTCTTGTTGATTGCTCTTTCGTCAATTGTATCCGGGACAGAAAGATTGATCATTTTACTGACAAAGACAAAAACATTCAAACACCATTAAGCGTTGTATCCCAACACAAGTGGCTGCAAACAAACAAAAAATGAGATTTGACCGGATGCTTGGTACTCAGTTGTTTAAATAGAAGGTTTATATTTGTGACATCAAGAATGTATTTGTAATAGTTAAGCCTGATGAAACTTTAAACACAGTCACAGCCACCAGTGAATTAGATCAGTTGCTTGAGCACAAATACATGAATTATTCATAATACCATCAGCCATCTAGTAAAGACCCACTATTCAGCTGTAAATTCTAAGGTGAAGATTTGTTTTCTTCCAACAGAACCATGTCATATGTTTCAGCACACGGAGACAGGAGAGCCCTTGCTAATATTAAACATGAATCCCACAACAGAAACCCAGGCAGTACAAACATTAGGAAGAGGTGGCATGGGAACTGAAATCACAAAAGACAGAGAATGGGTTTTCCTGCTACTCAGCAGGTAGAGCAATTTTTCATGCATCTCCTGGCCAGATGAACTGAAGCAGAGTTTCTGCTTCACATTACACATTAATTCCCCATTCAGGTGAGTCCTACTTCTATATCACAGATGGGCAGATGCCAAAACAAGACAGGTGAAGAGATCACCCAACTGAAAACAGGCAATTTCAGCCTTTTGCTACAGTGCCGCTGGAATACCATTTGGCTCCAGCGTTTCGCTTAGTCCTAGACTAGAGCCTAATCCAGGAGACCCTATTGCTAGACACGTTATCCTTAGCCGCCGGGGAGGCTTGCAATAAGGGACGTGATAGAGCTTCGAGATGCATGGGCGTTAGGAAACTGGCCTGAGATCAAAACATCCTTCCACCGGTCCCGGTCAGACATTTCTGTGCAGCCGTGAGGGGAGCTGGCTGCTTGTAGGGCCGCCTTTTCCCAAGTCACTGTAACAGCAGGAGTCCGTGCCAAGCTCAATTTTGCTAATACATGACCCAAGCCTATGGGGGTGGGAGGGGGGGGCAGGGAGTGGTACCCTTCAAGCCCAAAGAGAAGTGAGAGCCAACAGACAATACAGTAACCCCACATCCAACTAACCCCAAAGCAAAAGCACACCCGTGCACCGAGAGCCCGAAGTGACTGCGTGCCCCTCCTTTCAAGCGGGCACAGGGTCAGAAAAGCATCCTGGATTGAAGAGCCACGCCCCCACAATAGGACTTTATAGGAAACTGACTTACAACTTACCAGAGTACAATCCCATCCCCAACAGCCTTGAACAGGTCATCGGTGTTTGGGTTCATCGGAATAACATGCCTGCAGTCGGGATCGGTTTCCAAGGCCTTGTTTATCCAGTTCACAAAGGCATATTTCTCTTCCTCTAAAACGAGTGCAGTCATAAAGCACAAGCAGCGTTTTACAGCCTAGCACACATTTGAACAGCACACTGGAATTATCCCACAACATTTTCATTTTCCTGGCCACATAGCTTAATTTGTGCCAGGGCCTGCCAGGACTCTACCCTAGCACCTCGGGGCTTGCTGCGGAAGTTACGAGTGTAAAACAACAACATGAGCCCTGACACCTAATTTCTTGAGCCTCTGCACCTTTGTCATTACTAAGCACTGATTGGTAGTCAAATTCAGAGGGTTTTTTTGTATTCAGTAGTAGAGGAATTTTCATATGCGATATAGCACACAGCGTAGTACTCACTGGGCGGACTATGGTCAAATGCAATGCGACTACATCAGCCGACTGAAAACTCTAGGCCAGGGGTCAGCAACCTTTTCAAACCAAAGAGCCAAGCTACATCCAAACCCACAAGACGTGGTCAGCAAAGCGCCTCGAAGAAGGCCCTCTGGCATGACTGAAAACGTACAGCTTAACATTATTGGTAACTGACATGATGATTAATAGCAGCACGCATGAAACACTGCACGCACAGACTGCATTGAACGGGACTTTCACTACAGCATCTTTGTGCGTTTCTTTGACGTTTACATCATAACGCATCAAATCCAGCTTCACACGCCCATTCAGGCTGCCTTCTGTCAGTCTGGCGGGGGTGTGGGGGTGCAGGAGTCGGGGCTGAGGTGTACGAGGGGCTCAGGGCAGAGGGTGTGGGAGGTGCAGGAGGCAGGGCGCAGGCAGTGAATTATGTGGGGGGGGGGACCGGCAGCAGTGGCTAGACAAGGGCTGAGCCAGGATCGCCACAGCCGGATCATGGCCTCCCCTCCTACCCAAGCTGCAGCGGCAGATGGGAGGGCGCCAGCCCTTCCTGCAGCCAGATGGGGGCTGCCCAAGGATCAGGGACAAGGACAGGATGCTGCCTGATTGGGAGGAGCTGCACAGCAGCCCCAGCCCACGGAGCAAGACATCTACCACGTGGCCTGCTGTGGGAGCAGCCAGGCAGCCACCACCAGCTTCCTGGGGCAGCACTGTGGCCTGGGCAGTACTAAGGGCTGACTGCCCTCAGCCCTGCTTCTTTCGGGGGGGGGGGTGCCTGCATCCCCCCACTTTGCCCTGGGGCCCATGGCCCTCCTGGGTGCAGGGGGTCTGGCCAGGAGGGAGGGTGCAGGAGCTGGCTGGGGTCTTGGTGGGTGTGGGGGAGCACCACCTCCTGAGGCTCCTATTGACAGCAATGTGACCAGCGGGGGGAGCCTGGAATTTTTCAATTTTGGGTTCTGACCTGAGCCATATTTGGCTGGTGAGCCAGAGGGAGCTGAGCCCTGCTCTGGGAGGACACGTCTATGCAAGTATGTGGACACACTGAAGTTAAACAGAGCTAATCTGACATCACGCGATATTTAACTTTGCTCTTCTTTCAATTTCACTGGTCAGGAGACAACCATGAGCTTGGCTTGTGCTCATTACACTTGCTAATTGGCGGGTTTGGTTTGTTTACGCATTCCAGCGTCAGAGAAATAAATACCTGAGTAAGAGTGCTGAGTGCCTTCGCTGGAGAGCTCCGACGTTCCGCCGATAGCACAGATTCCCTCTTTCCTGTTGATGGCTTTTCTGAAAGTTTTAGCAATATCACTGCTTTTCAGCTCTTGGAAAATCTACAGTTCAGAAAGTTTTGTTCAGACGAACGTTTATTTTTATAAATCAGAAAACACACATTCAAAGCAAACTTTGCAGCGTAATCAGTGGACACAGAAGACTGGCCTAGCAAAATAATGCAGGGTTCAAATTCATGATGGAGGAAAGCAATGTGGTTCCATTAGAGTTACTTAAATTGCATAAGCACCTGCTCCAACGGAAGCCTGAAGAAGCCAGTCACTTGCATACATTTATTATTTGAGTTTTGCTTCAAGAAGCAACCACACAAACTCAGAATTCTGCGGTCTGGAAATAGACATGCAGTCTCTAGGTGAGCCAAAAAATTCAGAAAGCTGTTGTGCAATTTTAACCAGTGTGTGCAATGGGACAGCTTGTCTTTAGTTCATATAGATGTGACTGTCTACCCACCCCAGACGGTTCGAAGCACACGTGCAAGTGTAAAATACTCCCATCTGTCAGAGGGACCGCAGCGGTGACTGTCCACGCATAGCAGGCTATTGCTATGTAACAAACTTTTCAATGGAGCAGATCAATATATACCCTGTATGTTTGAGTTTGAGAGAGAACCTTCCGCATGGGAAAAGCTCGTGCGGGGGTTTCTTTGCAGATATTAATGCATTGTCTAGTGAGCTGGGTGATTACTAGGAAAGAAAACATCGCACTATTTAAACATCAAGTCATCCACAAGTCTCAGAGCTGCTACCGCCTGTAACTCCGGGAGCCTAATCAGCTGTCCACACCTCCACCAGCTCAGCACTTTGCTTTCCTCTTGCCCGTGCCTGCTGGGCCCCAGCCGAATCTGCTCCTCCCTTTGGGCTCTCAGCAATCTCTGCAGCACGCCTTGTATCTGCCTACGCGAGCCTCAGCCAGCCCCGTGGAGCCTGGGCCATCGGCAAGTCCTTCTGTTTACTGAAAGCGGAGCCTTCGGTTCCAGGCGCTGCGCCACGGAGCAACGCTCGCCACCCAGGACAGCTTTGCCCCCTTCCCTGTTGCGTTCAAACTGCACGGGGTCCGCTGGCCTTTCCTTTTCCTCTTTCTGCGGTTCCCGGGCACACATGCCCCCGTCCCCGCAGTACCGCTGCCCGCTCGGCTTCTCTTGGGCATTGTGTGGGCACTGTGGGGCGCCGGATAAGCCCCCGTTTCTTGTACAGTCGGGGCTGTTCCCAAGGTGGCAGAGCAGCGGCACTGATCGCATGCCAGAGGAAGTCTGCCACAACCCGGCTAATTTGAAGCGACAGCGTCCCCCGGTGCCCTAGGCTGGGCAACAAGATGAACCGAGAGGGCAGCAGCCCGGACCCCTGTGGGCATTTCAAACTCGCCCAGAATCTCAGCTTCGGTCTAATGCTGGTGTGCAGCTGGTAGCAACCCCACAGCCTGGCTGAGCGCGTCAGCCTCCCCCAGCCAGCACCCAACGCCAGTCCTGAGAGCCAGGGCCTGGCAGGAGCTCAGGAGGCAGCAGGCCACCTCTCCCACAGCCCCGAGGGCTGGGACTCTTGGAGAGGTGGGGGAGACAGGGAGCGCATTTTAACAGAACACACTACCCCGCCAGACCCTCCGGATGGGACTGCCCTCACCGAGGGCGCCTGCACCTCGCGTCGGTGGCACCCAGGGCGCGGCCCGGAGCCCTGCTGGGGTTCTCGGGGACTGCCCAGACTCCTGGGTCTAGTGCTCAAGCATCTGCCTGCCCCCAGCGCTCACTGTTCTCTTTGAAACCTCTCGGTGCCTCGTGGGGCTCAGCAATGTCCCTTCTGCGGGGCCAGCCGACAGGCCAGCCCTGTGGCATGGACTGGCGCCCGGCCGGGGGCGGGGCACCTCACGAGGCACCCCATAGACCTGTCACGGTTTCCTTTCTCTGCAGAACAGAACTGAAGGCCTGGCTTAGAGACAGTAACGTTTCCGCCAGCGGAGGGGAGACCCCAGGAACAGAGTCACGGCAGCCAGCTCTGTGCCCCCATTCCTTACTCCTCCCAGCCCTCAGCACAGGAGAGGTGCCGAGCCAGCTGAGCACCAGACGCTATGCAGAGCCAGCCCCTCACGCCACCAGGACGGGATAGCGCCAAGGTGGCGGGAAGCACCCTTCCCCTCCCCCTCCCACGCCCCAGACTCAACAGGGTTCGCGGGGAGTTTGTACCGCTCTTCTTTTCTCTACAAATTTGGAACCGGGCAGCCGCAGCCAGCCAGACGACCCAAACCAGCCCTTCTACAGCCTCTTTTATAAGCCCTGCCCTTCAGACGGCCGTTGGCCACACGCCTTTCAAAAGCAACCAACCGCCGCTTACTAGAGGAATTACTTGCATTTTAATAAGTTACTTGGCTGTTTGGTTTTATTTTCATGACCAGTTAACGAGCTGCTCCGTTACCCAACTGCTGAAGTCACTCAAATGAGCAAGGCTCACCAACCCTTCATTTTAAGGCCTCTCTGTAGGCAATGCAATTTTGGTCAACCACCACGAAATCTTCCTCCTCCTCCATGTTATTTATTCAAGTAATTACACTGACGCTGTCACACCCACTCTTCCTACAGCTTGATAAATAAACTTTCAGAGAACTGTTCCTAACTCTGATGGCCTCCCCACAGAGGTTAGCTGCTGATAGGAGACCTCCACGTCCTTAACATACAGCCTTTGCATTCTGCTAGAATATTAAATGTTTCACATAGGTGGAGGCGAATCTTTTAAACTGTGCTTGGGTGCAAGTTAGTGCAAGCTGGCCTCTGGAGCATGCATCCAACATGCAAGTGCTCACAAACTGCAAACAAACTCCAACTTACTATTCGGCTCCGAACTCAAGAGTTCAGAGGGTCTGGAAATAACCGAGGAACAAAAAGGTGAAGAAGCTAAGTTAAAGAAATGAAGCAAAGTTGCACGTAAAAACAGCTCTCCTCGTCGTCACACCATATATTCCACGGCGCGGCTGTCACGTCCCCGTCCGATCTCCAGCTCCTCTGAGGAAGCGGGTCTTTCCCACAGAAGCTCACGATACTATAGATTCGTGTTGGTCTCTACGGTGCCACAGGACGGCTTGTTTTTAAAGTTACAGACTCCCATGGCAACCCCGCTGAGAATCACTCTGAGTGCAAAGGCGCTACAGGGACGCATTCGACCAATCTTTCAGGGAAAAAGCAAGCCTTTGCCAGAAATACCAGATTTCTCTTGACCCAGCGTTAGAGTCAAAGGCCGGATCAGATTAACCTGCAGAAATTATCCCTAAGCGTACCGTATAAACCCCTCTCCACCCTCCTCTGTAGCAGAGAAGATTCTCAAATAATTTACACTCCAGTGGTAAGAAACTTTACCTTCCTTCTGCGCCCCACAAGCACTAGCTAGCCGCGACCAAGTAACGAGGACAGGACCTTAGATCAGGGGTGGGCCAAAGGGCCTCTACGGGCTGGATCTGGCCCGCCAAGTGGGTTGATCCAGCCCACAGAGGCCCTGCCTCTCCCCCACCCGCAGGCCGATCAGGCCCTGGGGGCAGAGAAGGAGGGGGAAAGTCTCCCACCCTGCCCTTGCCCCTGCCCTGCAAGGAGTGTGCGGCACTTAGAAGTGGCCCCCGATTGGCCTGGGCGCAGGGGGGAGCACGAAGTCTCCTCCCGCCCTGCAAGGGGCACGCGGTGCTTAGAGTCACCCGCCAGCAACTGCTCAGCTGGTGGGCGACTAAGCGTGACGCCCCTTGCAGGGTGGGGCAGGGAGCAAGAGACTTTGCGTGCTCCCCCTCCCCAGGCCCTGATTGACTTGGGGACGGGGGGAGAACACGCAAAGTCTCCTCCCACCGCCAAGGGCGCGGGTAACTTAGAAGGAACCACCAGCTGTTCTGAACAGCTGGCAGTTCTTTGGGGAGTGGGGGGGCAAAGACTTCACAGGCTCCCTCAGACCAATCAGGGTGGGTGGGTGGGGAAGTACAGACGTGTCCTGGCCCCGCCCCTTCTGGGGCAGCCCAGGGCCACTTCAAACATTTCTGAAGTGGACCCCGGTCAAAAATTCTTGCCCACTCCGACATAGGACTGATGTACACTCGAAGGCTGTAACTGCATGCTACGCGGCTGTCGCGCTTCACTGCAGACATTCCCTCCGATCTAAACAGCTGTTCTCCCGCCGGCATAGGTAATCCCCTCCTGGAGATGCAGTGGATAAGGGGTATGTAGCTGACAGGTACACTTACCAGTTAACCGGCCCTTTACCAGGGAACTCCTCGGGTGGCCAGTTGTGCCGGGAAGAACAACCCAGGCCACGGAGGGGCCCACAGGCCAAGTGGCAGGACCCCACGGCCATGGGTGGACTGGGCAGCAGGCCCCGAGTTTAAATGGTTACTATGATAATAGCCCTAGTCAATGGAAGAACTCTTCCTTTAACTCAGCGCTGTCTACATGGGGATTGAAGTCGGCTTGCCTAAAGGCGCAGAGGTGTGGATTTTTCACACCCCAATCAACATAGTTATGCTGCCCTAATTTTCTAGGGGAGACCAGGCCTTCGTGAGCTGTGAAGCAGCGTCAGTGCACAAATCCCATCACATCAGCTGTGGCTTGGCTTGGGGATCTGAAGTGTTTGGAAGGATCCAGTGGATTTCAAATCAGTACCCTTTGAGGTTTGAGGAATCAAAGAACATTTGCCTCCTCTCAGAAAACAAGTCACCCTAGAGAAGAATGACCCTTCAATCTCTCTAACGGAGTGGATACAAATCAATGGATTTAATTTAAATCTGATTTTTTTTGATAAAATGCTTTTTGAGGAACACACTTATATAAACATAGTTTTAGTTAAACTACAGCATAGCTCAAAGATATCTCATCATGGAATAGGGATTATAAATTCTAATTCATGTCATGTTGAAGAGAAGTTTTGTAACTGAGTTCTAATAATTCATGGATTAGGGACCCAATCTTATGGGGTTCCAGAGGCATCTGTATAGATGATTTAAATTAATCTTTCTATCAGCCCAATGAGACGTAGTGCTCAGTCTAGAAGATACCATCAGAGATGCTTAGTTTTGCAGTTCTCAAACAGCGGATGTGTGTTCCCAGAGCTAACATGCTTGTTAACCACAAGAAATGTAAATAAATAAATGTGAGAAATAACAGACCTCAACCCTATTGTTCCTCTGCAATTTTGTGCAGTGTCAATCCTTTACTTTTCTCTAAAAGTGCAAAATTTCAAAAAGTACAGTGACTAGAAGCCACTATTTAAAATCTCTCATGATGATCTAGCTGGCCTAGTCAATTTAATTTAAAAAAATATTTCATGTAACTATTTTAGTTAAAAACAATTTAATAAAAAACAAACTTGATTTTAAAAAACTTGAATGTTTAACTAAATTCAAAAATTCAAATGCTTGTTTTGTTCAAATATTATATGTTTGCTGCTGAAGAAAAAAAATCCAGAATACATAATGATGTTGTTTTAATTAAATAAAACAATTTAAATTGTCTGCCTGGTGGTGTTCTCCTACTAATACAGCATGGCAAGAAAATCCACCTACTATTAATGATTAACTGTTGAATTGGAGCTAGTTCACCTCCCAATGACTTCATAAATATCTGCTTCAATTACCTTGGGTAAATGAAATAACCAAATAATCATTCATTTTCTAATATAGCTGTAAAATTAATCTGAAAAGTTTTCAAAATAAATCAGTTTAAATATGCATAGTGTGCACCTTCTAAAAATGAAACCCACCTCTATCTCTGAGTTGTGAAGAACATGTCGTAAGGTTATGACAACCAACAAGAATGCACTTTTATGTAGAAAACCATGATTAAGTCAAGTCTTCCTGACTAGTGATTTAAATCAAATCCATCCTGCTCTCGGAGGCAGCCTGTTTTCATGATGGGAATCCAACTCTTTCCCCTTGGAAGGCCTGCACTTTGGAAGGAAAGGCTGGGCCTATTGAGGCAGTGTTTCTAAAAGCACTAATTATTACTGAAATCAAAAATCCCAAGCCCTATTACAAAGTAAACAGTCTGATCAGGGTGAAAGGAAGGAGGAGTCGTTACACCTATTATGAGGCAGTTCAGACTGTGTCCTGTCACCAGGACTACAAAAGCCTACAGCAAACACACAGTCCGCTCAATTCAGGAACATGAAGGACTATACTTACAAACACAAATTCTTCAAAGCTAATTTTCCCATCTTTGTTCTTGTCACTGTCAATCATAAGCTTCTGAATGATCTCTCTCACTTTGTATCCTGGGAGAGGCAAATTCGCTTCCTTGAAGAGTTCATGCAGCTCATAATCACAAATGAATCCATTGCTGTTGAGGTCTTTAAATAATAAGGGGAGGGAAAGGAGAATTGTAAAAACAAGTTAATCCTCTTGGAAGTACATCCCTACGGTCACAAACATCAATTAACTGCAAATCCCCCAACATGCTTTACTGAAGTATGAGTAACCCGAAGCCCATTTGTTTGGTCATTTCTGTAAGGCGCTGAGATGCAGAGATGCTGAACAGGGGACAAATATCCTAAGCAGCGTACTCACTTCAGAGCCAAACCTACTTGCTTCCCCCAAACTTGCTGTTCATCACTAAGCTAGAATCACAAAGAATATGAATTAAGCAGAGGGAACTAAAGAAAGGTCTGCCCAGACTAAAAGGAGCAAGCGGTCACGCAGAGGTGATGTGTCAAGGGCCAACCCAGGAGTTAGAGGGTACAGCACCCTCTCTAGTCCAGCACCACTGGGTTCCAAACCAGACCTGTGCCAAATCAGAGAATTTGCTGAACCATAGGAGGTCAATGTTGTCTATCAGCATTACCAATACTTCCGACACATCTCCTCTGGAATGGAGGCCAAGCATGAAGGGACATAGGAATGTTTAGTGCATCTGGCATGCAAATACCTTGCAATATCAACTATAACAGTGCCATGTGAAGGCCTGTTCTTACTGCCAGGTGGCATTGTAAATAAGAAGCAGGCAGCATTATCGCCCATAAATGTAAATAAACTTGTTTGTCTGAGTGACTGGCTGAAAAAGAAGTAGGACTGAGTGGACTTCTTGGATGTAAAGTTTTACATTGGTTTAGTTTTGAGCACAGATATGTAACAAAAATATTTGTGACATTTTCACAATAAAGAGATGGCCCTACAACACTATGGGAGGTGAATTTCAAAATACTATTTTTTGTTTATCATTTTACAGTGAAAATATTAGTAATAAAAAATATAAAGTGAACACTGTATCAATATATTTGAAAATATAGAAAAACATACAAAATAATTAATAAATGTTCAATTGATATTCTATTAGCAGTGCAATTAATCAGGATTCATTTTTTAGTTAATTGTGTGAGTGAACTGCAATTGGCAGTCCTAATTGCAAGCCTCTGAGGGTGATCCCCCTCCATTATCAATTAAAAACACTTTTATATATTTACCACCGTTAGAAATGCTGGATGCCAAACAGGGTTTGGGGTAGAGGCTGACAGCTCATGACCCCCCATGTAGTAACCCTGAAGGAGTCCCACCCACCCCCATTTGAGAACCCCTACTATAGTAGCTCCCAAATTCTTCTTTACCACACAATACAATCCAAAAAAAATATTCCAAAGTGATTTACTAAAAGATTAAAATCCAATGTGCAACTGCAGCACTTACAGGAATGCTGACAATGTGCAATGTGATTTGACCAAAAAGAGTAATTTTAGTGAGAGACATTGCTGTCGGCCTTCAATTTTAGAACCTTATTCCAAAAATATAAGCTTACAAAGCAAGCTTTATTAAGCACAGCAGTCGGATGTCATCAGCAAGCTATTTCCCCTGGAGATAAAGCATGGTTCTTTCATTAAACGGTCTCATTGCACAGACTAGCTTCCCTAATACAGATCCTTTCACTGCCTAGTAGCCAATGAAAATGCACAATGCATGAAGAAGGCAATTCACTCTTGTGCAGAGGTCCAGCTCTGGCCTTGAGCACTTCAATTTCACCCCCAAATACCTCTGCACATCAGTGCTGAGGCTTGAGTCTGGGTTCATATTGACCCCCGGAACCTTCTGCAGTTGAGCCAAATGACTCAAAAAAGCCCAGAGACACCCATGCTGGTTTTGTTGACTCTTAAGCAAACATTTGTCCAAGACATGACTACCAACCTTTCTCCACACCGGAAATAACCAAGGATGCCAAAATCTGAGCAATTGCAGCTTTACACGCAGACCTCTGCCGAGACCGCAGAGCAGGGGTGATTTTTATTTCTATTCCTCATTGATGTTCATTTCTGACACCTCAAACGTGTATTCAAAAATACATACGCAGCCCAGGTTTGCCGACAGCACAGCTGTTTATCCAGATGTATCCCGAGACAGACGGCGAATGGGAAGCTGGCTGGAAGGTACTGAGGGCGTTTTACTTCCAAAATCCCCTACCCTAGAGCTCAGGAAGGCAACTGGCCAGCTGCACTGGATCCCCACCCAGCAACGGGGAGCAGGAAGTGCCAGCGGGCATTAAAAGCTATCTGAAGCTCACGCCTATGGAAGAGGTGCAGCAAGTCCTCCTCTCTCCTTTCCCCCACTGCTGGGATGTCACCAGTGGCTGGTTCACAAGGACAGCAGTGTGTCGCATGCACGCCACAAAAGAGGACCGCACGGCGGTGAGTAGCTACGCCTGTCGAGGAAAGGCTCTGGCAGAGGGAAGGCCAAAGGGAAAGGCTGCGGGCTGCAATGGGGAAAGGCTCTAAGAGGGGGCAGGCAAGGGGAATGGCTCAGCTTCTCCCTGTTGCTTCCCCCCACCAGAGCCTTTCCCCGCTGCCCACGTCTCTCCCTGCAGCACAGGAGGAACTGAGGAGCTTAAGCATCTCAGTCACAGAAAATAGGATTTGGGCCCTGTGACGTACTGGAGGTACCTGGGCTGTGAGTGACTCCACTGGCTGCTGGCTGCAGCACGGCCCAGCAGGGCAGGGGATGAGTCATTATGCAAAGGGGGCTTCAAACCTGTCGGACCAGCTACCCCCTAGGGAGAGACACAAAGGAAGGGGGAGCCCAACCCCTGGCTGGGGGGCAGGGCTGGAAGTGAGTGAGTGAGTTGCTGTCTGGATATCATGGAGGAAGCAGCCGAGCCAGGGCCTGGGATTTGAGGGGCCAGTCCCCCCACCCCATCTCAAGGGGGGCTGAGGCATCCTGGGCCTGGCCCTGTAATTGGATTGCATCTATGCTGTGCTGTATCCTGGAGAAGCAATAAACTCCCTCTATTCGACTGGCTGGTGGAGTCCGTCCGTGTCATTACGGGGGTGCAGGAGACAGGAGAACCCGAACGCGTCGTCACAGGCCCTTTTCAGAGTTTTTCCCCCTCTCAGCCATTTTGCACACTGATGGGTAACACACAACCACTGAGCGTACAGGTAGGGTCCCGCCTCTCAAAAAAGATCTCTTGGCATTGGGAAAGGTTCAGAAAAGGGCAACACAAACGATGAGGGGTTTGGAATGGGTCCCATATGAAGAGAGATTAAAGAGACTGGGACTTTTCAGCTTAGAAAAGAGGAGGCTGGGGGCGAGGGGAGACAGGATAGAGGTCTATAAAATCATAACTGATGTGGAAAAAGTGAATAAGGAAAAGTTACTTATTTATTTATTCCCATAGTGTAAGAATTAGGGGTCCCCCAGATTAAATGAATAGGTAGCAGGTTTAAAACAAACAAAGGGAAGTTTTTCTTCATGCAACGCAGAGTCAACCTGTGGAACTCCTCGCCAGAGGATGCTGTGAAGACCAGGATTTTAATAGGGTTCAAAAAAAGAACTAAAGACATTCATGGAGGGTAGGTCCATCAATGGTTATTAGCCAGGATGGGTAGGAATGGTGTCCCTACACTCTGCTCTCTCCCTCTGGGGCATCTGGCATTGGCCACTGTTGGCAGACAACACTGGGCTGGATGGACCTGTGGTCTGACACAGTCTGGCAGCTCCAATGTTCTTACCACACATCTGACCACAACCCTGACAGCACTGCAGGTTTGTCCCTGCAGCCAGGGGAGCGTAAGCGCTAGGTGGCATCGCATGCTGTGCACTGACAGGCACACATGGACCCTACTGGTGCCCGCTATCAGTTCCCTAGTGCCTGCTTAATGAGGACTGCTTGAAATTAAACTATGTGAACGTGCACCGGGGGACTTGCTGTGCGCACCAGCAGGATCCATGCGAGCCAGTTAGTGCAGATCATGGGGAGGCAGCCTAGAATTGTGCAGTAACACGCCAGGATCTCCCACTTGCCAGAATTATTACTCTGATCTAAAAACCAAACACTTACAACAGTGTTGCCATTGCAACTTATTTTAGAAGGCCCTCGGTGTCCCGGCTGCTTTGCTTTTGGGATGCACAACTTAAATAAGTCTTCTGGCTCGGCTGCAAACCACCATGCTGCACAGCACAGGGTTTACGATACAGAGGCTTGCATTTTGAGTTTTAACTCCTTGGCAACAGAGCAGTAGATCTGGGTATTTCAAGTCTGGCGGACACGCTGCCCCAGAATGTAAATAGTTTGAATGCAGACTGCAACCCAGGAACACCCTGTTAGTGTCAAGAAGTTCTAGCGCCTGAAGCACTGGACATTTTCACCTCCAGAACTTTACTCCGCATGGTTCTGACATTGTGAACGAGAGATTTTCAAGATCAGAAGAGCACACAGGATTCAAGCCTTGTTTCCAAGAATGCTATTGTGTGCTGGCAAGTTCTGCCAGGTGATTATATACCATCTCCAAAAATTCACTGCATCTTTGCTGCATTTCTGGATGCCCTCTGCTATTTGACCAGACTTACGACAGAAGGTTGTCTTGACATCAGCTCATTATTAGTGAGGAAAGCATTTGAAGTACTCCTCATTCTTCACTGGCTGAAGGTCCCAAGATAGAAAGCCTGCTGTGGAACAAATGCGTGGGCACCAGAAGAGCCAAGACTACAAGTGGAAGCAAATACGAAATCATTCTACCAGGCAAACTACAGCTGGTGATCATTATGCTCTGACTGAAAGGAAACTGCAACTCATCCAAAGTTTCCTATTTCGCCTGAAAGATGCATGCATGCCAGCGGGCTGGACCCATAAAGGTCACTGCAATGATATATGGCATCGGACTCTGCCCATATGCAGGTGGAGCAACAAAACCACAAGCAAAAATCAAAGCCACTGCAGCTCTGGCTCAGCTTCCTCCAGACAAAAAACTTAAAAATAGCTTAAATAACAGGATGCAAGAGGGGAAAGTAACCCCACACGTTTCCTTTTAAGGGCATGTGCTCTTGGCGTGACAAACTCCTTCAGGATCTCAAATCCTCCTTTTATTTGCTTTAGGTTTGCTTCTTGGAGCATTATTTTATTGCTTTGCCGAAGCAAGCAAAATAGTGTTGAAGTCAATGAGAAATGTGAAATCCTTGGTGTTTCCAAGCAGGAGGGCCAACGCTGGTATAGAAGTACAAGGAGAGAGAAAAGAAGTTCCGCAGATTTAGTTTTGGGCCGATCTCCTTGAGGGGGGGGGAACCCCACACAAATGCAGAAGGATAAAGAATCTGTCGTTACAAGGAGACGGCACTTCTGTGACACATGGGACAAGCACCACGAGCTATACATCATTAAAAGTCTGGGTGCTAAACTCCAGCCGCCCACACCGAGTTATTACCATATGCTATTGCATTACAAGCGTATCAATACGGGCGCCATTTCAAAGACTGCACTTTCAGCCACTTGTCACTGCAAAGTTGCCGTTCGCTTCCATCCTCCCGCCCGACTCCCAGTGGCACCTCCTGTGTCTGCAGGGCTCCTTGTCCGTGCTGTAGCTACCTCAGTTTCATTTTAAGATCCCAGACCACCCCTCGCGCTCCTCTGCCTGCGGTGCAGCTCCAGGAAGACAGTCTGCCTCTCACTGCTGTAGAATTACGGGGAAGATGGCACATGTTCATGAAGGCCCTCCTGGCATCCCTGCAATACTGACAAGTCTGATAAGAAAGAAGGAGATGGGAGCAACTGTTCTGCACAGTGAAGCTGGCCAGGTTGCAAGTCCTTTTAATTCTGGATCAAGCCAGTTAACCAGTTCTCCAAGCTCTTGGAGAACCTTTCCCGGAAGATCTCCTTTCCTGATTTCTTCATGGCAAGCAGAGATCTGCAACACACCAGCAGAACTGAATCGAAGGGATCGTCTACCCTTCAGACGCGACAGTGACACAGCTGCTCTGCGGTAGTACTCACAGGTGCAGGAACTAGGAGTAAGGAGGTTACTGAAGCACCCCCGGGCTCCCACCCTAGTGGCCGGTTTCCCAGGGCCCTGGCTGCCCGTCTCAGCTGGGAACGGGGGTGGACAGCGGTATGGGGACTCAGCACCCTCACTTTTAAAAATGTTCCACACTACTGGCAGCGCTCTACTATCAATACGATCTATGCTGGCGGGAGGGGTTTTCCCATTGGCGCAGGTAATCCACCGCCAGGAGAGGTTGCAAGCAGGCTGGCAAAAGAATCCTTCCCTAGCTCTACTCCACTGAAATGGGACAGCGCTTTGCTAGATGCAATCACCCAAGTGGTTCTGCCTAGGGAGGTTACATTTTGATTAATTAACTAATCGAATAGTCGATGGGATTCCCTGTGGGGGCTCTTGTGCATTTCAAAGCGGAAGTGCCACATGGAGTCTGGGGGGACTCCACGCTGGCCCTGGGCTCCATGCCACGTTCCAACTTTGAAATGTACAAGAGTCTCAGCAGGGAATCTTGTACATTTCAAAGCTGGCCGCCGCGGCGCCCCTGCCCCCTCCCATGGAGCTGGAGCTGGGGGGAAAATGGTTTTTAAGTCGGCTCCCTCTAGCACCTCCTCCTTCTCCCCCTCCCCTCTGTGATCGAGGCAGCAAGGGCAGGAAATGACTAGTAGACTAGCCCATCATCTAGCCGATAAGCTTTTGCTTTTATCAGGCAGTTGATTAGTTGCTTACACCCCTAGTTCAGACGCGCACACACCATGTAATTTCACTTCATTTGCAGGATGCTAATGAAGATCAATCTCCCTCCTCCCCAGTGTGAGGTGACTTACGTATCATTCCATGGAATTCCTCCTCCTCCTCCTCCTCTGACACCCACACCCACACAACTCATGGTCAACCATGTCCAAGGATCTTAGCTGGACTCTCCATGGTGAGAAAAGAACTTGCTTGTGAGGAGAGAGTTAACTTTCACACACCTTCCCCCTTGCTAAAGACGCTGAGGATCCCCAGAAAACAAGTCATATCTCCTGAGGCAGAAATGCCCCTGTACTTTAGACAGCAAAAAAACCCATGACACCAAAACATTTCAGATCGCTCCGGGCACTTCCATTGTTAAACAAGCCGGCTCAGTGTGTTATGCATACAAGCTGCATGAGAGCGAGCGGAAAGAGAATCAAAGGAATCTACTGGAGGACAAGCTCCGAATTATCTTCACCAGCTGCAGCTGCCAGCCCCGAATTGCCAGGCCCCAAGGCGATAGCCCCCTCCCCTTCCCCCGGACCCGGTCTGACAGGACAGGCCTTTGTCCCGCCTTTCCCAGCAGGCCGAGGTGGCTGTGGCGCCAAGGGGAGTTTCCGCCACGTGAGCGCCCCACCCAAGCCAGGCCAGGGGGGTGCAATCCCAGGGCCGTGCCCGGGCCCTGCGCTCACTCCTGGCTCAATGCTTGTTGCCAGGGCTATGGCTTGGCGGCCCCTCGCTCCCCAGGCTGCATGCCCACCTCTGCCAGTGGCGGCACCGGGCTCCCGTGGCTCCGCTCCCACCTCACCCACCAGCCGAGGGCCCAAGCCAGCCTGCGGCCCCTCAATCAGCCATGCAGCAGAAGCTCCCCTTGGCACCGCAGCCACCCCCGCCTGCGGGAAAAGGCGGGACAAAGGCCGGTCGTGTCAGAACGTTTTTCTACCAAATTCCAGAAAGTTCTGGTCGTTCTGGCATTTTCTAGAAACATCTCAAGTCTTCCAATGTTCTCTATGACAGACAGCTTCAGGCCGTGTGTGTGGGGG
>JANRFK010001158.1:2011433-2031637 GCA_030068395.1 Apalone spinifera | reverse complement strand
GGGGGGGGGGGGGAGGAGACCACTCCAGCTTGGCTGGAGCAGCCCCCAGACCGTGAAGATCCCGGGCCCCAGCCAGACCTACAGCGTGGTGGAGCAGGCCGCAGGGAGGGGGCTGTTCCTGGGCACCGTTAACATGGTGATGCTTCCAGGGTAGCTGGCTCCTCGTTCACGTCCCTATTCCCCACCCTTGTTGTTCTAGTCCTTTCGTTTGCAGGCGTTTTCATTTACCCTGTTGGAGTGGGGAGGCAGTGTGTAAAGCCAGCTGACGACCATCGTTCTTTACTCCCCTTGCCTCATATAGAATTTCCCTAAGGCGGGAACCTTTGGTTCCATTCCCCACACCTCTGTGGAAAAGTACAATATTCAAGATGGAGTCTGGCATCTGGCTTCTTCAGTGCGTATCCCTGAGGCCCTGCTAACTGGCTTTTCCCAACATGAGCCCAGTGATCATGAATCAGCAGTCAATATTCCTAATTTCACACGCAGCACTGGGCCACGCCCACAAGCAGAATACCCACATTCAGTAGATTACAAGCTTCCCAAAGACACCTTGCCATGATTAGTTTGCATAATGCATTTTCTAGTTCTGCATATTCAAACGCATATTTTCATAGAGCATAGGGAAGTCCCTGTCACACTCGGGTTTTGCCTGCCTCTGTACACCAGGAACAGACTCATTCTAGTGATCTCTTATACACATCTATGACGGGGTGCTGTCACAGACGACCCCTCGGGGGTGCCTCCTGGGGCGCTGACACGGCCACTGCCACTCACCTGCCTGCTCTCTGGGGCTCCTCACCGCCCGGTCCTGCGGGGCCAGCTCCCTGGTCTCCCCCAGCCAAGGCCCTGAGCTGAGGACCCTACCCCCACCGAGAAGCAGCACAGACACTGAACCCCTTCAGGCCCAAGGAGAGTGCAGTTTAGGGCCCAGCCTTCTGAGAAAGCACTCCCCAGATGGGATCAAACCCCAAAGAATTAGGTGAGCCCCCTTTAGCAATGGAAGGGGGAAATGTGCCCATCGGTTGCCCCCCTAGGTACAATGGCTTACACTGGGTTTGATGGAAAATAAAAATGGTTTTATTAAGTTGAAGCAGTAGGATTGAATCATAGAATCACAGAACACTAGGACTGGAAGGGACCTCGAGAGGTCATCGAGTCCAGTCCCCTGCCCTCACGGCAGGACCAAATACTGTCTAGACCATCCCTGTTAGACATTTATCTAACCTACTCTTAAATATCTCCAGAGATGGAGATTCCACAACCTCCCTGGGCAATTACTTATTACTCTTATTACTCTCTTATTAATCTCTTATTACTCCCTGAAGTAGTAATAAGAGAGACCAGGCAGAGCAAAGTAGGTTACAAATCAAAACAAAACAAAACCGCTTGGCTAATTCTACGCTGAAACCTCAGTGCAAACTCAAACTCACCCTGAAACCTCTTTTCCAGCTGCCACTCTCAACCAGGGCTCTCTTTCCCACCCTGGGGTCCCTGGCCCCCTCCTTCAGGTGCAGCCCAGCCAAAAGAGCAAGGCCTCTCCTCTCCTATTCTTTTTGTTAAAGGATTGAGGCCCCTCCCTACCAACCACTGCTCAGACTGAAGGACAAAAGAGCTAGTTTAACAGTTGCGGGTAACACCCTCCATGTCTCTCATTCACATGTTTGAAACTCACCAAGTATTCCCCACTCCATGTGTCTAATTTTCCACACACAAATGGTCCATACAACAGAGTCAGATAAACCAAACCAGCAGCAGATCATGACATGAAGATCGATGGGTTACATGAAATAATTCGCTCAAACCACCTTTGAGTTATGTATATTCATGTCTATGAGTCCATTTCATAAAGCATGGGGGGGGAGGGGTCAGTCACAACGTCACACAAGAGTTAAAACACTATTGTGTGGGGGAGTCAGTGTAGCAAGTCTCCTGCATAGGAGGCTTATCTGAGATGACCATGCATGGGGCAGATTTGCACACACACTTCAGTGGCTTCTATGACAGAACTGCTCCTTTTCACCAACGTTCATTATTTCAAGTGGCTGTGGGGTACAAATCAAAACCCACACAACCTACCCCCTTAACAGCCTTTCCAGCATTTAATATCGGGAGATCCTTTAAGGTGACTAAATAAGACGGCTATAAGTAAACCCGTTTTAAATTCAAATGCATCTTTTGAGAACCTTCCTTGTTTCTTATGTATCCTGCCCATGTATGGCAATTTTGAAGTGTGTTGTGTGCGTTTTTAATTGAATTCCACTTTCCATTTAAACACAGACTCACAAATCACGCATAAAAATTGATCTGGTCAAAGGAATGCATTATTCACCGTTTTGTAACGGAAAAGTGACAACGTTAACTAGTTGATGAAGCGCACAGTAAGCCACGTAATTAAGCTAACTCATTGTGTATCAAACCAGCAGGCAGCTTTCAGTCTCAAGCATGTGAACGTGCCCCAAAAGTTGGTTTTACAGCAGCAGCAACTGTGGCTGAAGACACCCACTCGAGCCAGACAATCTCTGCCACATCTGTCACATTTAAAAGTGATATTTTGACCCTTTGGGCTCTACCTTTTGAGAGCACTTGTCTCCTTTGCTAAGCTACTGCTTCCTCTCCTAGCTCCAGAGACTTTGTTAAGCTCTTGTTTCCCAGGCTGTGGTCAAATGTGATCTTTCCATCGGTCCACATCCATGCTCATTTCTTTGAGCTCACGCTTGAACACACACTTGAAACACAATTTTGGGTGTCCTTTGGGACTTATCCCAGAGGCCAACTCACTGTGGGATGCACCCACCCCTCAGAACGGGAAGCAATGGTCTCAAGTTGCAGTAGGGGAGGTCTAGATTGGATATTAGGAAAAACTATTTCCCTAGGGGGCTGGAGAAGCACTGGAATGGGTTCCCTAGGGAGGGGAGGTGGAATCTCCTCCATCAATATAATGGAAGAGTGCAGCCCTTGACCACATACCAAATTCTTGCAGAAATTATTGCCCCCGGTCCCCAATCAGAAATTATTGCCCACCCTGGACTAGAAGAAATGGGTCCCTGCCTTCTTTGAAAGAAGGCTGAAGCATGTGTAACACTGGGCCTTCCCAACTGACCGACTGGCTGACGCTTTACTTCCCAAGGAGACTCAATTACTAAAGTAAATGTAATCGAAGGCCTCAGACCTGCTCATCTTTGCAATTCCTGCTCATGGAGCTCTAGAGCGTTAAAGACTGACTTAGCCCCTAACAAAGGTGCATTGAGCCCAAATCCATCCAGCAGAGGGCAGCTATGGCCACACTCACCAGAGTCCCAGGACGACAGAACCTTTCTAACCGAAGAGCTAGTCTGCACTACACCATGCTTGGTGCTCCCCGCTCAGCTGAGCCCTGCTCCAAGCACGGTGGCCAGCCCCTCGGTGCGCGAATCCGAAAGGCCCTGGATAATCTCACATCTCACTCAATACCTCCCTTGTCCCCTTAGGGCAGAAAGGTGGCCCCAACACTCGGCTCTTCTAGCAATCATGGAGCAAGTGAGAGCCAGGGAGAAGGAGCAAAGATGCTGGCAAGGGAGCGCGCTGACGGGGAACACTTCCCATCAGGCGCTCCAGCTTCGCAGGGTCCCTTATCCTGGAACAGGCAAGTTGCGCAGGACCCTGTTCAGATGGCAAACCCGGATCTCAAATGGCACCCTGCCTGGTGGTACCAAGGGAGACCTCTTGCCACTTTTGTTATGCCCCTATGTTTTAGCCAGCCCAGAAGATTCAGAAAAACACTCGAGCAGACGGCTACAGCATGTGGGAGGCCAACGTCACCCAAAGCCAAGTGCCAAAAACAATGCTGTTTTGAGAATTCCTCCTCCTTTGGGGTCAGGAGATAACCTGGCCAAAAAGGGACCAGAGGCAGCCCGGCACTTGCTGGTGGTTCTGAGTGTGCAGATGCAAACATGCTGGTAGGTAGAGCTCTGCAAATCTGCAGCTATCCCCTTCACACCCATGGATGGGGATGCTTGCGGCTCATTTCCGCAGATACGGGTATTGATTTTATATCCGCGCCAGGCTCTAGTGGTAGGATCTCAGCTCTGTAAGCCGCTTGTTACACCAGCGGCAGCAGGAGCTACTTACCAACTTTGGCAAAGGCCTCTCTCAGTTCTTCCAGTTCATCTTTGGAGATCTGCGTGGTGTTGGCCATCTCACAAGCTTAATAACCACCTGCCAGGAAAGAGGAGATTTCATGAAACAAAAGGTACATTCACATGCATTTGATCCCATCAGTTATGCTACGCAAGATGCTGCACACAGGGAAAGGCACAGGGCTTCCAAACACGGGTCATCCCAGGAGGTCTTGTAATTGAAGGCAGACAAATTAACAGCTGCTGAGCACGGATGGAAAGGAACGCACAGCCTCGTTAATATTTACCCGCCTGCTCATTTTACTAGAGGTGGCCCACATTGCTGGTGCCCTTCAGCCTTCCACAAGCGTGTACCATAGTCAGCGCTGCATGAAAAATCTCAAGTCACCTACAACTAGAATAACCTGTGGGCCTCTCCTTTCACAAATACGTTTTCTTCAACCTTTATGCAAGCATGGCAGCATAGGATTCAATTCCTGTCCACAGTTTTCATTTACCAATAGTTGGGTGTTGGCAAAACAAACAGCTGGTCAGTAACTAGAAAAAAGATCCCACCAGGGGCCCCACACTGGCATTATCGATTGCAGACACAACAAAAACTGCTGCCCAGTTTTTGGGGGGCCACTCTTCTTTGCAAAAGCGTCCATGGTCTTGAGCAGTCAGCAGCCTGAGGAGGATGGGATGAGCCCGGGGCTAGCTCTCCCCGAGCCAGGCCTGCCAGCTGCGCGGCTCTGCAAGGCGTGGGCCGGGGCGGGCCTCCAGAAGGGCTTCCGAGCGCCTTTCACAGACGAGCAGGTGGAAGGGCCATTTTGTTCCGACTGCCCCGGTGCACTTCGAAAGCGTGGAACAGAGCGGCGCCTCTCGGGGAGCTGCAGCCCGAACCGCCCAGAGCGGGCAGCTTTGGCGCAGCACACAAGGGGGAGGCACGCAGAGCCTGGGTCCGCTGCCTCTGGCTCGGGCGCCAGGCTGTTTGGCCGAGGTTCAGGCGTGGGCCTGAGCTCCAGTACCCCTGAGAAGGGAAGAGCCTAGAGCCCCTGGAACATCTGCACAGCAATCCAACAGCCTGGTCGCCTGAAGCCCATGAGCCGGTGTACGCTGACCCAGACCAGCTGTGTTCAAGGGCAGAGGAGACGTAGCCACCGGGCCCCTCCCCTCCTTGGAGTGGAAACAGCAGGGACAACACATCCCCACCCTTCAGAGCAAGCCAAATCCCCCCTTCCCTCCCGGATACGATCCCCAGCCTTTCCTAGGGCAGGCCTGGGCGCAGGAGAGCTCTACCTTCACCCCACCTGTGGTGGGGCCAGCAGCAGTGATCGTGGCATGGTGGGGGGGCGGGGAGACGAGAGGCAGCCAACACTTCACTGCAATACGCGGGGAGCAGCCTCCTTCCCACTGGGTAAATATTTGCCAGGTTTAGAGATGGGGCAGATTTTACTTTACAGGAGAGCCAAGGTTGTGGGATGCGTCCCTACCTCTAGGGGCCAGCCCTACTGGACAGTGTCCCTGCCTTAATCCTGCCCCCGCAGGACCATACCACAGGCCCCACGTCCACAGGGATTTGGGGGCCAGACAAGGCAGCTAGGAATGCAATCTACCGGAGAGAGCAAATCAGAGCAGTCCCTCCCACACTCCCCCCCAGTGGAGCAGCCCCCATGCTCAGTCTGTGTGGTGGGCTGCCACGGAGGAACGGCAGTGCCAGCTCCGCCTCGTTTGGTGCCAGGAGCTGGGCTGACCGTGCTTGGCTGGGACTCTCACGCTCGGAATACGCGTTTGCCTGGGGCTGCGGCTCTGACGCGTTGTGTTGCTATACTGGGCGGTGTGGAGCGCGTACGTGGTGCGACAAGGCAGGGATGACAGAGGGGGCAGAGGCAAAACTGGAGGGCTGGTAGCATTTTACCTGCTCCTGGGAAAGCCAAGCAGATGGGAGAGAATCCCCGTTGCCTTATTGCAACAGACTTTTCAGGGGAGCAACTCGTGAAGTTAATGGGTAGGAGGTTTAAAACTAATAAAAGAAAGTTTTTCTTCACACAGCGTGTAGTCAACCTGTGGAACTCCTTGCCACAGGAGGCTGTGAAGGCTAGGACTATAATAGAGTTTAAAGAGAAGCTAGATAATTTCATGGAGGTTAGGTCCATAAAAGGCTATTAGCCAGGGGATGAAATGGTGTCCTTGGCCTCTGTTTGTCAGAGGCTGGAGAGGGATGGCAGGAGACAAATCGCTTGATCATTGTCTTCGGTCCACCCCCTCCGGGGCACCTGGTGCTGGCCACTGTCGGCAGACAGGATACTGGGCTAGATGGACCTTTGGTCTGACCAGTACGGCCGTTCTTATGTTCTTAAGTGACGAGCTCTCCGCAGCGCCCGGGCAGACAGAACCTTAGTTACACTCCTATAAAAACCCGAACAACGCTGCCCTCGCAGACAGGCCGATGGGCCCTTGACTACGGCAACGCTGGAAGCCTCATCGGCACACTCAGTGAGATCAGTAACCGGACTATGGGAAAGAGGGAAAGAGTACAGCAGTGTGGGGGGCGAATGCCACGGCAAGAGGTCACCCAGACTTCAGCAAGCTTCAGTAGCCAAGCCAGACAGGCAGTGAAGACGGAGGGTTTGCCAGCGGGCTGCATGAAGCCCTCTAGTCCACGGCCCACTGGCAGTCTCCTCTGTGTACGTCAGACTGAGACGGAGCGTGGTTGCTGAACTGCTCCTTTCCCTGGAGTGCTCCCACAGAGCGAGAAGAGCTTTGCAGGGTGAACCGGAAGCCTGATGGCGTTTCACCTGCACTGGGGCTAACAAATGCTGGGCCTCCAGTTGGTCTGAAGTATAAAAGTAATACACGCCTGGATGTGCTGGTTACACATGTGGCTGAAGTTCGATAAACACCACTCCAAGGTCATTCGCTGGCGAGCACGGCCAAGAAAGCAGCGTGTTTGACCTGTCACGCTGCACTCGTTAAAGGAACAGGAACCGCAGCAGAAAGGGAATTTTGAACTTGAGGAAGCAAACACGAAGACCTCTCAGAAGTGAGGCTGCCAGAGACTCTAATACAGTGCGGAGTTACTGTGCAAAAGAGCTTCCGGGTTTATTCTGCAGGTACAGAGGGTCTTTTGTAAGTTATTGCAGATTTATGACACTTCCTACATTGAATTACTGTCCTTCTCAGTCCCCAAACCCTGTCACCTGTATAGCTCTACTACTGCAAGCTTCGGCTAACATTTCTTAAAGAGCCCTTGGAGAGAGGTTTGTAATGTCACTACACTGGTATCCAGGAACAATGTCGACAACTTAAATCTGAAGGAAAATGTTTTTGCTACTATTATTACAGTTAGTTGCATGTAGGGGGACAGCTACTTAGCTGAGTCAGTTTACTTTGGGCATGTGCGTTACTGGATATATACCGTGTCATTGACCTTTTAGGACAAACAGTCATTTCTGTGGTCATTTGACAACATGGGAGGAAGAAAACTACATGAACACTGGGAAACAGTTTGTTCTTTGTACGAGGGCTGTAATATTGGCTAGTTGACTACACGAAGCAAAAGCTTATAGCTTAATGCTAGAGACAACACGAATTTCCCTCCCCCCAACCAGTAAATTGTTTAGCAGGCTGGCCAGGGTTTGGGATCTGACTCACGCCGGGTTTGGGATCTATCCCTGCTGTGGCTCTGCATTTAAGTGTATTAGGAGCTGGGCGGGCAAGCAGCCCGGCTCAGTTCCAGTTCGCACCGGGTCCAGGAGCTCAGACCACCCCGCCCCCCCCGGACAGGGGCTGCTACCTCTATCAGCACAAGAGAAGCTGGTTTTTAAACTGGCTCCCCTTGCGGACCAGCTCCTGCCTGGCACCCCCTCTGCTGCTGGCCCCGCCCCCAGGGATTACAGACTAGTCGACTAACCAATAAGAATTCACGAGATTACTCGACTATTCACATAACCGATATTTAACATCCCTACTTCATACGTGTTCTGACAAGTGGGAATACACAAGAAGCAGAGGGCATGTTTAGGTACCTGATAGGGGAATGGGAGGGAAATTTGAACCAAAGAAAATAATTACGCTACAAATACTTGGTCTTGTTACAACAGTGGTGACTAAATCCTCGGCTAAAGCCATGATTGTTTGTACCACTGTCACGCTCCGGACGGCACACATCCAAGACAATGAGTGGGCCAAAAACAACAGATCGCTTTTGAAAGCTACGCTTCCAGTGCTACACCCACCCCTGAGCTGCCTTGTCAAGCCCCAGGCCCTGTCCGGACTGCAATCTGAGACTAGCCTGGCGCATTCCAGTCAGGTTCTTTCCGTAGTTTTTAGAAATCATTTGACGGGAAGCGTGTTTGGCGCTTTTCTGACCTGCTCTACTATGACCCCACGAACGCTGCAGGGACTTCGTGGCTTTGCCAGGCTCTCCTCTGGGCATAATTCAGCCCACACTCAGGGAGCTAGGAGTCCCCCCTGTATTTGTTCTGAAGGCAGAGGGATGGGGAAGACTGCGGTCCCTTCTTTGCAGTAGGTCAGCAAAATCTCTGCTGCTCAGTCAGCAGCGCTGGCCTTGCATCCTCAGGTAAACTCTCCTCCCCCCCTCTTCCCCCCCCAGCCCGTGGCGCTAGCGTTCATCGCTCCAGCCCTGTGCAATACAGCGGGCTCTCTCTCAAGCAGCCATCAGCTAGAATGGGCTCCCCTGGACCTCCCCCCCGCAGCGGGGGTGAGAGAGAAGAGGGGTCAGCACAAAGAAGGGGTGCGCTTTTTCCCGGGACACGTCCCACCGAGCCAGCTAAAGACCATGCACAGCACAAGCCAAGACGGCGACTGGCCCAGTGGGGACACGACTGACCACTGGCCTTGCCAGGCCGGCCCTCTGGACCCCGAACGGAGGGAGGCTGGAGGAGGAGTTTGGGTGCGGCCGTCTATCCGCTCGAGACGCCCTGCTTGGAGCTGTGTCTGCGCTGCCCAGGGGGCAAGTGAATGCCTGAGAGAGAGGACTGGCATTTGGACCGTGGCATGGGGAAGGCACAGTGCTGCCGCCCTGCCTCCCAGCCGGAGGTGCAGAGCCAGGCCCCCTGCTCGCCGGGGCTAGTCCGATCCGGCAGAGCACTTGAGCACTGCACACACAGCGGTCAGCACGAGGCAGCCGGAAGCCCTTTACGAGAGATGTCCCATCCAAGTAGAGCCAACATCTAACTTCTGTGCAGCGCTTTTCATCCCCTGGGCAGGTTACCAGTGGGGCCTCGTCCCCATGTTAACATCAGGGAAACTGAGGCACAGTGGCACCCTACCTGCTGGCCCAAGGCCAGTCACAGACTTAGAGATACAACCCAGCTTAGGTGGGACTAAAAGCAAGCTCCACAGAATCCCAGTCCACAGGCCTGTTCATTGGGGCACTCCACCCTCCCAGTACCCTCCCTGACCTGCGCCCCCCCACACATACACACTTCAGCCGTCTGTCCCCAGGTACCATCCTTGCCCTACTTACTCCGTTACACTTCTGTTGGGATCAAAGCGGCTGTCAGGGCTGCGCAGAAGCTGATGAAGACTTGTATGCAGAGCAGCTTCAGGATCTGTGAATGGAAAAAACACAGGGCTCGGTTACCGAAGCCTCATCTACAGCGTGGGGCACCATCGCCCCGACCTGGCACACGTCGGCAGAACTACTCCTGCCCAAGCAGCACGCCCCACCTGAGGGTGGAGACCGTTTGCCTTTCTCTGCACATTCGCGCAGAGGCAACAGAATGCAAATGAGCAGCTGGCAGACCAATACTGCCGCTTGCTGCCCCAGTACAACTCTGGTCATTTGCTGCCAAGAAGAACGGCTTTTAGTTCACGTCCAGTTTCTGCTCCAGATCAGCTGACTCCCCGGATGAGCACTGGGTCAGAACTCTGTGTCAGACAGCTTGCAGCTTCTCAACAGAGCGCAGAGCCAGGGAGCTGTGGCATTAGCCACACAGGCGAGGCTGCAATGGTTTCAGGGTCAAAAGCACCCCAGGATTTGTATCCACAGCTGTGAGAGAGCTGGCTGGGGTTGAAGAGCTATTTAAACACTTCCCGGGTTTCCCCTTGCTGCACCAGTGAACCGCCCCTCAGAGCCCTGCTCTCCAGAGAGGCGAGAGCTCTTCACCTAGGTAGCCGGAGCCACATCGCAACACTGGCCCTCAGCCAGACACAGGTTGACTCCAGTCAGACCCACCTGGCTTAGACAGACTATGCGCCCTCGGAAGGGCCGCCCCACATCCCCAACCCTACCGGCCCCTCACACGCCTGGGTGTAATACCCCAGCTGAGGCCTAATCATCTCGGAGTGGGGCAGAAGAATTATTTCTTGTGTCTTCCTTACAAGGCCCCTGCTAACACAGCCCAGAATTATGCTTGCAACAGCTGGGGACTCATCTTTAGCTTGTGACCCCGTTTGCCCCCCAGCTATCTTTCTGCAGTGTCCCTCCCATTCCCCATTTCGCAGGTGAGACACAGATTGCTCCTTCCCAAGTGGAGCACTTTGCATTTGTCCTTACTGAATCCCATCCTATTCACCTCAGACCATTGCTCCAGCTTGTCCAGAGCCTTTTGAATGATGACCCTGTCCTCCAGAGCACTTGCAGCCCCTCCCAGCTTGGTATCGGCTGCAAACTAAGCGTGCTCTCCACGCCATTATCTATCAGTGAGGAAGGCATTGCCGATCCCTGCAAGACTCCACTTAGTATTCCCTGGAGCATGTGAGGATTTTCCTTAGTGCCTCAGCACGCCGGCCCACCCCACCATCGCATCTCTCTCTGTGGCCAACTTCCGATGCTGCAGAGGAAGGTGAGAAAATCAGAACACATGTACCCAACTGTGCATCAAGGAGAGACGCTCCTTCCTGACTCCGCGGGCAACTGGCCAAAGCGCTGGTCCGCAAGATTGGATTAGAGTTACCCTAATTTTGGATGGTTTCTACCAGCAGTAATTGAAGTGGCAAGTCTCCGAGGGGTAGCAGTGTTAGTCTGTAACTTTAAAAACGAGTCATTCTGTAGCACTTCAGAGACTAACAAAACCATATTTATAGTGTATAAGTGCTAAGCCTACTCCTAACACTTGCAGAATTTAGATTGCTATTTCTTTTTAAATAACTGATGGACAACATCAGTCTTATTATTTCTGTGTTTTCGTTTGTTATTATCTATTTAAATTGCCACGGCTGCAGGGAGTTATAGGCGGATCCATTAGTTACTGAATAAGATTCAAAAGAGTGAAAGCTTTAAAACCATTAACACACAAACTGTCAGCATGACATGTCAAAAAATGGCAAGTAACTATCGGTCAATCAAGCTCTTAAGTCCAAACAGCAGTGCTCTTCCTCCGCCCCGTAAGATGGCTAGCAACGGAAATAGGGGTGTCTGTCAGTGCTTGTGCACTTCTGCTCAGTCAAACCAATACACATATAATCCTTGCAACACCT
Organism: Apalone spinifera; assembly: GCA_030068395.1. NCBI lineage: Eukaryota > Metazoa > Chordata > Testudines > Trionychidae > Apalone > Apalone spinifera. The sequence continues at coordinate 2,020,097 of JANRFK010001158.1, read as the reverse complement.
AGCTAGTACGAGCATCCCGTGGCTAATGCAGGCGGTCCTGGTTGCCCCCAGCCCGTTAAGGAAGGGACTAAGAGCACTCAATACAGCAGGACTACTCAACCTGCGGCCCGTTTGTTTGCGGCCTGCAGTGCGGTTCGGGTGTACGCGGGGCTCAACACGCGGCCCACGGACGGGACCCTTTGAATGTGGCCTCCACTGGGAACACGCCCCACATCGGCGAGGCCTCTCCCAGGCGGGCTGAGCACTGAAAGACGCAAGCGGACGGGCTGGCTGGAACAGGCAGGTGCAGGGTGTCGGTGTTTCCAGCGCCCAGAAAGGAGGAGCCGGGAGCGCCGGGGCATTGTGGGAAGCGCTGGCTGCTTTGCCTTGTGGGCAGAGCCTGAGAGGTGCAGAATGGCTCCCACTGGCCACGTCTGGGTCTGGTGCCGCGGCTTAAGGCTTAATCTTTGTACTCATGCCCGTCAGTGTGAAATAATCTATTTGCATATATTTGCATATCTATTTGCAAGTATATGCAACCACACTTAAGTTACAGCCCTTGGCGTGTGCTGTGCGTATCATTGTGGTCTGTGGGCTTCCAAAGCCGAGTAGCCCTGCATGACGGTTCCAAGGCCAGAGAGGACTCCGACGTTCTGCCACTCAGTGGCACAGGACCATTTGAAGTGTCTTCTAAAGATGCTGAGCCGCCTCTGCATGGAATTCCACGTTTAATTGTTTGTAACCAGGGCTCGACAAATCTGTATCTACTTGCCCGTGGTGAGTAGATTTCAGCCAGATTTTACAGCCTGGGTGGATAGCCCCACGCCCCAGCCCAGCCAGGCCTGCTGTGGCCGTGCCACGTCACACCGTGGCAGCGTAGACATCCCCCGACGGGGGCCCGGGTGAGAGCGGAATGGGCCACACGGCCCGGGAGCACCAAATCCAGTAAGGTCGCCTACTGAAAGCATGCTGACAAATGCCACCCTCTTCCATTAATCCTGCCACGGAGCAGATGGCACACCACGGAAGACAAAAGAAAGCTTCAAAAGCGAGTGGTCCTGTAGCGCTGTAGACACACAAGTAGATGGTGTCACGAGCTTTGGTGGGCAAAACCCACTTCCTCCACTGAGCGGAGCGACAGGCACCGAAATCTGGCAGAGTAGAAGCAGGGCAGAGGCTGAAGGAGGGAGGCTGGAGCCAATACACGCAGGGAGCTGGATTGAAAGCATCAGCTCCTGTGGACCCACCTACGGCCCTATTGCTTCTTACAGAGGCGGGGGAGGAGGGAGGACAACCAGGAACTGAGAGGAGCCAGCTTAAAACCTGGTGCCCCCCTCCCCCAATCCGGCTCTGCAGTGCCATCTCCCCACCCCGCACACTGCTGCCTCTAACAGCAGCTCCTGTCTGTGGGGGGAGCTTGGACCCCGCCTCGCCCCCATGGACAGGGGCTGCTGCCACCCCGTACTGCTGCCTTGGTTTCAGAGACAGCAACGGGCTCCTCGGGAGCGGGATGGGCGCGCCCTGGCTGCCGGCCCTGCCCCCGGGGACTACCGACTAGTCGTGTACCGCTGAGATTTCCCGTGGTTACACGACTACTCGGTCACACGCTAGCTAAGACCCCGACTCCGACACTGACGAGGAGCACGCCGAGAGAGACGCGCCCAGCTGCTGGGCTCCTCGGAGTGCAGCCTAGAAGCTGTTTTGCTCCTGTCGCTGCAGCGCTAGCTTCCAACATCTGGGGGATCTGCGGAATCCATCAGAGGAGTTGAAATGCAGTTTGGAATTGGGGGCTGGCAGCCGACCCAGGCAGGATCTGGAGACGTGTCCTTGCGGGCCGGCGCGCGGCAGGATGCGCACTGCGCAGACACTCTTCCCCCAGCGGCTGGGGATTATGGAAATAGCTCTCCTGCTGGGATGTTTCTACCGGAACTTGCTTTGCCTCCGATAGCTTCCGGGACGGATTCTTGCAGCGCTGGAGCGGAGGCACTGCTGCTCCTTCAAAAGCAAGGAGCCGTTTGGGGCTGAGGGCAGACCACAAAGAGGAATGTGCAGCCCCTCTTCCCCCCCAGCCCTCCTGGGCGGGAGTCCCAAACAGGCTTTTCCAGATGTTCCTGGGGACTCCCCACACTCAGACTTCAATGCAGGAGAGAAACAAAAAGCTGATTTGGTAAATTGAGAATCCTCACTCAGGCCAGGAGCAAACTTGCCAGCACTTACGGCAAGAACTGCTCAGACAATTCCTGGTACCCAAAGATTCCTCTGGCCTAGCAAGTCTGACAAACGCCGCTATCCCCACCGGTTACACAATCAGCATGCCTGGGTCCAGCACTGGAGACTGAAACTCGAGCCACGAGGCACCGAGCCATTTAGCATGTTGGCAGGAAATCCCAACCTGAGCTACTGAGACATCAATAAGCCTCCTGTTAAATGCCTGGTTACTACGGGGAACGCAGCCACAGTCCTTGCACAGCCTAGAAGCCTGGCTGCACTGGTTTCAGTGGCAGGGAAATCAGGCACGCCTGCTGCGTGCAATCGGTAGCTTCACAGCTGCTATTGATCCGGTTTCAGAGATGGAAAGCAGCGGGACACAGCAACCCTACTTCCAACACGCTATACAGGAAAGGGCAGCAGTCCCCTTCATTTCATGCAAAAGGAGAAGGAGCAGACACTCTGGCGGGAGATCACAGGGCACACAGAAAGGAGGCTGCACCTAAGGGCAAGCTCTAGTTGAAAAAGAAAGAGCATGGCTACAGAGAGACATGTCCCAGCTAGGGATGTCAAATGTCGATGAATCAACTCATCGAGTAGGCGATGGAATTTCTGTGGTCGATACGGGGGGGGGGGTGCTCACTATCCCGCTGCGCCTCTCCCGTGGGCTTGGGTCCCCATTAAGGTCTCAGCTCCTGTGCCGCTCCCTTTGAAATGGGCAAGATCCGTGGGCTTTTAAGCCAACTCCCCCCAGCCCCGGCTCCTGCATACACACACCACCAGCCCCGTTGCTGCCTCTCTCTGATAGAGGCAGCAAGGGGGAGCGGGAAGTGTCTACTCAAGCTTATGCTTATCAGGCAGTCGACAAGTTGACTAGCCACATACATCCCTAGTCCCAGCATTAACTCATTGCCACGGCTCTGGTCCCGCCCAGAAAGAAAGTAGAGGGTGAAGCACTGTAAGTTGGAATCCTCTAAGGCAAAAAGATTCTGGGACAGCCAGCTCCAGATTGCCAGTCAAGCCCCCAGCGATTCAGCCCTGCTGTAAAAGCTCCCTTCGTTTTCTACGCAGATGATTTTCCAACACTGGTGGCGGAATGCCACTATACAGAACAGGTACAGTCTTCTTACTGGGAGAGATTAAGAAAGCTGGAACTTGTCAGCTTAGAAAAGAAACCAAGGGGGGATATGCTAGAGGTCTATAAAATCATGACTGGTGTGGAGAAAGTACAGAAGGAAACGTTATTTACTTGTTCCCGTAACACAAAAACTAGGGGTCACCAAATTAAATTAATAGGTAGCAGGTTTAAAAACAAACAAAAATAAGTATTTCTTCATGCAACACATAGTCAACTTGTGGAACTCCTTGCCAGAGGATGTTGTGAAGACCAGGACTTTAACAAGGCTCAAAAAAGAACCAGATAAGTTCCTGGAAGATGGGTCCATTGATAACGGTTAGCCAAGATGGGCAGGAAAGGTATCCCTTGCCTCTGTCAGAAGCTAGGAATGGATAACAGAGGATAGATCACTGGAACAATTCCCTGTTCTAATCATTCCCTCTGGGGCACATGGCATTGGCCACTGTCAGAAGACAGGACACTGGGCTAGATGGACCTTTGGTCTGACCCGGTACGGCCGTTCTTATGTTCTTTAGCAAGACCCAGCACTCATCTAACTGTGGGACAGAAATCCATCTGGACAAAAGCGGAAGAGGCAGGCAAGCGGGAGACAGAAGCAAAGCGACATTATTCACAGCCTTCCGCAGCCACCAAACCAAGCAGGAGCGGCTGCTGGAGCCACACAGCACAGGTAAATTCTGGCGAGGCTGCTCTAGTAGCGCTACAGCAGTGAGCTTGTCTGGTGAAGATGTTCACTCCTGAGGGCATCATAAAACCATGCCCACAAGCAGCACTTGCATCAGCGTGATTTACATCGTGGAGGGAGGCTACATACACCCCTAAGCAACATACACTATACTGGCATATGTACTGCAGACAGGCACTCGGAGATAATGCCTACAGTGGGGAGTAATAAAAAAAGGGCTAATGTACCGAGTACCCTGGATGTGGTCACAGAGAGGGAATATTGCTACCTTAAAAGGAAGGGAGCGGCTGGCATGTAACAACTGGGGAGCTGGAGCAGAAAAGGTTCAGATTTCCATTTGTTAACTTTAAACAAATCTAATCTCTCCAGTGGTGGGATGACAGTCCAAAAACCTCATTTAGATCTGAAGCATTCAGAATCTGTACAGTATGCAGCAGAACCCAGTTCAAATCCTGCTGTAACTCAATCTCAGGAGACCAGCTTGCCAACTATTTCCAAAGCACTATGGTTTAGCTAACATCTGTATTGGAGCAACGCAGCCACGCCAGCCTTAACGCATGGACCCTTTGAAAACCAAAACCTACTAAATCCGTTTCCCTTACACCTGGATTACTGCAGGACCGATTCCCCCCAAGGATGAAAACCCAACTAATTGCGTCACATGCTGCAAGGAGCAAGTGCTCCTTTTAAGACCTCTCCCACAGCTCCGGGTGTTGGGGGGAGGTGGTGAGTCAAAGGGTGGAGTCTGTCTGGAATTGATGACACCTGATCTCAGCTAGTTTTAGCTCGGGGAGAGAAAGGCCGGGTATTCAGCAGGGGCAGGCTCTAGCACAGCCTCACTACCATACCTTAGGCGAGTCTCATCCTCCCTCTGTCTCAATTCCTCATCTGTGACGTGGGAGAAGAGTAATTCCTTCCTCCCAGCATCTGTCTGGGATGCAAGCTGTTCCGAGCAGGCAGCTCTCAGACGAAAGTGCAGCTTTCAGCCACACAGCGCTGGCGCTAAGAGTCAGGGTTAGGGATGTAATAGTGTTGTCGATTAACCGATACGCAAAAGCTTATCGGCTAATGCTATAGACTACACACATTCCTCCCCTCCCCCGCCAGTGCATTTTTAGCAGGCTGGCCAGCAGCCCAGCTCAGTTCCGGGTCTAGGAGCTCAGACCCACCCTGGACAGGGGCTGCTGCCTCTGTATCCGAGGCAGCAGCGCGGGGCAATGGGCAGCCGGTCCACTAGGGGGGCTGATACAGAGGCAGCAGACCAGACTGGCAGGGGGCTCCCCGGGAGTGGGGCTGGAGTGCACTGGCTGCTGGCCCCGCCCCCAGGGACTATAGCATAGTCAAGTAACCGATACGAATTGACGAGGTTAATCAACTATTCAATCAACCGACATTTAACAGCCCTCGGCAGGGTGTGAATGCTGCCCTCCTTGAGAAAGATGTCAGAGTGTACTGCCTCCTCCCAGAAGCCACCAGCCCTGCACATCAGGTCCTGCACATTTGGGGTTCCAGACAATGGCTTTTGCCCAGAAATTCCCAGGTGGACCTTGCCAGCATTTGCATACAGGGACCCCATTCTAGAGGATGGGAAAGACACTGCCTTCCCTAGTCGTCTTCCCGCTCCCAACCCTGGTGCTGCCATAAAACCTTCCCCTAGCAGGGCCTGGCCTCCACACAGGAAGCGTGCCTCTGAAGTTCACGAGACACTTGACTCTACACACTGCTCCTGTGGCGTACTCCTGCACAGCACAGCACCGGCGACGGAGCCAGTGAACTCCAGAGCGCGACACACAAGTCTCTAGACTACGGACTGGGCTAGCGAGCCAGGCTCTCTGGGGCCTACGACTACGACTCCTATCATCTCCTGAAGAGGGCAGTGACCAGCAGGTGGGGTACGCTCACTCGCCAACACAATCAGCTGAGCCCAGGAGCTCTTCATTTTATTCATCCAAACTTCAGAGCATCTTCTCACCTGTGGAGAGATCCCACAGGACTAGGTACCTTCCAGTCTGCGCCAGCGGGGCTTACGCGACGCAACTTGCTCACTCGACAAGTCTCCCCTCTATTAAGCACACTGTGGCACTACGTACACACGCCCGGAGGTGTCTCTCACACAGGCACTGCTTCTGCAAGCCCTGCCAACAAGCTTACTCAAGCCAGAACTGGGCCCGGTTATATTCCCGACCCAAAAGGGAGTTAGACTAAAGCAAGCTGCAGCAACTGCTCTCCTGTCTCCATGGGTGTAACCCTTTCCAACACACACAAAAAGCTCTCCCCAGAAGGTCTTATCAGTCTGAGAGTCAATCCAAAGCTGGCTTCAAGTTGTGAGGCCAGAAACAAAATGCCACTGTATCAGAGATTTGTACCCATTATGCAGATTATAAACAATACGTTTTAAACAGAAAAATATCAAAGAAGGAATGCATTCTTCAACTAGAAACAAGCCACTCGGTGACCCATAAGACCATTAACGTGGCTAAGACCTTACTGTGTTTTCAAGGGTGTAAGTAGCATTCCGGTTGACAGCTTCCTTACCATAGAGTGGTGCCAATCAAAATGTCAGAGTAGATATAAGAGGAAAAGAAGAACTTTATTTTGAGGGAACAGAGACCGTTCAGCCAACAGAAAAAATTCTCTCTCCTCAATACTAGAAAGAACTAAAGAAAATGAGAAGGGAAATAACTTCTTCCCTTGCATTAAAGAGTTTCCTACGGAGGGTCTTCTAGAAAAAAAAACCTGAGCTCTCACTAGTGGGGGCAGGGAAGTATTGCAAAAGCAATGATGCTCCTTTACTGTAGAGAAGTTATTAAGGAGGAGACAGAATCTGTAATTATACTAAGGTTAGACTGACGTACCAAAAAACCCTCGGCCAGCCTTTCCCTCCCAGAACACTGTAAGCTTTTGTGAAATAAAATCTGTATCTGCTGTAGTGAAATTAAGTTTTCTTCCCATATACAGCAGGGCGTTCCACTGTCCCCCTATAGCAGGGGTGGGCAATACTTTTTGGCGGGGAGGGAGGGCACTCCAAGATTTGGAAAGTGGTCAAGGGCCGCACTTGTCTGTGGAGGTGGATGGAGGCTGGGTGCAGAAGGGTGCACAGGGTAAGGGACTGGGGTGCAGGAGACGGTGTGAGGTGTGACAGGGAGTTTGGGTGAAGGAGGGGTTGTGACCTGGGTCAGGGGATTGGGGTGCAGGGTCTGAGAGGGTGTTTGGGTGCAGGAGAGGATTCTGGGCTGGAGGAGGTAGGGCTGCCAGGTGTCCGGTTTTGAACCGGACAATCCAGTATTGGAGCTTTCTGTTCGGAAAATAGGAGAGAGAAAAGCTGAGAAGATAGGAGAGAGAAAAGAGAACTGTCCGGTATGTTCTAAATAAGCTGTAACGTGGATTGTGATGTCATGTCAAGTGTGTCCGGTATTTTTGTTGAACCATCTGGCAACCCTAGGGGGAGGGGTGCAGGAAGGGGTACGAGGCCTGGGAGGGAGTAGTCACCTGGGGCAGGGGGTGCAGAGGGTTTGGACGGTGATCGGGGGGAGGGAGCTGGGGTGCCAGAGGCAGGCTCTGGCTGGGAAGCACTTACCTAAGTGTCTCCTGGACAGCACCCCCAAGGCAGGCTGAGCTCCCCCCAGCACTGTCTCCACGGTGCCTCTACCAGAGGCAGCGTGGGGTGACAGGGGAGGCTGCTCCAGGGGAGGCTGGCTGTGAACAGGGGCTGCTGGACTCGGCGCGAGCCAGGACCCAGCAGTCCTGGCTCGCGCTGGTCTGGGACGCTGCGCCTCTGCCCGGTGGCTCTTACTCCATTTAAAATGTAGAGCTGAAGCGCAGGGGGCTCCCGGAGCCGGCATGAGCCGGGTCTGCTCAGTCCTGGCTTAAGCTAGGTTTTGGAGCTCCCCCCACTGCGGCTGCGCAGGGCGGTCCTTACTGACTAATCATGTCAACTGTATCGACTACACGATTAGCCAGATAACCACGACTGAACATCCTTAGCTGCCACAGCTCCGAAAGAAGAGATGCAACTATGAACCTTTGTGATACGCACCAGAAGTGAATGGCTCCTTCTATTGCTAAAATTCATTATGATCCAGTCTAACCCGCTATACAAAAACCAGACAGACCGTTTCACTCAGTGTTTGCTGCATCAAATCCATAGCTCCTGACTGAGTGGCTCAAAGATCTGCTCTACAGTTCAAAGCATTGTTTCACGGAGAATGCACCACATCTGAAGATAACTTGTCCAGGAATTCGTCCCTCTTACCAGTAACGCTGCGCCTTAGTTCTAGTCTGAATTTCCTGAACTTCAGCTACCAGGGAGATCAAACTCAGGACAGTCTAAGCGGTATTGACTTGTGTGCAATTAATACGTGAAGAAGCCGTTCAAGATTTTGTTTGATAGGCAGGCTTGGAGGACGGCTTGTGCTTTCTATTAAGTGAATCAACCAAGGATAACTTTTTCCTGCAGGACAAATATTTTTAGGTACCTACATTTTAAAGTTTGTCACAAACAATAAGCCACCTCAATCTAGTGCTTAGTAGACTTTTTCAGTTACCATGACTAATTTTGCCATTTTCACAAATGACAGCTTCTATTTAAGTATTTACAACTAGGCTGCGTCTAGATTGGCACGATTTTCCGGAAATGCTTTTAACGGAAAAGTTT
>JANRFK010001158.1:1981694-1992613 GCA_030068395.1 Apalone spinifera | reverse complement strand
TGGAAGCCATTTTTCATCTGATCCCTTAACTCCCCGCAATTCAGCCTGGTGAGAGAGGCATTGGGCTGATAAGCGCTATGTGAATTGGCAGAGGTTTTCGTTGTGAAAGATAAGCTCCTTTGAGGAAGCTGTCACTCTTTGATAATTGTATTGTATGCCCAATCAGCATCCTAATCTACTCTCTTGCTCAACCAGTCTTAGATGTTCCAGCTGGGTATGCTTGTCTCGCTCACCAGCAGAAGTTGGTCCAATAAAAGATATTCCCTCCCCCACCTTGTCTACTCCTTAGCTAAGAACAAACAGCCAGGGTGTAACCAGCAAAATGATAAATCTCAAACGGTGAATCTCATCTCTCTGCCTGCACCAATGGGGTTTTTTTTAATAGGTGCTTCAAAATACCAGCTCATCTCTCTGCTGTAGGGTTAGCTGGTCAAGGCCCTGAAATACAAACCCGTTTTCTCCGGAATGGTATCACAGAAAATAAACCTCCCGCACACACCCCACTGACAAGCTGGAGGGGACCCACATGAGCACTTAGGAAAGGTGTGACTATTTGCGCCCTAAAGCCTGCTGAGGAGCCAAGGAAAGGACGAAGCAAAGGGCCAAGCCAGAAGGCTCATTTGGTTTGTGAAGATTAAATACAAGAGCAATGCTCAACAGCACTGAACTTCCCATGCTGCCCTCCCCATACGCCACCCAGCCGTAGCACCACACTGCGTTGGTCCCCACTTTGGTAAACCCTTGTATTTCTCCCACGTCACTGCTTCCCACATATCAGCTACAGACCAGTACATAGCTAGTGTGGTAACTGGGGGAGAGAGTGGGAAGTCAGGCTACAGAAGTATTAAGCTACTAATTCCCTCCCCCAGGGACATGCAGCTAGCATCACGGAGGCACTGTGGGAAGGACCACGCCCAGTAGTACAGAGGAGGCTGGCAGATCTGTGACTACACAGATCCACCAGATAAGTACACCTGAGCGCATAAGGGCCATGGCATTCCAGAAGCCCCAGGGATATTGGTGAATAATCAGAAAATGAAAAGGGAGAGGGAGGGAATACCTGGAACCCTGGCGTTTGATTAGCAGACGCAGCCATTTCAACCATCTCGGTCATTAATTCCAAAACGAAGTGAACTTTCTAAGCAGCCGAATTGTTGCCCTGCTCAATTCATGGTCCCTTTGGGTTCATTGCGTGGGCACAGGATTTTTAAAACTGCAAATGTCATGACTGAATCTATTTAAATCTGAACTTGCATGGTATTGTAATTGTAGGGGTCCTGACCCCCCCAAAAAAGGAGTAGGTGTGGGGGGGTGTCACAGAGCTATCATAGGGCAGCTGCAACACTGCTTCTCATACTTCTTTGCTGCTGCTGGCAGTGGCCTGGCCTTCAGAAGGCAGAGCTACCACCAGCACCATACAGCAGAATGGATGGCATGGTATGGTATTGCCTCTCTTACCTCTGTGTTGCTGCCTGCAGAGCTGGGCCTTCAGCCAGCAGCCACCACTTTCTGGCCCCCCAGCTCTGGAGGCAGCGATGCCGGTGTAAGGATGGCATAGTCTGGCATTGCCACTCTGACCTCTGGGCTGCTGCTGGCACTGCTTTCAGAAGTAGATGCATGGCCAACAGCCACCATCCTCTAGCCGCCCAGCTCTGAAGGCAGTGCAGAAGGAGTAAGGGTGGCAATACCAAAGCCCTCTAAAATAATCTTGTGACAACTCCCCCTCCGCCAAACACCCTTTTGGGTCAGGACCTCCAACTGTGCGAAACATGGGTCTCCCCTTTGAAATCTGTACAGTGTAGGGCAAAAAGCACACAAAGGACCACAGTTCACAGTGGGAGACCAGATTTCAGGGTCTGCAACGTGTTTCTCATGATGGTGAATTTGGCAGGGTCCTGTGGCAGACGGCTGGCTAAGCCAGAGCTCTGCCACTGTAGCCTGGCTAAAGAGGCTGAGAGGAAAGAGCTGAGCAAGCCCAGGCCTGAAGGGCTACTAGAAACAGCTGTGGGCTTCAGCTAAATAAGGCAGAGGAAAGAAGCCAGGAAGGGGCAAGGAGGAGCCAGGGTGGCGGAGTGTGCTCCCAGGCAGATGGAGGAGCTGGCTGACTTGACTGTGAACTTTGTAAATAGGCGGTGGTGGGAACGGACAGTAAAGGCATGGGTGACTGCATCAAAGGGCTCTGGCCGATTTGTGGACCAGGTATCATCCCAGACCAAGAGGCCTGAGCGGGGACTCCGCCACAGGCTCTGATCAGAAGGCAGAGCTGAAATAGCCACTCCCCAAGCCATGGATACATGCACTGTTGCTACAGTCCCTAATAAATTCCCTTTACATGGTCCAAGGTGCTGGTTTGGAATTCAGTAGCACTGTGACACCGTGGCACCAAATCCCTACGCCATACAGTACCACACCGGCGCAATACCACAGCCCCTCACCCACAGCCTCTGCACCTTATAACTCACTCAAGAAAGCCACTTCTCAGCAAGGCACATTGCCAGCTCCAGCACTAGATACCCCAGCAGACTCCATTCCGGTCCCCCTCAGCCCCCTGGCTCCTTCTGCAGGGATCCCAGACCCGCCTCCTGCCCCCTTAATCGCACAGTACGCCGGCTGGTGCTGCCAGGAGTCTGCGTGTTCGGTCACACCACCACTGGCCAAACTTTGACCCAACCATCTCCTGGCAGGACAGAGGGGTAGCCAAGTCAGAGGGTGGTGGTGTTGCAATCCCGAAGCTTTAGGGACACACCAGGCTGTTCCAGCAGCTGCTAAAAAGGTTTCATGGGGAACCCCTGTCTACGGCATATGGAAACGTGACAAAACAAAGTTTCCAACACTATTGGGGGTAACAGAATTCCCCTTGAGCCTAAGGCTAGCTGACAAGCCACACATACAGCAGGACTAACGCCGTCTGCTGTCACAGTAACCGGGTGGCTTAGGGTGACATGCTGTGGCCACTGAACCTAAGCAAGACCCACTGACTGAGCTCAAGCCCCGTGCATGGCAGGTTTCCGAGAACGCATGCCAGGCACATTAGTTCTTCTCTGCCTGCCTTCTGCCGGGGCTTCTTTTGGCAGCTTTGCCCTGGTTTAAGGGGAAAACGTTCTATCCTGCTCGAAAACCCACTGGCAGGCTCAGATTTGACTTTGGAAACGCTGCCAAGGAAATTAGCTTTAATGAAGTACAGGGAATCTGAGAGACTCTAGTAATAGGGCAGGCATACTCAGGCATCAGGGCTTCAAGGAGCCAAATTAGCGGCTAACATTACCCAAAAGAGCCACCATCATGTGAATTCATTGTTGTCTTTACTACAGTGCTACAGATTCACACTGAAACCGTGTGGCAGTAGAAATAAATACATTATTCTCACAGCAAAAGGCTGATTAAGGAATATTATTTTACTAGTTACAATTAGTTAACATAGTAAAAGAATCTTTATTTGTTAATAATGAAAAGCACACAGTGTTTTAATAGCATGTGCTGCAAAAAGCCGCAGGAGATGCATTAAAGAGCCACTAGATTAAAGGCCAGAAAACAAGAGCGATGAGGGCAGACTGAAAGAATTGGGTTTGTTTAGTATGGAAAAGAGAAGACTGAGAGGGGACATGCTAGCGGTTTTCAAGTACCTAAAAGGGTGTCACAAGGAGGAGGGAGGAAAATTGTTCCCCTTGGCCTCCGAGGATGGGACAAGAAGCAATGGGCTTAAACTGCAGCAAAAGAGGTTTAGGTTGGAAAAGCTTCCTGTCAGGGTGGTTAAGGAATCTCCGCCACTTGAGATATTCAAGAGCAGGTTAGTCAGACGCCTGTCAGGGGCGATCTAGATTTGCCACTGCTCTAGCGAACTAGCCACATTCAGCCAGACAAACAGCTACTTGTGGCTAGCACGTTGGACACCACGGATCTCGGCGGTGCCTGGCCCTTCCAGGTCTATGACTGTGGCTCAGTCAGGAGTCTCAGCCTGAGTGTCCCTCTGTTACGGCAAGGTCAGCATGAGTCTTGCCCCTCTCCCTTTCTCCTGAGTAATGGGTCTGAGCATGAGCAAAGGCCGGCGAGAGAGGGAGGAGGCAGGCTCAGGCTGTCTGCAGCCACTGACCCTTCGGACTGTGCTCCCAAGGAGCCCGCACACCGCTAGGCAGTGACTTACTAGCGCCACGGTGCAGCCAGACGCGAGGCGCCTGAAACTCTGAGCTGGTGAGGACGTTGAAGACTCTCTTCCCAGGAACACAGTTTCCCACGATCCCTCAACAATTAAGGGACCCCTCAGAGGGGCTGCCTTGGTCTCTGGGAGCTCAGTTATGCTGACAGCAGCATCTCTGTGGGGGGAGCGGGGCATGCGCCGCAGCGGCCCACTCAGAGGGGAAAGGAAACAGCCTTCTGTGCCTTCCCCATCACCCAGCAACTCCTCCCCCCGACCGCTCCACCAGGCCTAGGGCGGAGGGCTGGGGTCGCCCCACCTCCTCTGAGAGAGGAAGGCGCCCAGGCCCCACACCAGAACCCTGCACAGATACAGAATTGCATCTGCAAGAATGATCCCTGGAGACAGATACCCGAGGATAGAACACGGATGGGCAGGGTCTGCTCCCCCGAGGCTGCTGTTTCTAGAGCAAGAGGGGAGGGCAGGGCCGTGCTGAGGACTGTGGGGAGGCAAGAAAAGGGTCAGAGCTGTCCAGTGCAGGGTATCAGGGGTTTCTCCCCATACCTATGGCCACTCCTCCATTTGTTGCTGCTTCCACGCCCATAGGCGCCAACTTCCCTTCTAACTGGGGGTACTCCATCTCCCTGGCTCAGGCCCTGCTCCCCCTCCACCCCTTCCTAAGTCCCACCCTCTTCCCTCCCCTACACATCCCTTCCTCCAGTCCCCCACAGCCACCCCTTCCCTATCTCCTCCCCCAAATGTGCCCCGTCCCCACTCCTCCACTCATTCCCAGAGCACCCTGAATGCTACCAAACAGCTGGTGGTGATGGGTGGGTGGGAGGGAGAGGAGTTGGTCAGTGAGTGAGGGGCACTTGGGGGAGCGGGCAGCTTAGCTGGTCAGCACCCACTAATTTTTCCCAGGGGTGCTCTAGCCAGTCAGCACCCCAGAGTCAGCGCCTGTGCCCCAGCAGTTGTTCTTGCATGGTCTGCTTCTCAGCAGGGAGGAGAAAGGACCCGCATGTGTTGGAGAGATGGGAAGTAAGGAGATATTGCAGGGGCAGCAGAGGGGCTAATAGGCATCAAGCATCTCCTGTGCCAATCAATCATTGCCCACGAGTCAGAGGAGAAGAGCCAGGCTGTGCGTTATATGAGTGCTGAGAAATTATTTCATCCAAATGGACAAGTTAATGGCTCAAAAACTTCATCAGCTCAAAGTTACAGTTGCTTAATGGTGATTCTCTGGAAGGACACAAGTTCAGCTACACTCAAATCTCTGAAAACCCTAAAGCAAAAAAGGTGAGATGCACACCACCCCTCCATCATAACCTTAACTCTGCCCTTTTTGAGCAATTCCCCAAAGAGATGCTGGCACTCTGTCCCTCCAGATGCTACAGAATTCTGAGGACAGAGCACACAAGCACTATAGGACTACAAAGGCAAAGACAAAGCTCTGGTTCAGGTAAGGCAGAGCAAATAGGCTTTATTTACCCTCCTCCCCCTCCCAGCTACATTCAAAACTCTACACAAACCACTGCCCCCATTCCCCAACTTGCAAAGTGTTGATATTCCTTCGCCCTTGCTTTGAGGGTTTTTCTGCGACATCACATTGCCTTCGCTTACCCCCCCACTAAGCCCTGAAGACCACTGTTACATGTGTGATTGACTCCTGACAAGTCCCACAACAAAACAACCCTGTGTACTCCAGACAGAACTCAGTACTGAAGTGAGGCATACTTGAACCATCAAGATTTGAGTAGTGCCCTTCCTCCCAAAACTTCTGCCCCCCACATCTCATTTCACACCCAGATCTCTTCCCCCTCGCTCGAGCTAATCCTCTCACCATTCGATACAGTTACACAACAATGAATACCGCTGAAGTACAGGCAAAGAAATGGTGGAATTCAAACCAGTGGCGCAAAAATGTCTGTATCTACTTACAGCAAAGCCCTTACTGAAATATTCCCAAAAGCTACTACCAGCTCCTGGGGCAGAGGTAAGGTAACACCGCGGGGGTGATAGTTCTTATTTTTTCAGCCATCTGCATGAGACTGAGCCGTGTCTCCTGGAAAAGCACAAGACATCCCGGCGAGGCAATCCATGTCTGCATTAAAGTTTCTGGGCTGTTATTTCGAGTGGTTTGACACTGTGCTCTTTGGCCCAGCTAACCAAACTGACAGGTGTGCATGTAGGCACCCTTCCCCCATATATTGACAGAAGCACTTGTACACAAAATTCATCTGAGTCAGTCATAGCAAATGCAAATACAGTCAGATTGCTTATACAGTAACCTAGCTCCTCACATGTCAGTGAGACCAGATGCATCAGGATACCGACAATATATGCCTGTCTATAAATATTTGGGTGGGAATGTGGGAGAGATGTCCTGCATTCATTAAACAAAGACAAAAAGCACAAAGAGAAGCGAGTAGTCGAGTCATCTGAAGAAGTGGGTTTTGCCCACGAAAGCTCATGATCCAATCTACATGTTGTGTTAGTCTATAAAGTGTTACCAGACCATTTGTTGTTTTTTAAAGAGAAGTGAGAAACTCATGAGCTGCCCCCAACATAAGATAGCATCCCTTACTCTTCTGTTTCAAGTAGGCTGTATCACTAGATTACTTGAATAAAATACATTCAAAACCAGCTTTTTTTTTTCCTGAATTTGTGCAAAGACTATTTGACAGATGTAAAGACTTATTTCAGCTACAGTGCTTAATTCCAGTGTGGACTAAAACTGCCTTTCACACATGGATCCAGATCTGAATGTTTCTGGAGAACTGTTGTTTTTGCTTTTATAGACCAATTAAACTTTTTCAAACGACTCTTATGAATGCAGCTATCATAAGGTTACACAGAACACAGCTTGCTATATAGTAACTACTGTGTAAGTTAGTCACATGAGTAGTAACACATACCTCACTTAGCAGCTGTTTCCAACATTTGTTAGGGGGAAGAGAGCTTCTTTGTTACAAAACTGAAAAAGCTGATCCTATCAGGTAGCCCTGGTTATCACTCATATAACTGGCATTGATCATAAGCATGCCTCACTGATGAATTCTTTGATTTTTATTACTGAAGTTATAAGGCGCCTTAATGTACATTACAGCTAAGTTTGGATTTAAACCAAGATACAAGGCCCTAATTTAAAACACTGTTTTGTCACATTTCCATTACTTGACAACAATAGTCTCTGATAAAATTAAGTTCCAGACAAAGTAAACCAGACTTTATAAGGAAGTCCTAATTCGGAGGATGCAGAGAGTCAATCGTATAATAGTAGGGCCCACCCAACCAAATTCACAGCCAAGAAAAATGTATCACGGATCATGAAATATGGTTTTCCGTGAAATTTGGTCTTTTGTCAGCTTTTACCCTAGAGTATATAGATTTCACCAGGCAGACCAGTGATTCCTAAATAAAGGCCCTGGCCCAAATAGGAGATGCAGGGAGGGCACATAATTATTTGGAGGGGGTGGGGGAGCACAGTATTGCTATCCTCATGTCTGTATTCCCTTCAGAGCTGGCCGGCAGCAGTAGCACAAAAGTAAGGATAGCAATACCATACCATGCCACCTTTTCTCCTGTGCTGCTGCCTTCAGCCCTGGGTGGCTACTGACACAAGGCCCAACTCTACAGGCAGAAGAAGAGAAACAAGGGTAGCAGTACCCAAGTCCCTCACACACACAGTAACTTTGTGACCCTCTCCCCATTTCCCTTCTGGGTCAGGAGCTCTACAATTATAATACCGTGAATGTTCAGATCTAAATAGCTGAAATCATGAAATTTACAATTTTTTAAATCCTCTGATCGTGAAATTGACAAAAATGGACCATAAATTTGGTAGGCCCCTATGCATTACCATAGGGAATTAGAATGTCATTCATTTGTGCTTTCTCAAGACATTCTCTGACCATAATGCTAGAGATGCTTTAATCTCTGGGATCGGGCAGAATTTCATGATCACTGATAACTGTTAATTTCACAGCTTGCATAGCCAGTTTAAACCTATTTCAATCCCTTAACCAGCATTCTGCTTTGGGGTGCAGTGCAAACTGCAACTGTTGTTTTAGAGTGTTGTCAGGGCTCTATGAAATCCAATCCATCACATCTGACCAGCACAGTCATTTCCTTCGCCACTGGCAGTTCACATGAAAGCTGACTTGGGAAACAGTTCTCTCTCTAACAAGAGTCAAAGACGTTTCTCTGTAGAGTATTTTTAAAAAATCAATAACATTGTGCTTGGAGTGTTAAGAGTCACAAAAGCTCACTTACATCAACAAATCAGTGATCATCTCAAATCAGGAAGAGTTTTGACCATAGTGAATACTTCATTTTCTTTTTTGTTTAGCTACACTACTATACTAGCGAAAAATCTAGATATGTATTTATTTGGCCTTTGCTGAAAATATAACCTTCACATTTCCTTAGCTCAGTAACTGACATTCATGTAGCATTAAGTGCAAATCTCATTTGGCAGTAAAGGTAAAACATTGTCCATGACTTTAAAAGATTTGCTTGGCATTTTAACAGATTTACTGAATGAACATGAAAATCATGCTCAGAAGGTCATACTATATTAAGATCCCAGTAACTAAGATGATCAACCTCTGAACTCCTTGCCAGGGATGTGGTGAAGTTCCAGTCAATCTGTGGAACTCCTTGCCAGAGGATGTGGTGAAGGCTAGCATTTTAACAGTGTTCAAAAAAAGAGCCAGATAGATTCATGGAGGTTAGGTCCATCCATGGCTATTAGCCAGGCTGGGTAGGGATGGTGTCCCTGGCCTTTGTTTGTCTGGAAATGGGCAACAGGGGAGGGATCACGTGAGGATTACCTGTTGTGTTCCCTCCCTCTGGGGCATCTGGCATAGGCCATGTCAGTAGACGGGACACGGGGCTAGATGGACCTTTGGTCTGACCCAGTATGGCCATTTTTATGTTCTTATCAGATATTTGATAAAGACAATTTTGTACTTGTAATAGTCATTTATTCTTTTTTCCCTTAAAGAAAAAATATAGGCTTCTTTCCCCTGTTAAGATCCACATATATCGGGGAGAAAAGTAACTAAGGTGCTGATCCTGCAAACACTGGAGTGCCCACCGTACTTTATTGGCACGAGTAATCATTCTAAAATTAGGTTTCTCAATACAGCTGTATGCAATTGTGTTACCATTTGCTGGGACCTCTGGCAACTGCTAGAAACAATAATTCCATTCAATTAATCCTTTAGGGATTAGTAGAAAAGGAGGATAGTGAGGAGGCAACAGAAATTGAACCATCTTTAACAGTTAAAACTCTTGTTATGCCCGCAAAGCAAATTAGTTACTTCTTTAGAGCACAAGTCACCATGCGGGCCTATATAGCCGGTAAGCTCAGCAAGTAAAACCATTAACAGGGTGGCAGTCACCTCTACAAACAATTTCTGAAGTGAAGCTGGGAACACATAAATTAGCTAAGAAAACCTCAAGGGAAGGGAGTTCCTCTGGATTTTTGTGTGAAGTCCAAGGATACCATCACTTAGCTATTTGATGCTGTCATCAACCCAATGCTCCACCCCATTCTGAAACCAAGGGCAGTAAAGCAAGTTAAAGCTAAAGCAGAATGAGTACATTTCTAGAAACTTTGTTCTATTTATCCAGTGTTATGTCACTGTTCATAAAAAGGAGAACATTGTCAGATTAGTTTTGATAAAAGAACAAAGAGAACCTAATTGAGTATAGTCATCCAAGGCTAAATATAGAGCAGTAAATTAAATAATCACTGCTGTGATCTTTTAATCTTAGACAAAGAATAAGTGATCCATCTTCCACAAAAGGAGAACTCCTTCAAAAGAGGTCAGTTACAACCAAGCAACATCCTCGAATTGTTTAAACAAGCATGGTTGGTAAGACTAGCACATTGTGATAAGAGCAGAACTGTAAGACTCCTTCTAGCAAGTTACTGTACTTCCTAGCATATTTGTTGATAAAAAGAAGTCATTCAGCCCAATATAGCATGATGGGAAGCATTCCCGTCGATCTGGACTCCGGGATCTACCATATATACACAATTGTACACTGACACTCATGATGAATAAACAGTTGCAGAACATTAAACTTAAAATTATCATGCTATCCGTTAGCAGCCAAGAAATATTGTCCTGGACTGCCAGGCTACCAACAAGCCCCCTTTGAACAAGGCCTCTCATCTTAAATATTGATCATTTCTGTACATTAAGGTCTGCCATGTTAATATATACATGTTGATCTCAGCAGCCATCTCCTAGCCACATCCACATTCCAGCTGTCTTCTATAAAATTAATGAAGGTAATGCTGTCTGTATGAAGGTTCTCTTTTTGGATCACTTCTGGCTAGACTCATATGAAAGTTCAGGAGTGTTACTGTTTGAATGCATCTGAATTCTCAAAGAAAAGTGTTACATCTGAGATATCTATTATATTTTATAGTCCATCTGCAGAAGAGACCAAAAACAGGAAGCATGGCTTTGGTTGTGCACACACATTCCACTGGGATTCTGTAACATGTAATAATAGTCTCAAAGGTTGTAATTCAGTGGCATATTCTCAGAGCCATATCAAAAGCTCTTTAGGAAAAAAAATCAGATCAGTGATGTCCTGATATAAGGTAAAGAAAGTACCATAAAGTTGACACTTCGCTAGATGAGGGGATGGCTAATATTAAACCAAGGCTGGGGGGTAGTTTATTTTCTTTTGGTTTTTTACACATATACACAAAGGTCGCAATACAGATCCTCCGGTCCCGTCTTTCAGTAACAACCCACCAGAATCT
>JANRFK010001158.1:1940037-1970620 GCA_030068395.1 Apalone spinifera | reverse complement strand
TAAGTCTTGGCCAGGAGGGGGTGCTAGAGGGCAGGCGTGCCTTCAAGCTCACGATTTGCCGCCGTGGCCAGCAAGCGGAGATGTCGTGGGCTCGGTGACCTGCCATCTGCCGGGCACTGGTGCGGCCGGATCACCGGTGTGGCTATGCTGTTAGGCAACCCGCAGCCCCATTGCTGGCTTTGCCCCTCAAGAGAAAGGAGGGCGGTTCCTGAGAGCTCGTGGCCCCAGGACGCAAAGAACAGCCCAAGGATCAGCTGGGGATGAAGGTGGCTAGAAACGCAGGGCGAGGCCGCTGTGCTGACAGAGCAGATGCGAGAGCAGAATGAAAGCAGCAGGCCAGGTGTCTCCCGCAGCAGCATGACAGGAGCCCTATGAAGAAAAGAGCTTTGAAAACAGCGGGAGGTTCACCCTGTTTCCAAGGAGTTTTAAAAACCGTGTTTGAATAATGCCCAGCTCTGATATGTGCCAGGAGCTCTCAAAGCGTGGTACCAAGTAAGTGGCTTGCTCAAGGTCACCCAGCAACCCACGGCTTCAGAGTGCTCCCACCACTGGGCAAAGCTGCCTCCCTTATATTTAACAGCATCCACATATCCCTCTTCTAGCAGGCGCTCCACAGCGTGAAAACAGCAGCAAGCCCTTTCTCACAGAACCCTGACCCGTGTACCGTTCGGACTAGAAACAGTACGCTAACTAAACGAAATCGGACTAACAGGCTTGTATTCCTGAAAGACGGTTTGCATTGACTACCCGCAGAACACGTCGATTTCCTTAGTACCGTGGCACTGAATTCCTCCTTAGCTTTATGTTGAAAACTCTTTGAAGAGTAAATGTCAATTCTACACAACTAGGACACTTTTTTTTTTTTCTTCGATACTATCTGGCCTGGGCAAACTTTGGAGGCATAATAAATATGTAATGGGATCCCATGAAGACAACGTGACTACAAAAGAACAACCAGCCACACATGTGAAAACAATTATGCCTTGTTTCATGACTACAGTTTGGCTAAATGCTGTCAGGCAAGTGGGTTATGATAACAGTTTATAGAGGCCAGCTGCTAAAAATCCATACGTAATGTACGCCGACAACCAGTAGAATCTGTGACGTCCAACTACCTGCAGGAGAAATGTGGCCCGTTTAACATTCAGAAAATGCCAGTCAAGTCTCTGATACCAGCCCATACTACACACACAAAGCGCCCACTGAAACAAAACCGGAGAGAGGAAAGTTGTGCCCTGCCCTTTAATCATATAGACTCGTCCCCAGGGCACTGTTAAATATTTGCAACACCCGAGATTTAAATCCTGGGCGGAAAAGTCGATATTAAAAGTGCTGGCACCATTTTGGAAAAGTGCGTGTCCTGTCTTTGCATGCTGTTTCTTGTGGCAAAGGAGACAAACACCATGTAGCAAGTAAGAAAAGCAACCCCCAGAGGAGGGTGTCAACCCATCTTCTGGCAACCCTCGGAGCTGAGCCACGCCGAGCCCTGGCCTGGGTGGGAGGCGCGACAGTCTGGGGCTGCCTGGTGCTCAGCGCAGGGAGTCCTGAGACATGAGATTGCAGTTTGGCGCTGCCGTGGACTTCCCAGAGAGACATCAGGCAAGTCTGTCCTTGGGCCGGGGCCTTCGAGTTTATGACAACACCCCAATGACTTAAACGCGGGGGTCCCATTTTCCTAAGTGGCTCCCATTGAGTTCAATAGGGGCCTAAGTACCTTTGAAGATCCGGGCTCTAGGACCCTAAATCTCATTGACTTTCGGCACTTAGATACCTTTTAAACTCTCTCTCCCTTAATCCATTGGGGGTGCCCAATAAGCATTCGGACAGAACCGGGGGGTCTCACGCTGTTGGCACTTTCCTTCTGCCATAGTTCTTGCAAGACGCAAAGCACAGAGCAACTTTGCAATACTCGCCTTGTTCCTGAGATCAGGTGCGGCTTGAACCCCTCCCGCTCTCTTCAACCGCTTCCCTGGGGCCAGAAGAGATTTTTATTTTCAAGATGAGGCTGGATTTTTCCTGTCCGTGGCCTGTCTTTGTCACCCTGCCACTCTCCCTGAGCGTCGCCCTGCCTGCGTGTCGCTGTGCCGCCATATCGCCGTATCACCCTGCCTGTGCATTCTAGTAGCACAGGAAAATATAGAGGGCCAAATTTTTCACTGGTATAAACTGGAGCAAGTTCACTCAAGTCAATGAACCAGCAGCGGTTTACCCCAGAGAAATTGGCCGACCACCGCGCCCCTTTCGGCTGTTTCTCCGGCTGACGCAGGCAGCCTGTCTGGTGGAACAGTCGGCTTTCCAGGAGGTTTCTCCTCTGGGAGGATGCTGTCATGGCCAAGCATGAGACGGCCCAGCCTTGCCCATGGGGCTGCCTGTGTATCTGGGGGCAAACAAGAGGGCGCCAAGGGCCTGCCAGCGACTGACCGTTTGGCGCAGCGGAAGCTCTGCAGGCAGCAGAACTGAACATGCGCTGGGCTCTCTGCCATGTAAGGGGGGTGCAAAACCAGCCAGCCAGAGTAGTGACCGTCCGTGGCCCAGTGCCGCGCCTGCCCATGGTGAGAACTCTGCAGCTCCTTGAACAGCCACATGCCTTCCCTGCAAACAGGTTTCCGCTGTGGGGAAGGGGAATTCCCTCCTCCACCACTTTCCTCTCTTCCGGACGTGAGCAGCTGCCACCACTCCCAGTACAGCGCTAGGGTTGTAATCCCAGACCCCCAGTGGGGAAAGACTAGCCCGGCTGTGGTGTGTCAGGCTGCCGGGAGGGCTCCGAGGGTGCCTTCGGCTCGCCCGCGAGCCAGAGCTCTGCTCACCTTTGCCTCGTGCCCTGTGCCTTCCTGATTCTCCACAGCCGCCCGCCGACCTCCTGAGCATGGGGCGGGCACAAGGGCCAGGTCTCAGCGGGCACGTCACACGTCTGCAGATATCTCTGCTCCTGGCACCCGTGCAAGGGTACGGCTGGAGCACTTTTGTCAGTGTGCTGAGTGACCGGCCCAATCCTCGCTCCTCCTCATTCCGACGCCCCCCGGCACCTTACCCAGCTGCATGGGGGTCGCCAGCCCCCCGACCACAGCATAAAGCCCAGGAGAAAAGTTCCCTTCCCTAAATGCTAGAGCAGAGCCCGGCCCGGGGCTGAGTTGGCCTGTTGAATATTCCTACTGTAAAACGCAATGCTCAGTCTGTGCCCTTCAGAGCGTGGTGAGGAACGGGGCAGTGCCAGCCTCGCCCTTATCTCCAAAAGCACTACAGCCCTTGCCAGGAAGGGCCGGCAGCCCGCCACCATCCCATGGAGATTCTGCGCGCTGGGACAGGCCCCCGGGACCTGGGTGCTAAGGAGTTGGATTGAAGAATAAACCGAAAACGAAACGAATTCTGGAAAAGAATGGCAACGGCTGCTTGTTCTTGTGATCTGAAACCCACTTTGCATTCATCTGGAACGGGCCCCCAACATGCAGCTGCGCGTTTCCAAGTGATTTAGTGACACACCCGCACAGGCGGGGGTGAACTCGGCCCCGCACACCGCAAAGGGCCAAAAGGGGTAGCCAGCCCGAAAGCGCCTTTCCCGCTCCCCCGTGAAGGCAGAAGGGATGCCCGGGGCGTTGACACAAGGCGAGCGGGGAGACCGGCCACGCCCCGGCAGCATGCTGGACTCCGAAGGCCAGTCTGGCAAGGCTGCGGAGCGGCTAGTGCCGGCTCACCCTCTCCACTGCCTCTCGCACGCATGCTCAGGCCAGTGGGCAGCCTCCGCCCCCCCCAGGGTCCCACGCGGGGCCTGCAAGACGTTTTGTTTTCCCACCGATGTGCCGGAAGTGGCGCGCGCGTATGGCGAGGGGCGGGCTGATTGCAGAGCACCGCCGGCCCCTCGCCGCCATCCCCAGCGCTGGTACGGCGCGGTCGGCACCGCCAATGCGAGGCGCACGCGCAGTGAGCAACACAACCCTCTCCCGGGACGGCGGCGTGCGCACGACAGCCCTGCGGGCACTGGGATGAAGGCCGCTTGTGCGGCCCACTCGCTGCCCAGCGCTGCGGTCCATGGCTACTGCCTTGTGAGGATCGTCTTCAGCTTTGGGCGGGGGCGTTCCCTGCCCCCTCTCCCTCCGTTTGCGCGGCCTGGGCCTTGGGAGGCAATGGAATGGCTGCATTTCCTTTCGAGACTTCACTCAAGCCAAGCTGACCTCAGCCCCACCCTGCGCTGGCTGCCTGCGGGCCTCCGGGCTGGAGCGTCTGGCTTCCGGGATCCATGCCTCTCCTCCCATGCTCACAACGGGTGACACCGGGACCCCGTTCCAGGCGGGCTTGGTTTGCCTTACAGGCGTGGGTGCAGGCCATGCGCAGCCTCCGAGGGCTTTTACTGTCCGCGCTGTCGCTATGTGGTTTGGGTTTCAATGAGTCTCTGCTGGAGTTCTGAGGGGCAGGTGAGTGAAGCACAGGGGGAGACCCAGAGGGAGCGACTGATAGGGGGAGGGAAGCTGCAAAGAGCTGCAGAGCAATGTTCCCTCTAACTTTTTCCATCCATGAGCGGAATAAATGTTGTTCTGTGCACCGAGGCACGTGCAGAAGTGCACCACCAGTAAAACACCTGCTGCCAGCTGTGGACGCTCCGCTAAGTAGAGGGGTGGCATTGGAATCGCTCCTGTGTGGGCTGCCCAAGTGCCCAGCTTCCAGGGAACCCTGGTTCAGCTTGATGTAAATGAGTATCCAGTAGGATCACTAGCCCAGCTTTCGGCTTGTGCAAGCGGGGCCCCGGGACACTGCGGCTGCTGGGAATTAACCCCAAGTGGAAGGAAGAAGGCAGCACAGCAGCCGCCCCGGCACCAGAGCCAGCCTACCATGGTGTGCGGGGGCGGAGCCTTGGGGAAAGAGGCGGGGCATGGGTGGAGCTTAAGGGAGTTCCCTGCCGTGGGAAAGGCGGCAGCCCTACCAGCCGGTGACGTCGCTGTGCTGTTGCCTATAGCGATTCGAATCCCTTTTTCTAATCGCTACACGTTGTCAACCTTTCACTGCGTTCCCGGCTGCGGGTGAGCGGGGTTGGCGCAGCGCAAAGCACCAGACCTGCCTGGTGGGACGCAGCCACGCCCGGTAAGAGCGCTGGTTGGCTGAGATGGGGCTTTGTGGAATGGGCGTTGGCTGAGCCAGGGCCGAGGCTCTTGCGAGGAGCACGCAGCCAGTAAGAGAGTTTGCTCCGCTCGTGCAGCGGTGCCGCGCCCTTATGGGAAGGATGTGAAATGAAAACAAAGCGCCAGGAAAGGCCTCGGAGCCACTGCCCGGCCCTGCACGCTGCACCCTTGGCTAGGCACTGGCGGCCACGGTGAGAATCCCTCAGTCTGCCCAGAACGGTGAGAGCCAGATTTCCTCCGACCACGGCGAGAGGGGCTCAGACAGGGCACAGGGCTCACCTGCCCCCTCCAGGCAGGCTCCGCGCAGCAAGCACTCCAGAGAAGCTCCGGCTTTGTGGAAGCCAGAGCTCCTCACTGTGACCGGTGGCCCCTCCCCGCGTTAACTCAGGCAGGTTTTCTGAGAATGGGCACCTAGCGGTGGAAGACTAGTCATTGATAGTGAGTTAGCACCATGCACGAGCGCCCGTTTCTACTCAGTCACTCAGGTCTGGGCTTGGCCTAGAGACACCTGTCTCAGTTGTGCTTTGGGTTTCTGCCCACAACCCCCCTGGCTTCTCAGAAACTGTACGCGCACCACCACGGGCTCGATGCGGTGGGAACCAGATTTTCTATTTCATCGGAAAGGTCATGAGTGTCTTTAAAAAACAAACAAACAAACAAACAAAAACAACATTCTGCAAAAAGAACAAGACCAAAACTGAAATATTACAGTGCAAAAAACCCCAAACGCCGCCTTCCAATTCTTACATTTTTATTTTTAAAAAAAGTGAAAAGTTTTGAAACAAAAAGTCGGTTTGCAAAGAAAAGTGGAGGTGAGTCCATGGAACATCCTTGCCAGAAGACGTTGTGAAGGCCAGGACTTTAAGGCTATCTCTACACTGCGGTGCTGTTTCGGAATACTTCCGGTATCCTGAAAGAGCTATTCTGCATTTTTTGAGCAAGCCTGTTATTTCAAATTATAACAGGCTCGCTATTCCAATACCCCTGTAAACTTCATTCCACGAGGAGTAAGGGACGTTTTGGAATAGCACTCAATTGTGTAGACAGCACCAAATTTTGAAATAAGCTATTCTGAAATTTAACTCAAAATAAACTATGCAATTTGTGTAGCTCAAATTGTGTAACTTATTTCAAGCTATGGGAGCAGGGTAGGCGCACCCTAACAGAGTCCAGAAAAGAACTAGACAAATCCATGGAGGTTCGGTCCACCAATGGCTATTAGCCAGGATGGGGAGGAATGGTGTCCCTGGCCTCTGTGTCTCTGGAGGTGGGTGACGGGGAGGGGTTCCCTGTTGTGATCTCTCGCTCTGGGGCGCCTGGCATAGGACACTGGATGGACCTTTGGGCTGACCCACGATGGCCGTTCTGATGTTCTTATTCAGAGCCCAAATCTTCCAGGGCTCCATGCCGGGCTTCCTAGTTCCGCCCGATGGAAGGGCAGGCTCAAGTCCTGGTCGCGATGTCAGGGGATCCCATCTGGCTAACTCCCCACATCCAACCTAAACCTCCCTTGCTGCAGTTTAAGCCCATTGCTTCTTGTCCTGCCTTCAGAGGCCAAGGAGAACAATTTTCACGCCCTTCTCCTTGGAACAGTTGTGATACAGGTATGTCTGTGTTTGAACACTTGTCTGTGTTTGGTGCTTGTAAACACCTGCACATTGACACACACCAGTTGGCAAGAATTTGAAATATGTCACCAGGCTCATAGTTCTTAGGCACTCCTGACCTTTCGTATATTTAAGTTACACCTCCTGATAGTGAGAGAGAAAAGCACCACACAGGAACACTGAAAGGGGAGGGATTTTTTTTTCCTGTCCTGAGAAAATGATCGCTCATAAGGAAACAATAAATGGATACAACTACAGGGAAGCAAGTAGGTTAGCTCGATAGGCCACACACCCTTTTGGCAGGGTGAAATGTAAAATGAACCCTGTCATTCTGGCATGGATGTAAATGTTCAGGCGTTTAAGGGATGGTTTCAGCAGAATTTTCCCCCTCTCGGGGTGGAGGAGTACCATACAGATGATACTTTGATGTACTTCTGGGATGTCCACCATATAAATCCATATATTTATTGTCCTCTGGGTTTGGTATCTGTCTAGGTCTTTGCTTATGCTTGTAAGATTGATTTCACGATTCTAGAATACAAATCTCAGTAATCCCTGATCTACACCCACCCTTAGAACCCATCCTCCACACCAGCGCTTGTAAAGACTCATTACCTTCCTTTGTTAATTGGGGAACAGTTTGTTTTGCCCATCGTGTTAGTCATTTCTATATGGCGGGGCTTTTTATGAGCTAGCCATGACTTTACCAGCAATCCTAGGGAAATAAGAGACATTTCTTGGCTCCCCATCAAAGTAGGATTCTTCGAAGTAAAACAGAAATTTGGATTTGACACAGGACGCTACGGGACCATCGTGGTGCCTACATTGATACCTCTTTTGATTGATTACCTTTCCAAATTGGCCATAGATAGGTAACCAGCATCTTCCATTTAGCCTCACCCGGCATGATGCCTGTGATTCCTTATTCCATAACGCCCCTCCAAGTAATCCAAACACCTTACTTCTCCAGATGTACTTCACCTCTGCTTTCTGCTCCCCAGTGACTGGGGGTTTTCCATTGGGCTGTTAGTCTGCACAAAGCTCATTTGATTAGATATTAAAGGCCTCCAGACTTACCTTACCTTGCTGAAGCTAATGTCTTACAGGGTACAAGCCCGTCGGTTACTTGCAAGGCTGCTGCATCTAATACAAAGCTGAATAAAATGTAGCAGTGAGTGTAATGAAGCTGGAATACAGTAGCAATAAATACAACAAAGGCAAACTAGCCCACTGGCTGTAGGTTGGGATTTAACCATCTTGATTAGTTTTGTATCCTCTGCACATTTTGCCACCTCACTGTTTACCCCTTTCTCCAGATCACTTATGAACGTGTTGAACAGGACCGGTCCCAGTGCAGACCCGTAGGGGACACCTCTCTCCATTTTGAAAACGGCCCATTTATTCCTACCCTTGGTTTTGGGGACAAAACACACCAGTGTGGACACGGCCTAGGTTTGGTTCACATGTTGGCTTCTTAAACTGCACTCTGCTCTGCTCTGCACATGGGTAAACTCCCTGCTTTAGCAGCAGCATTTCATCGACCGGTTCTATTCAACCAGAGTTGGCCTGGCTTAGGTGTTCAAAGCAGCTGGGACCGCAAGTCTTCGCCCCGGGCTCTTTGAT
Organism: Apalone spinifera; assembly: GCA_030068395.1. Classification (NCBI taxonomy): domain Eukaryota; kingdom Metazoa; phylum Chordata; order Testudines; family Trionychidae; genus Apalone; species Apalone spinifera. The sequence continues at coordinate 1,962,279 of JANRFK010001158.1, read as the reverse complement.
GGCTGGACTTGGCAGGACCATAGAAACTGGCCTCTGCAGAATTGGTTTTCACTGATGACATGAAGCCCTTGATCAACAAACCCTACAATTACAGCAAGGTGCCTGAAGGTAAACCACAGGGTTGCTAGGCAGCGTGTGTCCCAGCTGGGCTGTCTGCCTATTTAGCCTCTTGGGTGTCTCATTACAGAAGAACAAAACAGAAAATGTTTGCATCCAAATGACCCACACGGCGGGTACGAGTCTGGTCTGGTCGGAACTGGTGTGAACGGGATTGGCACTACGGAAATCGGAGTCTCGCGTCACTTTTGCTCTGGTGTTCCCGTGGAGACGCTGCACCTGATGCCTTCAGTTGTAACTGTGATTTTAGAACCCCAAAATGATTCGGGGGCTGGAGCACATGACCTATGAGGAGAGACTGAGGGATTTGGGTCTGTTCAGTCTGCAGAAGAGAAGAGTGAGGGGGGATTTGGTAGCAGCCTGCAACTTCCTGAAGGGAGGTTCCAAAGAGGAAGGAGAGAGGCTGTTCTCAGTGGTGACAGATGGCAGAACAAGGAGCAATGGGCTCAAGTTGTGGTGGGAGAGGTCCAGGTTGGATATTAGGAAAAACTATTTCACTAGGAGGGTAGTGAAGCACTGGAATGGGTTCCCTAGGGAGGGGGTGGAGTCTCCTTCCCTAGAGGTGTTTAAGTTTCAGCTTGACAAAGCCCTGGCCGGGTTGATTGAGTTGGGATTGGTCCTGCCTTGGGCAGGGGGCTGGACTTGATGACCTTCTGAGGTCTCTTCCAGCTCTATGGTTCTATGAACCCATTTAAGCCAATGAGTCTTTTGGAGCACACATGCTTTTTGAAGGTCTGTCCTGCTATCCGGAGTGTGCCTGCCTGCACACAGCATACCACAGGGCTTTCATGGAGACCCTAACTTTCACTAAGGCAAATTTTACACAACTTGCTTCCGACTCCCATGTGACCAGCATGTACGAGGAGAATGGTTTGATTTTCTCAAAAGAACATACTGAAAATCCAACTGAACAAAATCATTTGAGTTCTGACAAGGATGCCCCCAGCATATCTCCATGAAAAAGCAACATACCCTGTGCATAGCGCTATGGCACTTGGAGAGATGAGACTATTAATGAGGTTTAAGCAGTTTTATTCTAAGCTGCCGGAATCAAGGAATTATAACCAAGCCGCCACAGTTTACTTTGGTCTAAAACGTGGCACAAGACTCTCTAGCTAAGAGTGATGATTATGAATAATTGCTGTATTAAAGATTGGGACACCAGTTTGGTAGCCTTTGTGAACACAAAGTACAAAGCCAACTGCAAGTAGCCATTTGTGAGCCAAATAAACTGGAATGCTGCCATTACGCCTCTCAGGCACTAATCTAAATGATCGGGCAGTCTGCTCATAAAACTAAAGGCTGTTTTAAACTGGTAAGTATCTTTGGAACACATTCGTCTTTCGGTTTTGCAGACCTTTATCTGAAAAATGCAAATGTATAAGATGTATCGATTACTCATGCGCATCTCCACTCAGAACTAATTTTAATTTGTGACACAAACTCAAATATAGAAGGGTATGCAGAGAAATTTTGTTCCGGTACAGAGAGTTTTGGAGGTTTTACACATGTAGCTAACTACTACATGTTCCTAGGTGCACTGCAGAATATTTATATGCTGGTTAGAGGAAGAAATAACCAGAAACATATCAGACTTTGGGGAGCTAGGATTGCAACCTTTATTATATACATTTTGACCTATTTCCAATATTAGAGAAGGAAAGTTATCTTTTGTAGCCAGAGCCAGTCAGACACCTACAAAAGAAGAGATGTAAGCTAGATTGAAAGCTAGACAAAATATAAACACTGATACCATAAATGTTATCCAAAGGGCGCTGGTAAATTTCAGCATATTGTACTTTTCTGTGTATAAGAAAACACAGAAATCCATTTGTCTGTTACAGTTGCACATACATACATTTATTTTCTGAGATCTGCTGACACATTTATTCATCACGCTTACCAATACAGAGTGGATTGGTAACAAAAGAAGGAAAATCATTTGAAAGGCATGACAAATTGTCTGCCAGCAGACAATGGGTCATTAGTCCTTCCCGCACCATGAATTCTACTTATGAGAAAGACATGGCCAGCAGAGAAAACATGTCTGCAGATGTTGAATCTGTGGCGGGGTAGGGGACAGGTGAGGATTACAAAGACAATTAAGGCCTTTCTAGAGAGACTCTAAGAGGGAGCAAGACCTGGAGAACATGACCCGTACTGGAAAATAAACTCAGCCGCAGCCAAACTCTGCCTCCAGGAAGCATGCCGGCTGCCAGCCACACCGTGGTAGGATCGACTTTGAACTTGCTGATGTGATGACGGAGCCACGACAGTGGGCCAGGATTTTTTTGATGACATTTCCTTGGGCTGAAGTTGAAGCATTTTGCAGACTCTCCGTCCAGCCTGGCCCCAGGAAAGCAAACAGCTGCCAACTTTTCCATGTCTGGAATCAAGTCAGTGACCCCATACAGCATTTCTCAAACTCCCTGCAAGCCGCCTGAATTTAACCCCAACCAGCCTTCACTAGCCAAAACAAAAAGAGACTGGGGCGGGCGGAGGTAATATCTGTTACTGGACCAGTTTCTAGTGGTGAGAGAGACAGTCCTTTGAACTTACAATGCTGCGGCGCCAACACGAAGGCAGCTATAATCACACAACGCAAATGGCCACAGTCCAGCTGAGCCACTAGCCACACTAAGCGAAACATACAACCATCCATTGCACATCACCTGACCTGCCTTCCACCCAGCCAGGACCAATCCATCAGTAGGAATGGCTCTCCATCTGATACCAGCCACAGACTGCCTGTCGTTAACCCACAAGCCGCCTGGTAATAACGACAATGAAGACCTGATTCCAACAGGATCCGAGCTAAAACAACCCGCAGACAGCGACATCAGTCCGAAATCACCCCACCCATTACAATAGTGTCTCTACACTGGCCTGTCAGGGGCCTTAGGTCAGGGGCCTGCAACCAGTGGCTTTCAAGCCAAACATGACTCGGTGTGGGACCAAATCCGGCGCTTTTGTCATTCCCAAAATACAGCAACTTTTAAAATTCAAATGAGAAATTAATTCAAAAATTGAAAAACACGTATTGAGTCGTGTAGCCTGAACGCTGCCTGAGGCTGGGTTTGACCAGTTAAGATGCAAACTTCAAAGAAATGTGTGAAAAGATGCAGCAGTGGAAGTCCCATTCAATACAGTCTGTGAGTATGCGGTTTCATTTATGCTGCTATTAATCGTCACGTCAATTACCAATCACATGAACTTGTACGTGTTCAGTCCCGCACCTGGGCGTTCTTAGATCACAGAATACTAGAACTGGAAGGAACCTCGAGAGGTCATCGAGTCCAGTCCCCTGCCCTCACGGCAGGACTCAGTACGGTCTCACCATCCCTGACAGATATTTATCTAACCTACTCTTAAATATCTCCAGAGATGGAGATTCCACAACCTCCCTAGCCAAGATGGCTCTTCGTTGGCCACTTGTTCTGGATTTGGACGTCGTTTGGCTCTTTGTTTGAAAAGGCGACCGAGCCTGCCTTAGCTCTATTCGCCCCAGAGAGAAGGCATGTAATTCTAGCTTTTGTCATCGTCTTCGGGCCAGCGTTGGGAATTTGGTCTCCAAAGAGGACCTTCCAGAGCACAGTTACTGTGGCAGGGCAGGTTGAGTGTGTCTGCTCTGAATCCGACTCCGCGTCTCGGGGTTGGGAGTTCAGCGGCCGACGGTTTGTTGTCCAACATTTTGACGGAATCTGGCTGCTTGGCTAATCGGGCAGCATGTTCCTGTGCCAATGTTCCGGGTTGTCGAAGCGTCCCTAGTTTTTTATGAAACCCCGGAGCACTCGCCAGCTCAGGGACACGCAGAGGGCCTGGGTTTCGGTTCCAGACGTGCCTGGTTTCCAGGAGGGGAGGGGAGCAGGGAAATGAGCAGAACTTGGCTCCGACCGTTGAGTGGGTGAAGCCCAAACCAAATTCCTCCCTTTGTTCCGGAATCGATCGTTCTCTAGTGCGCGTGTCATAAACGTGGGCCAGGCCCTACGGCAGTGCAAGCGGGACTCACTCCAGAGACGAGGGCCGTCCCTACCGGGGCATGGCCTGGGGCAACACCCGCTATCCCAGGCCCCCCCACCTCTTCTGCCCCCCCCCTTGTACTTCTTCCCCCTCCTGGGGCAATGCGACGTGGGGATGACCTGGGGGGCCTGGCATAGGGTAGCAGGAGGGGTCAGCCCTCCCATGCTCACTGCGGCTGTGGGAGCCCAGGAAGTGGAGCGACCCAGCAGCTTGCTCCATGCCCATCTCCCAGTAGCGGGAAGCCCCAGCCTGCCGCACTCCCCCAAACCCTGCATCACTGGGGGCTTCCCGGGGGAGGGGGAGGATCCTTGCTGCTGCCCTGCATCAGCCCTCCCCCTCCCCCCCCCAGGTAATCGCCCAGACTCAGTGGCTCAATCATGAGAGAGGCTGAGCCTCGAATTCCCCGTGACCGGGGGCCAGGAGTGCACGAGAAGTCGGCCGTCGAGTGGCTGATGTGAAGGTGCCACCGGCTGTCGTTTTGCGCTCCGAGGCCAACCCAAGCCGTTGTGTCGGGGGTAGCAGAGCTTTCCGCCCTGAGGCCTCCCTTTGCGTGTGGCACCGAGCGCTGAGTCGTCGTCTGGCCCGTGTTCCGCTCGGGGACCACGGTCGCCAGCTGGGAGCCTGTGAACTTTCCAGGTCTGCAGCTCGTACAGGTGGCTCACCCTGGTGGCCCGCTGCCGCCATATTTACCTGCACCGCTGCAGGCAGGGGTGAGCGCAGATCCCATTGGCCGGGAACGCCCCTACCCACGGGGAGGCCGGTGAATATGGCTGCATGGGGGCCCGCCGGGGCTAACCCCGGCAGACCAGATCTAGCCTGTGGGCAGGTATTTGCCCACCCTGAGTTAGAATCTACATCTCCCATGGTTTGTGGAGATGCCACTGAGGCTTGTCCAGGAGCCACCTGGAATCTCCAAGCCGGGGGTTTTTGGGGTGGGGTCTCCCATGGGGGGGAGTTGTGACTTCTTGTGAGCTCCACTTGGCTCGGGGCCACTCTTGTACTGAGGAAACGGGCAGGCCCCCGACTGCTGGGATTGGTGGTCCCCTTGCCTATGGGATTTCCATGCAGCCCCTGGGAGCTGGTGGCTTACCCAGCTTACTGTGTCGTGACTAGTTTCAGAGCAAAACCAGGCCGGCTTCGAGCTCACCTTGCTACCGCCCTGAGTTCCCTTCCTCTCCTGCTCGTACGTCTCGCCCAGGGACTTGCACTCACACCACCTGATCTGAATTAGTAAGAAAGTGAGCAAGATTGGGCCCTCCCAGGGCTGCATCCTCTGATCCCCAGAGGACGAGGGTTTGGCAGTAAGTGACCATCCTCCTGGTGCACCGAGCCTGACAGACCCGTAGTCGCAGCTCAATTCTCAGCCCTGGAATCAGCCATCCCGGAGGCAGCCCAAAGCAGTCTACCGAGCCGCAGGCCCAGTTCTCCATTGCCTGGCCCCTGGTGTGTCCGTCCCCACGCTCTCATCTAAGAACATAAGAACGGCCGTACTGGGTCAGACCAAAGGTCCATCTAGCCCAGTGTCCTGTCTTCCGACAGTGGCCAATGCCAGGTGCCCCAGAGGGAGGGAACACAACAGGGAATCCTCACGTGATCCCTCTCCTGTCACCCATTTCCAGACAAACAGAGGCCAGGGACGCCATTCCTACCCATCCTGGCTAATAACCATTGATGGACCTAACCTCTATGAATCTATCCGGCTCTTTTTTGAACCCTGTTCAAGTCCTGGCCTTCACCACATCCTCTGGCGAGGAGTTCCACACTTAAAGGTTACTTTGCCAATTGTTGCAAAATGCCACCAGCCATTTCTGGGAGTGCTGTGGAAATATGTCAGGCATTTCCATAGGCCTGTAAACATTGTGCTGACTTGGGCTCACATCTGAATCCAAGAGATTTCACAGGGACAGATTGATATGCAGGAACATGATTATTTAAATATGGTCTAAAATACCAACAAAGCTGGGATCCGGGCCTGATTGCCAGATTGGGCCGATCATCAGGCTTAAAAAAATGTGTTTCCCTGCAGACGTATTATTCAAAAATGCAAGTGTCAGTGGAAAAAGCAGCATTTATCAGGGAGTTACATGACGCAGGAGGAATGCTGCTTGGTTACCAGCTAAAAACGTGCTTAAGTTAAATAGTCTGTTCTTTACTTTGCACATCTCTGCGCTCACGTATCTGTGTGTTCCCGAAACTGCTGCTAAAAGACTATAATCCCATTGTGGCAGGGTCGCCAGGTGTCCGGTTTTGAACTGGACAGTCCAGTATTGGAGCTTTCTTTTCGGGAAACAAGTTGAGAAACTAGAAATGAGAAAATAGAACTGTCGACTATTTTCTAGCTAAGATGTGATGTGGATTGTGATGTCATGTCAAGTGTGTCCGGTATTTTTGTTGAAACCATCTGGCAACCCTACATGGTGGCCCTGTGCTTGCTCCTAACACAGTTCTTGCACCGGGGCCTAGCACTTATTTCTAGGGCTTTAACAAATTCAAAGCCATAAAAAACACCCCTGGTCTCCCACGGGGACTCTGGTCTTTTGTGTGCTTTTACCTTATCCTGTAAGATTTCAGGGGGGGAGTCCAGTGTTGCTCCAGCTGGGGATCCTGCCCCAAAAGGGAGTCGTGGGGGGCACAAGACTTTTAGGGGCATCGTGTTAGTGCAACCAACTGAGTGAGATGAATTAGCTGAGTGAGTTGGGACTGGTTCTGCTTTGGAGAGGGAGCTGGACTAGATGACTCCTGAAGTCTCCTCCAGCCCTGATCTTCTATGAGACTGTGACTTCAGAGCTAGACAGCTGGAGAACAGCGGCTGTTGACGGGGCTCCCAGCAATGAAAGCGCTGCCAAGCCACAGCAGCACAGAAGGAGGGATGCATTGCATTACCATCCCAAGCCATCCTTACTCCTGTGCTGCTGCCTTCAGAGCTGGGTGGCCAGAGCGTGGTGGCTGCTGGCCAAGCACCCAGCTCAGCCAGCAGCAGTGCAGAGGTAAGAGTAGCAGCGCCGCAACCCCACTCACATCTTTGGGCAAAAGCTGGATTCCCACGTGGGCCGGGAGCTTCCAGGTCACACTGGCTGTCAGTGACAAAGAGCAAAGCACAAACGCTAGCAATGGAGTCCCCCGAAGGGATGAGCCCCTGGAGACCTTGCAATGAAGTGCATAAATGGCTGGAGATGCTTTGGGACCAGAGTTAGTACAAATCCCAGGATCTGAATATATGCTGGGGGTGTGCTCTCTTGTCAGGAGGTGGGGCATAACAGATGCAGCGGGCTACAACCATGTTCTCAAATTTTATTCCCAAAAAAGGGCTTTGTGATGAAACAGCAATTTTCATAACAAAATGGATATTTTTGTTGAATATTTTGGCTTTCAATTGAAAAATCTGAAACCTGACAACGTTTTAGTCTTCAATGCTGGCTTTTGGAGTTTTACTTGTGGGGTTGTTTGGGGGTTTTTTGGATGAAAACCACAACATTTCATGAAAAATTGTGACAAAACCAAAAACCCTTTTGTTTATTTTTTAACTTTCCCGCTGGAAATGGATCATATTTTCTGCGGAGGGGGATCTGCGTCTGGGTGCCTCCTGACTCAGGTTGAGAGGAGACACCAGGCCAGAGAGTGGAATAAATAAAGTCCAAGATACAATCTTGCTTTTGCTGGTACCTTTTTATCTTTCCAGAGACTGATAGGACTGGGGAGGTGTGTGTGGATGCGATCAGCCAATCACAGCTCAGCTCCCTGTTGCAGTAGCCTCTACCAGGCCATCTTCTGAAAGCATGAACGGTGAATTTAACGGGTCCTTATTAGTTAGCCCCACCCACCTGGTGAGAGATTTTTCTCGTAGGCATTCAACAGCTGGTTCACACCTTTGGCAAAGCACAGGGCAGGTGGCAAACAGCTGAGATACCAAGGAGAAAACCGCCACGCCCCGAGACGTCCCAAGTCCCTGGCCGTCTGTCGGGACAGGGGATCGTTCGGCTGTACCTTAGGTAAGTAGCGAGAGGCACTGACGGCGTCTGGTTGGTTGGAGTGACTCGGGAGCCAGCTGAGCTGTCCACACATGGCTGTGGGGTGGAGCCGCAAAGAGGAAGAGGATGTGGCTGTCCCAGGCCAAAGGGATAAGTCTCTTCCCCCCGGTTGCCGTCCCCTGCATCTGTTTGGGCTGTCGGCGCAGGATTGCATAGCGGCGCAGGGACTGCAGCAGCCCCCTCGGGAGCTGGGTGAACCAGCTGAACGTCGGAGCCTGTGCCAGCGTCAGTCGTGCTGAATTCACTGCAAGCACTTCCCAACCGAAAGACGCTTCCAAGAGCCATTTGTTCAGCCTCTGCCGCACCCCGCAGAGCCTCCGAGTCCTCAATAAAAGCCACCTCCGCTTGGAAACTGGGCGCGGGCTCGCACCTGAGTTGTGCCCTGCCTCCTAGCTCCCTTCTGCAGCTGACTTCACCCAACAGGCAGGAAAGTCTCGGGGCTTGGAAGGAAAACTTTGCACGTTCCCAGCGGCCTGGGAGCCTTCCCTCGTGCAGGGCGTGGTCCCACGTGACAGCTGCTCTCCTTTGGGACTCGGTGTTTGCCTTTTGTCCAATGCCCCGCGCCAGGGCGGGAAGTGGGGCTCAGACAGCGCCAGCAGGCTGCTGCAAGGAGGGAGCAGGGACTTTGTGTGTTGGAACAAAGGCAAGCGACCAAACTCTAAGGAAGGCTCCAGGGTGGAAGGAAGAGCTGACGATGACCCAGTTAATGGAGAAAACCACACGTGGGCTCCATCCCCTTCTCCTGGGGCTGGGGAGAGAAATGGCCGCGGTAGCCACGTCCCATAGAGAGCTGCAGTGCAGGCCTGGGCCCCTGGGCAGCTCACCTCTCGCCGTGTCTCCTAGAGCTCGGTGAGCTATTGGGGGAAACTTTCCGCCTGTTCCGGTAGCCAAGCTCCAGAACAGTCGTCCCAGGAACACCTGTCAGGGCCGGTTTAGATTTCCTTGGTCCTGTGTCGGCTCAGGCGGCTGGCCGGGTACCCGGTCGGGGTCCCTTCCAGCCCGACATGAGTGGAGCACTGCCGAGAGCAATGCTCCTCTTGGCCTCGGGATGATCTGGTCCATCTCGTCCTTTCTCAGGCAACATCAACTAGACTTGGAAATGTGATTGGAGGCTTTAATTGGAGAACAAACCGTCCATTGCAGTAAGTGCCGGGTGGGAATTGCTCCACTGCCACGTCCGCGTGGGGCTACGTTGTCACTGCCCTATTGCCCCCTTTCAAATGTGCCACAATCCCACTCCATCTGAACGAACCTACCGGCGTTTCCGGAAGGGCATCCATACAGCACCTTCCAGGCACTGCCCTGACCCACTGGGCGTTTCCCTGAAGCAGCGCCGAGTTCGTTTCCACGCATCACAGATTCAGTGCCATAGATTCAACAGCGTGGGCCACGTGGTTTCTAAAGCATAATCCAACCGGCTCGTCGGTTTCATCTCCTGGCTCCGCCGCAGTCTGGCCTCCCCTTCTCCCGCGTAACTTCCCAGTCGCTCCGGGGCCCTCGGTACTCACGCTGCCGTGTCCCTGGATTGCTGCTGAGGTGGACGCTGATCGAAAGAAACCATCCCACCGCGATTCCAGTCTGCTCCGGGAAGGAGAGTTGCACGAGACTCCTGGCCTCCCGCCTAGCGTGCTGTACCTACATCCAACACCGCTCTAGGATTTTGCAACCGGCAGCAGTGGTCGGCGTGCTGCTGCTTTGGCCGAAAGGTGAAACTCAGCCCGCTGGGGCTCCCAGGGCTCTGGATTTCCTAGGAAACTCTGGTCTGGATTGTCTCCAACCTTTTCCCCAGATGTGTGAGCAGACGGGACCCTCGGAGCTTGACTCTCCCCTGTCCTGCACCACGGGGGCAGGAGATGCAGCCACCTCTGTGGATTTTCCTCCCCTGAGGTGTCATGGGGCTGGGTGGGTGATGGTGCTGACGGTCACTCTCCCGGCCTGGTGGAGCCCCAGGTAGCCTGCAAATGCAGCCTCTCCTTCTCCTCTCTGCAGCCAGGCCCTGGGCACCTCCCTGGCGCTTTCCCTGCAAGGAAAAGGCTTCACCCTCTTTCCTCCGAGTTGTTCCTGTCTGCAGAGGTGGGCCCCTGTCATGGCACCGTGGCTCTGTCCGTGGCCCTTCTCGCCCTGTAGTCTGCGCTTGGGCTCAGACGTCCTAGCACCGCTTGGTCCTGACCAGGGAGCTTCCTTGTCCAAACCTTATCGAACACATAAGAACATAAGGAGCCACTCGGGAGCCAACGCTGCCCGGCGCCAGCATGCAGAGGTTCACGGTGCTGCCTCCTCGCAGGCTGCTCTTCTTCCGGAGGGCTGAGGTCACAGAGGGAGCCACGTCAGCTGCACTTGACTGTCCCGTGGAGGTGAAATGGGTTCCTAGGAGACGGCCGGGGTAGTTTCACAGAGGACGTTGATCTGCCGTTTCATAAAAGAAAACCAAAGCCCGGACGTCTTATTGGTTGATGCAAAATAAGTATATTGGTCTCCTTTGATGTATAGCTCTGGAGTCAACGCTCCTCTCCTTGTGCTCATGCCACTTCCATTTGTGCGAATGGGAGCTGCTGTGGGCATCCAGGGAGAGGAGAAGAAAGCCCCCAGGAGTTATTGCTTCCTCTTCCTTGCACAGGGAAATGCGATGGCCCTGCTGTGGTCTGGCAACAAAAGGTTCCCTGGGAATTGTTACTTTTTCCAGACTAGGGGTCACCAAGGAGATTAATAGGCAGCAGGTTTAAAACAAACAAAAAGGAAGTTTTTCTTCATGCAGCGCAGAGTCAACCTGTGGAACTCCTCGCCAGAGGATGTTGTTAAGACCAGGACTTGAACAGGGTTCAAAAAAGAGCTAGATACATTCATGGAGGTTAGGTCCATCAGTGGCTCTTAGCCAGGATGGGCAGAGATGGTGTCTCTGGCCTCCGTTTGGCAGGCTGGGAATGGATGGCAGGAGGGGGATCACTTGATGGTACGTGTTCTGTTCCCTCCCTCTGGGGCACCTGGCATTGGCCACTGTCAGCAGACAGGATACTGGGCTGGATGGACCTTGGGTCTGACCCAGCCTGGCTGTTCTGGTGGTTTTCTTACATTCGTGAACTCTTTGACTGGAGTCTCCTAAGCAGCTGCTGGCTGCAAGGTGGGTATTGTTTTGCACAGACCCATCGCCATCGAGATGGCAAACACCCCCCACGTGTGTTGTGTGCCGCTGGCCTCCTCTCACAGCTGCCCAGTGAACCCACGCTATGGCTGAGCTTCAAATCCGCAGCGCCGGGTCGTTGTTGGTTAAAGCGCCAGCGAGGGTTCAGACACGTGCTCTGCACCCCACAACTAACTGCGCTCAGAGCAGAGGCGGGAGGCTGGCGGACGGTGAAGCCCTTCCAGCAAGGCACCAATGCATCGCTGCCCGGTTCACCGCGGGGTCTGAAGTGAACGTCTACCGGCCAGGCAGGCATTTCTGCAGCCTTCCAGGAGGCAGCCTGAGGACGTCCCCTGGGCTTTTCCGAGTGGCTGGGCCCAGTGGTCCGATAGGGATAGTCCCTGGCGTAGCGATACGGCTGCAGTCGGTGCTCGCTTTGCCACAGCGGGATCCCGAGTAGAAGGGGCCGACCCTCCCGTTCCGGGCAATGGCAATTCTGTGCGAGGGGCTGGCCCGGCAGTAACCTGGGCTGAGGCGAGATCTACGCAGGCCTCAGTGGTAAGGAAGCAGGCCCTCACAACGGCCCATGCAAAGAACTCCAATGCTGGGGGCATTTGTTCATGGCGGCCTCCCGCCTCTGGCCTGTTGGTAGGAAAAGGGGCACTGACCGCGCCAGCAGGTGCGGGTTTCGGAAGGTGACGTGATGGCTGGGTGCTTTCCCTTCTAGGGGCACCGGTGTAGTGGTTTGTAGGCTCCGGGCCAGAGAAACCTGCTGCCAGGGCATGTAGCCCTTCGGATCAGCAGCTGCAGCAGCGAAGGGAAGCGGCTAATTCTCCTGCCGAGGCTGACTGTGGCACGCAGACTCTGCAGCAGGACGACGGTCTGTCCGAGGTGCCCTGGCGCCCCGTAACCTAAGTGCCAAGAGCCCTGAGGAACAAGGGGGTGGATTCTAGTGGCTACTTCCCTGCAGAGAAAGGAGAGCGGTTTGCTCCCGTAGCCGGATTGTGAGGCACAGGTGGGAGTTCAGGAAAGTTCTTGCCTCAGACGTGTTCTATGAACAGATTGTCGATCGCGGATCCGGCCTCAGTGGACTAACCTCATCTCAGCAGAGTCCAGGGGCAAAGTGTGGCTAACGGCTACAGACAGGCACGATTCCCAAGTGGAGGCTGAGACGGCTATGAATCCACTGGTCCGCGACCTTCATTAAAACGTCAACCAAGAGCACGAGATTTGCAATAAAATCTTGGCTGTGCTGCATTAGCCTGCTTTGGGGGCAGCTTAATATGCACCTCCAAGGCCCTGATCCGGAATGGACCAGGCCTAAATCATGTTACTCTGTTCTCTTTTCTTCCTCCGTGTTTGTGACGCTGCCCATAGAAACCAGCTTGTCTGAGGAAGCGGGTTTTGCCCATGAAAGCTCGTGATCTTAGCTGTCTATTCTTGTGCGTCTCCAAGGCGCCCCCAGGCTCCTCACGGTTTTGAAAGTTACAGCCTTACACAGCTCCTCTGAGACTTTATAAAAACCAGCCCCGGCTGGTCCGGCTGAGGAGTGACCGTCAGGCGTCCGTGACTGCAGTACAAATCACGCCCGGCGCATACAGAAGTCAGCTCTCCCCGAGGAGAACGCCAGGGTAGCCAAACGTCTCACCTGCGCTGCCAGAGGCCACACCGCTTATTAACAAAACCAACATTAGCTACGCAGCGGCCTGGGCTGGGCACGCCAAGCGTTCTGCTAACCCAGATAGTTTGCTGGCCTTGGTGGAACGTGCTGGGATTTTTTTTTTTTCCAATGAGTTCCTGACCAATCCATCCTCATCGGGATCAGAGTGCAAAACAAGGTTGGTCCCATCAGATATCCAGCAGGCTGCTTGAGCCAGCTGCCTACCCAGGCTGTCTCTGGGAGCTGGTGCTGTTTCCTGCTGATAGCTTTTTGGAACGAGGTCTCTCTCAATGAGTTTCGTGTGTAAACATATGTGTGGGGTGTGGTTTCAGTTCCGTGCGGCTGCCAGCACGATAAATAAGGCCGAGCGCCGTGCGAACCTGTGGAAGCTGGGAGTCAATTCTCTGCTGGGAGAGGTGGGAAACCCCGCTGGTTTGGGTCATTCAAAATGCAGCCTAGTCAGAGCCTGGGAGAGCTCCTCACGGCAGCGGAAAGTCCTGGTCCTTCTTTCACGTCCATGCGCACCACTGAGGGGAGCTGGAGGCCTGTGTTAGTACTTGGAAATACGCCAGCCCGTTGCATTGGGGCTAAATGCTGTCCCATCTCAGTGCAGCGAGAGGCCGGGGTCGGCCGTTCTCCGCTGCACACAGGAAGAGCTGCCGTGCCCTGCTGCGGTTTCGGGACAGACTTTCCCATTTTTAAAACATGGCCCATATTTCTCAACGCTCAGCGTACCTGCCAGCTGCGTGATACGCTCCCTAGCTCTCCCCGTTTGCACAGCTCTGCTCCAGGGCAGCAGCAATTCTCCAGGGCTTTGCAGGGCTGGTCGGGTCTCAGGTTTCTGGGTGAGTGTTTTGTGCGTGGTTTCTGGCTGCCTGACCCTCTGCCCGGGCCCCTGAGCAATTCTTCCCTGGTGGAACGGGGCCCCGCCCAGGGCCGCATTATGACTTTCGTGGGCCCCTCCCATCATCATAATATCAATCTTAAAAACTATTTTTGATATAACTTTAAATACTTCAACATTTTATTTTTTTCTGTTTTAGGCAAAAATTAATAGATTTTTGTGGGCCCTAAAAGTTTCATTTTTTTCTGATGTGAGGAAAAAAATTAAAACATTTTCTTTGACCCTAAAAGTTCGTTTTTTTGGTGTTTTTTTTTTTTTTCTGATTTCGTTTTCATGGGCCCCTAAAAGTATCGTGGGCCCTAGGCACTGTGCCTAATGGATAAGTCGTCCCTGGGCCTACCTCACTTCCCCTGTGCTCTCCCGGCGTGGCTGCCCGGCCAGGAAGTGACTTAATGCATTGTTTGCCGCCCAGCCGAGAGTGGGCTGGAGTATCACCCCCGGAGACGATCCAGGGCACCCAGCCTGGCAGCAGGGCTACTGCAAGGAGCTGCAAGCGGAGCAGCTTTCCCTGGGCGGGCGCCAGCGCTGGCCCCGTTTCACAGTCTGTACCGAGTTCCATTCAGCCCCAGCCCCGTCTCCGGCTGCTCCCTGGCCTGGCCTGGCCTGCCTTGAGTCAGCTGCTTCTCTGCCGCAGGGACGGACGGGGCCAACTGTCCAGCAAGCACAGGCTGCCGACAGCCGTGCTGGGGTTTGCCCTCCTGCGCCTTGGCTCCAGGAAATCAGACCCAGGCAGTGCATGCACCCACCCGAGGGCTGCCCCAGGCTGGGCATGGGGGGGGCCCACTCGCGGGGGTGCTGCGACGGCCGGGGTCGCTCGGCGGGGCACGCACAGTGCAAACCCACACTGATGGGATTAAAAATGAGACCGAGGACAGCTTCCCGCTGCCACAGGGGCTCCCCAGCACGCTGCTGCGGAGGCGGCTTGAAAGCACTACATGTGGCTATTCCACAAAGAGAGAGAGAGATGGGATCCTTTGTGTTCAAAGACCAGCACCGGAGTCTTAGTTCCACTGCTCGAGGAGCGTGGCGGGGTCCGCTCGCCCTGGTCTACACTAAAGGAGTTATTTCGAAATAACAAGTGGCGCGTCCACACGGCCAGGCCCGTTATTTCAAAATAGCAGGCTGGTTATTTTGGAATCAGAACTCCGGCTTTCCAGGGACGAGCGCTCATTTTGCACTTGTTTCGGGAGTTATTTCAAATGTAGTTATTTCCAAATCATTTCCTGGTGTAGCCATGCCGAGTGGCGTCTTTTTGTGCCAAAACTGTGCAAATGCCCCCATTGCCTCTATTTAGAGCCCTGGGACGCCCACAGCTTGAATACTGCGTACAGATGGGGTTGCCTCATCTCAGAAAAGATCTATTGGCATTGGAAAAGGTTGAGAAAAGGGCAAGATAAACGATTAGCGGTTTGGAATGGGTGCCCTGTGAAGAGAGATTAAAAAGACTTGGACTTTTCAGCTTAGAAAAGAGGAGACTCGGGGGCGATATGATAGAGGTCTATAAAATCATGACTGGTATAGAAAAGTAAATAAGGAAAAGTTATTTACTTATTCCCATAATATAAGAACTAGGGGCCACCAAATGAAATGAATAGGCAGCAGGTTCAAAACAAACAAAAGGAAGTTTTTCTTCATTCAGCACACAGTCAACCTGTGGAACTCCCTGCCGGAGGATATGGTGAAGACAAGGACTTAAACAGGGTTAAAAAATGAGCTGGATAGATTCATGGAGGATAGGCCCATCAAGGGCTGTTAGGATGGGTAGGAATAGTGGCCCTAGTCTATTTGTCAGGGGCTGTAAATGGGTGACGGGAGGGATCATGTGATGATTGCCTGTTGCGTCCCCTCCCTCTGGGGCACCTGGCATTGGCCACTGTGGGCCGACAGGACACTGGGCGCTATGGACCTTTGCTCTGACCCAGCCTGGCTGCTCTGCTGTGAAGCCTGCGGGTAGCTGAGAAGCAGGTCTCAGTTGTCCCAGCTATGTCCTAGCTGGGGGTCCAAGGAAGAGCGCCCGGGTGCATGAGACACATTTCGCTGCTGCTGGCCGGGCGCCAGTGATGGGAAGAGCCAGGCGTTGCTTAGGGCTGGCTGAAATGCGGGCCCAGCCAGACGGACCCGTTGGAGGCAGCATTGCTCCGCGGAGGTACAGGGCTGGACGGGCACTGAGGCAGGCCCCGAGCTGCACCGGGGGAAGAAAGGTGCTGCTAATCTGACAAGGGGCGAGCAGCTTTCTCCCTAGCCTGCCCTGTGGCAGACGCTGAGTCCTGGAGTCAGCCAGCAACGCGGGCGCTGCGCCAAGGCAGGTTGCTAGGTGTGGGCAGAGCCCTCCCTGCGGGGCCTGGCGCTCTCCCCCTTCCTGCCTACCGCCTTAGGGACTCGAACCGCATTCCCCTGGGTGCCTGTTGTTTTCCAAAGGCACAGCTCAGCGGTGCTCACCGCCAGCGGCCCTGCCACACCCCCTGCTGGTGCTGTGCAAAGCAGCCGTCTGGCGTGGCAACCGGAGCGAAACAGGCTCTCCCGGACGCTCCCAGGCTGCCTGGTTGACTTCCCCCACAGATATCGCACACCCTGTACCCCGCTGTTCATACCGCCAGCTCCGTGCAGCTCCCCCAAGCCGGCACGGCTCCCTCGGCCTACTCGCGCCTACACTGGCACAGCCGTTGGCAGCCGTCCGTGAGCTCAGCAGGACCGTGTCCACCAGCCAAGGGCCAAGTCCCGCTCCCCTGCCTCTGGCCAGAAGGGTCGGGCTGCAGGGGAGCGCGGACCAATGTGCTGTAGCTGGCTGACCGTGCCCATATGCACGGGGCTGGTACCATCTCTGCCCCGTGTGTCTCCAGGGGCGATTACAGGAGGCAACGCCCGGCTCCTGCCAGCACTGCAGGGGGAAGTGGGATTTTGGTGCTGAATGGCCACCAAATGGAAGCCGTTGACTCTGTCCTGAGCAGAGGCCTGGCCCTGAGCTTTCCTTCTGCTTTGCGACTCCGAGAATGTCCCAGAGCCTCCCTGCTGACATCAGTTGGCGCTGGGCACCGGGGGCAGGGAGGGCTCCGGAGCATCTCTCTGGAAGTTGAAGGATCCAGGTGGACCGGGGGAGGGGAGGCGCTGACCCACAGAAAAGTCAGTCAGGGGCCACCCACAAGTGAGAAGCAAAAAAGAAACAAACCAACCCTCCCTGAGGTGGCCCCGCCACGTTCCCCTCGCACCCCAGAGCCTGGGGTGGCACTGGAGCACCAGCCAGGCCCCCCCAATGCTGGGGGGTGAGCCCTGACCCGCGGGGGCCGGATCCAGGTAAGCTGGGGCCCACCCCGAGGTGGACAATGCGTTCAGCCCAGCTTGAAAAGGCCTCGAGCATCAGAACCAGAAATCTTGCGAGCCAGGACCCAAGAGGCCTTGCTTAGAAAGGAAACCATTTCCTCAGTCGCGTGGACTGGTCCTCCAAGCACTCCGTGTGCGGGAGTGGGGCTGGGGCGGCCCGGGCTGCCCCCTTGCGTCCTGGGGCAGAGTTAAGAGTGCACAGGCTGCAAGAGTCTGCCCAGGAGCCACGTTCCCTCAAAGGGCCCGTCCGTGAGCTGATGTGTCTGAGGCCTTAAACGGGAGCCTCCGCCTGCCACGTTGGAGGCTGAGTGGGGTCGCGGCCACGTTTCCCGGAACAGTCGGAACTTCGATGCAGTCATTCCTACTGTCCAGAGAACACCACCTCGTGGGGAGCCTGGCCCTGGCGGAAATGGACAGGGACTGCCTCCCCGAGCTGATAAACTCGTTAAGGGGGAGCCGTTAGTCCGGCCAGCTCTCCATTGTCGAAGCCAGGAAAACCCTGCCTGAGGGGGGGAAAAAATGGTCCCGCGATGCTGGTCAAAATGAGCACGTCAGGCTGCTTGGCGTCACTTATCCCAGCCAGGTTTCCGGGTGGCCTCTTGGTCCTTGTGCAGCGAAATGAGCGTAGCTTCAGCAGAAGAGGCTGGGCTGGGGGCGTCGCTGCCGCAGGAGATTGTGTTTAGTGGGATGCCAAGAGCGGCCGCTTGTTTTTGTAACTCTGTACAGCTGTGACCGGCCATCTCTTGCCCTTCCACAATCCCAGTGACCTCCATGCATCTTCCGGGAGCTCAGGAAAGGGTTCTTTTAAATAAGCCCCACCAGCGCGGCCGCCAGCGACTGGTTTCCAGCGTTAGCAGACCCCCTGCCCTGTGGCCTCCAAACTCCCGGCAATTCGCTTCCATTCCCGGCAACCAGCTGCGGTTTCCCGTAGGAAAGGGGAATGCTGCCATCCCCTGGACATCCGGTGTATTTGGGGGCAAGAGGACATTTCTGAGCCTGGACGCAGCAGAGGCGATGAATAGTACAGTCAGTTCTTCAAAAAGCAAGACCCACCGGGCGCGTCAGAAAAGCTCTCTGGTATTCCCGGTCAGCGACGCAAGTCCACCTGCGTCTTGCGCTGCCGCTGTGCGCTGTGGCCACCCCTTAACTTTTCCACTCGACGCGCTTTCAACTGTCGAGAGAACTGTGGGGCTGCTGTCTGCTTGGCCACGCCGCCTTCCAACGCCCGTCTCCCAGCGCCCGGCTCTGCGGGCCGTGGGCTGTGAGGTTTGTGGATGTTGCTGGTTCTGAGTTCAGCCCACTTCTACAGAGGGGAGCGTTTTTCTCTGGCACCATACAAATGTGGTAGCAAAGGGCAAGAACAATACTGGCTCTTAGCTCTGCCTGCTTTCATTTCAATAACCCTGGTAACAAACACAAGGTACAGCTGGCTGAGAAGTAGACTCAGGCCGACAGCAGAGAACACCCCGGTTGTCCGCTGCTGATTTAGAGGCTGTAATCAAGCCCACCTAGGCCAGTGGGTGGGCTGCACGAGTGGTCTCCTTCGTCTCTAGATTGTTGTAACCACGCCAGTCTCTGGGGACAGGGTAGTTTTGCTAATGACACGGGGTGCTGATTGAACCTGAGCAGCAGAGGGGGGCCACGCGGCTCTCACAGTCACTGTTGTGAGCAATCAGCCCGCACCTCACTTCAGGGCCCTTGTGTTACGTGCAAGTCACTTTTGTAATAGTGTAACCCACACACCTGCTGGGGGTGCCGCCCTGTCCCACCTAATGGCACCGAGACCCTTCCAGAGAGAATGGGTTTGCCCTACAGCCGCGGCTGAGAGCCAGCTGGCTTGTAGCTCGAGCTGTAGACCGGGTGGGGAACCTTTCCAAACCAAAGAGCCAAACGACATCCAAGTCTGGAACAAGAGGTCAGCAAAGCACCTCTACGGCTGCCCACTGACATGACTAAAAACGCACCAGAAGTGGACTTGGTACACCAGTTGAGGCCTAACCAGCGCAGAGTAGAGCAGAAGAATGACTTCTCGTGTCCTGCTCACAACACGTCTGCTATTCCGTCCCAGAATCATGTTTGTTTGTTCATTTTTTGGCAAGAGTCGGGCAAAAGTCAACATGGTTTCTGTAAAGGGAAATCCTGTCTTACTAATCTATTAGAGTTCTTTGAGGGGGTTAACAAACAGGTGGACAAGGGGGATCCAGTCGATATAGTGTACTTAGATTTCCAGAAAGCCTTTGAAAAGGTCCTTCATCAAAGGCTCTTACGTAAATTAAGTTGTCACGGGATAAGAGGGAAGATCCTTTCTTAGACTGAGAACTGGTTAAAAGACGGGAAACAAAGGGTAGGAATAAATGGTAAATTTTCAGAATGGAGAGGGGTAACTAGTGGTGTTCCCCAAAGGTCAGTCCTGGGACCAATCCTGTTCAACTTATTCATAAATGATCTGGAGAAAAGGGTAAACAGTGAGGTGGCGCAGTTTGCAGACAACACTAAACTGCTCAAGGTAGTTGAGACCAAAGCAGACTGTGAAGAACTTCAAAAAGATTTCACCAAATTAAGTGACTGGGCAACAAAATGGCAAATGAAATTTAATGTGGATAAATGTAAAGCAATGCACATTTGGAAAAAATAACCCCAACTATACATATAATAAGATGGGGGCTAATTTAGCTACAACAAATCAGGAAAGAGAGCTTGGAGTCCTCGTGGATAGTTCTCTGAAGATATCCACGCATTGTGCAGCAACAGTCAAAAAAGCAAACAGGATGTTCGGAATCATTAAAAAAGGGATAGAGAATAAGATAGAGAATATCTTATTGCCCTTATATAAATCCATGGTACGCCCACATCTTGAATATTGCGTACAGATGGCATTAGAAAAGGTTCAGAGAAGGGCAACTAAAATGATTAGGGGTTTGGAATGGGTCCCATATGAGGAGAGATTAAAGAGACTGGGACTTTTCAGCTTGGAAAAGAGGAGACTAAGGGGGGATAGGATAGAGATCTATAAAATCATGAGTGGTGTGGAGAAAGTGAAAAAGGAAAAGTTATTTACTTGTTCCCATAATATAAGAACTAGGGGCCATCAAATGAAATTAATGGGCAGCAGGTTTAAAACAAATACAGGAAGTTCTTCTTCACACAGTGTATAGTCAACCTGTGGAACTCCTTGCCTGAGGAGGTTGTGAAGGCTAGGACTATAAAAGGGTTTAAAAGAGCACTAGATACATTCATGGAGGTTAAGTCCATAAATGGTTATTATCTAGCCATGGGTAAGGAATGGTGTCCCTAGCCTCTGTTTGTCAGAGGGTGGAGATGGATGGCAGGAGAGAGATCGCTTGATCATTACCTATTCAATTCACTCCCTCTGGGACGCCTGGCATTGGCCATTGTCGGCAGACAGGGTACTGGGCTCGATGGACCTTTCGTCTGACCAAGTCTGGCCGTTCTTATGTTCTTAAGTGTCACATCGTTGACTCAGATTTAGCTTATGGTCCACTGCGACCCATAGATCCCTTTCTGCAGGACTCCTTCCTACTTAGTCATGTCCCATTTGGTACATGTGTGACTGATTGATTGTTCCTTCCTAAGTGGAGCACTTTGCATTTGTCCCTATTAAACTTCATCGGCTACGTCTAGACTGGCATGATTTTCTGCAAATGCTTTTAACGGAAAAGTTTTTCCGTTAAAAGCATTTGCGGAAAAGAGCATCTAGGTTGGCACGGGTGTTTTTGCGCAAAAGCACTTTTTGCAGAAAAGCGTCCGTGCTAATCTAGACGTGGTTTTGCGCACGAAAGCCCCGATCGCCGTTTTAGCCAGCGGGGCTTTTTTGCGCAAAACGGTTCTGGGTTGTCTACACTTGCCCTCTTGCGCAAAAGCATTTGTGCAAGAGGGCTTTTGCCCGAGTGGGAGCGTCATTGTATGTGCGCAAGAAGCACTGATCTTGTACATTACAAAGTCAGTGTTCTTGTGCAAATTCAAGTGGCCAGTGTAGACAGCTGCCAAGTTTTTGCGCAAAAGCGGCTGCTTTTGCGGAAAAACTTGCCAGTCTAGACACAGCCCATCCTGTTTACCTCAGACCATTTCTCCAGTTTGTCCAGATCATGTTGAATTTTGACCTAATCCTTCAAAGCACTTGCAACCCCTCCCAGCTTGGTATCATCTGCAAACTTAATAAGCGTACTCCCTATGCCAATATCTAAATCGTTGATGAAGATATTGAACAGAGCTGGTCCCAGAACTGTCCCCTGCGGAGCCCCACTTGTTATGTCCTTCCAGCATGGCTGTGAACTACTGCTAACTACTCGCTGAGTACGGTTATCCAGCCAGTTATGCACCCACCTTACAGTAGCTCCATCTAGTTGTATTTCCCTACTTTGTTAATGAGAATGTTTCCTCTTATCGCTTCCACACATGTGCGGAATAAATGTTTCTATGTGCACTGAGTCATGTGCACTACCTGTGGAAACAAAAAAACCTAGCTGGGGGCGCACTGCTGCTCAGCTGGGCAGCGCTGGAATCTCTCCTGAGTGGCCACCCAAGCTCCCGGCTTATAGGGCACCCTGGAGGAGGCACCTTGCCCCCGTCCCTAACTCCCCCGTGAAGAAGCGTGGACCTGCCCCAGGAACGGGTGCTGTGTCTCCAAATGCCTAGACAGCCTCGGGCTGGTTACTGTGGCTCTGATGTCCGACTACACGCGCTCTGCCATGCACAGACCCTTCCCAGTCGACTGAACGAGGGGGGATGCCTTTACTAATGGAGTCTGGGCACCAGCCTGGCAAATGCTCATGCAGATAAAGCCTTGTTCACACGGGACCAAGGTGCACCAAGAGAGCTGCCCCAGGGCAGATCCCTCCTGGAGTCGGGCTGCAAAAAGCAACCCGCCCCAAAGCAGGCTCGCTGGGCATCCCGGGTGGGCCTGCACCCCCATGTTCACACTTGCCTGCCAAGGGCTTGGCCGGCCCCACGGCCCATACAGAATTCCTCCGGCTGAGAACCAAAGCAAGCCAGCCTAAGAAGTAGGGTTAGCAGGTTGCTTTAGAAAAAATACCGGACACAATTGATTGGGGGGGGG
>JANRFK010001158.1:1855236-1882024 GCA_030068395.1 Apalone spinifera | reverse complement strand
GTCCATTTTTCCAATCCATATTCCCTTAACTTGCTGGTAAGAATATTGTGGGTGTCAGTTTCAAAAGCTTTGCTAAAACTGGTCCTGGGGGCTTTGGGAGGACCAAAACCAATGTATTTGCATATTCGTTATTTGCTTAATGAATATGCAAATGAATGTTACCAGTCCTCTAAAAGCTCGTGAATGGATTTACTGGTCCCTTGTCAAAAAGTTTGGGAACCCCTGTGCTAAGATATACTTTTCCTCAAAAACAAATAAACAAAACTGTTACTTTGTGATTTAATTCTTTCACTTTCACTTTCCTTTTTGGAAAGGGCCCATGTTTGTATTGGATATAAAAGTAATCTTCCTCACCTCTCAAATTACTAAACTTATGAAAAACTGTTCTAGGATTAAATGTAAATAGAATTGTCCAGTCCATTGAATAGCAGAATTGGGAGCAAAAAGTAGTAGGTTCTAGAGTAGTAACTTTTCCTTCCTTCTCCAAGTAATGGCTAACTTAATATGATCATTAATGATGCAATTTCAGTATATTCAAATGTGTAACTCAGATACTGGTGTATGATTTGTTAAACAAAGCATCCCTTGTGGGTCTCATATTTTCTAGTCCTTCACAGATTACTCATTGCAATGTTGACCTGTTCATGAGGAAAGGAACCTGCTGTCTCCAAATTCTTGACATGGCCTCCCCTCAAAAATTATTGCCCACCCCGAGTTAGAAAGTAGTCAGGGGCCATATGCCCCATAATTTTAATAGAGGAGGTATGAGGCGTGGGATGGAGGTTAGGTGCACAAGGGAGCTTGCAGTAAAGGATTGGGGTGCAAGAAGTGGTGTGGATCTGGGAGAGAATTTGGGTGAAGGAGGTAGTTGTGACTTGAGGGGTGTAGGAGGGAGTACAGGGGTTTGGGCTGTGACCTTGGACAGGGAGGGGGTTGTGACCTGGGTCAGAGGCTTAGGGTACAGAGTCTGGGAGGGGGTGTGGGTACAGAATGGGGAGGGAGAAGGGTTGGGTTTTGTGGGGTAGGGAGGCAAGAGTAGAGGAGTCAGAGGCTTGGGAGGAGGGAAGGGTTGGGGTGCCAGAGGCAAGCTCTGTTCAGAAGACTTACTTGGGCAACTCCCAGCAAGCAGCACAGCAGAGTTCTCAGGCAGGTTCTCTGCCTGCTCCGTTCTTGCATCTGCTGCAGGGGCCATGTGGCTCTGAATAGCTTCAAGCCTGAGGGAAGAAGGGGTGCTTTTCACACTGCCTGTTCTTCAAACAGGCCGCTCCCATTGACTGTGAGCCTGCCAATGGGATTGTGCTGGGGATGGAGGCAGCACGTGAGGCCTTTCCCTCCTCCCCCGGGCTTGCAGCTATTCAAAGATGAACAGGGCCCCGCAGCTGCTTTTTTGAGCGGTGTGCGAGGGGCAGGGCAGGCAGGGAGCTTGCCTGAGGCTCCTCGCTGCATCCATGAGCTGGAACTGGTGTTTTGGCAGGCTGGATCTGACCTGTGGGGCTGTATTTTGCCCAGTCCCGCTGTAAATAAATTTGGCTTGTTTTTATGATGTGCATGTTATAGGCTAGGGAAAATATTTAATTATCCATCCACTGTGAGATGGTGTGTAAGTAGCTAGCTACTCTTAGTCATGTGACTTGTTCCAGGTGATTGTATATTTTAAAGTGCATGGCAAATCTGAAAGGAATCCCTTCCAGTGAAAGTAATAGAACTAAAGAAATTTAAATTGTTCGTAAGGAAATCCACTAATTTTTTTTACAAGAGTGTTTAGCTCTTAAATTGAGCTATTCTAACCTTGATTTCGTTCAACCCTGCATAGTCAGCTTTAATTTATGTGGTTTTCAAAAACCTATCACTTGTGATTTTAGTTTTGGAACCAAACAGGGAACCATAAAAAGCTTGAATTCCTCTGTTTGGAATGAGAATTATCTAGAGCTTCTGTGAGATAAGAACTTCTATATTGCATATGTCAGGAAATCAAAATTCTCTCTAAACCAGGGGTGGTCAGTAATTTTAGATGGGGGCCATTTCAGAAATTTCTGAAGTTGGCCTGGGCTGCCCTGGAAGGGGCAGAACACTTCTGTGCTTTCCCGCCCACAGACCCCGATTGGCCTGAGGGTGGGGGAGCACGTGAAGTCTTTGACCTCCTCATTTCCCCTTCCTCTCCCCTCCCTCCGAGAACTGCCAGCTGTTCTGAACAGCTGGTGGTTCCCTCTATGCACCTGCACCCCTAGCCCTGGGAGGAGACTTCATGTGCTCCCCTGCCACCAGATCAGTCATGGCCCGAGGGTGGGGGAAACATGGGAAGTCTCTCACTGGGCAGCAGCTGGCAGTTGACTCTAAGCACTGTGTGCCCCTTGCAGGGTAGGAGGAGACTTTGTGCGCTCCCCCCACTGCCAGATCAATCAGGGCCAGAAGACGGGGGAGTGCACAGTGTCTCCTCCCACCGTGTCCCTGCCCTGCAAGGGGCACGTGATGCTTAGTCTGCGCTGGTGGTTGACTCTAAGTGCTGCACATTGCTGGCGGGGGAGGACAGTTTGTGTGCTTCCCCATTCCCGGGCCCTGTTTGACTTGGGGGCAGTGGAGAGGCAGGGCATCTATGCACCAGATAAACCCACTTGGTGGGCCAGATCTGGCCCACAAAGGCCCTTTTGCCTATCCCTGCACTAAACTATAATGGCTCATCTTATTGACATGCTATTTATTATTCCACCATTTTGGCTATAGTACATTGTACTACTGGACTAAGCTTGCTAATAATATCAAAACCTTAAATACACTTAGTTGTCACACTGCATGGAAAACAAAATAAACATTTTACCCACAAGCATTGTACAGTAATGAAATGGTGGTGACAGCCACAATATTTGTTTGTGTTCACTTCTGCATTTGTGAACAGGAGGCAATGCTGCAGCCCTCCCATAATGAGAATCCCTTTGAATTCAGTGCATGTGGACACTCACAACAGCTGCTGTACCTAAGGTTAAGAGGCAGGTAATTGACTAATTGTGTACAATTTGTATTGACGACACGATTAGTCAATAAGGGAAGGTGCTCTGTCCTGACTTGCATAGGTCCAGGAGCTACCCCCACTGAGGCTCTGCAGTTTTTAAAGGTAGTAAGAACAGGCACACAGGCTCCTACTACATTTAAACTGCAAAGGTACAGTGGAGGTAGGTTCTGGACTGGCAGGAGCAAAGACCACTCTGGCTCCTGTTTCCCCACCTCGCTGCTTGCTGTCTCTGATACAGAGGCAGTGGGGGGGAGTGAGTAATCAGCTTGATTTATCTAAATTTATCGGGTAATCATGTAGTCGCTTACAGTATTCCCTCTAAACTGCTCAGCAGCACAGCTTCACAGGTGATTAATCAGCTCTGCCCTGTCAGAGGCTCAGGGCTCTGTGCTTGGAGATGACTGACTGGGTGGGGCTGATAATCATCTGTGAAGCTGTGCAGCTTAGGGGGAATACTGCTTACATCCCTAGCTGCATCAGTCCATATAATAAAAAGATAATAGTGGAACAGTCCTTTTTTGGATTAGCATATGGCCTATAGATGACACTGACATTTAATAGCAGTGGAAGCAGTGGAGTCTTAAAGTTACTGGGTCCACATTAGCATCCTCTGAATGCTTGAGCTTTGTCTTACTTTTGAGGATGGTTTACTTTGACAAAAGAAGCTCTCTTGTTGATGGTGCATATGCACTTGATTTTCAAGAATGTGTTGTCTGGTTAAATGTCATGGTGATAGACTGTGTTGTGGTGTTTCAACCTTTATGGTTCCTGAGGGGTGTATGTGTGTGTATGTATATATGAGGCGGAATGTTGGTCTGAAACGCTAGGCATTTTTCTGTGTTGTGCACATACATCTTGTGAAGTCTGATGTACTTTGTCTACACAGGCTAAAATGGGACCTGTCCTTCATTAATTCACATCCATTGTTGGCTGTAAAAGTGAAATCTACAGTATAGCTTAGGTATGGTTATCTGTTGGGCAGTATGGCATAGCAGTGCACCTTATAGTCATGTCCATGTTATGGATTCTACCATTTCTTCTGCTATTGTAGTTCCATTGTGGAAGATGCAGATCGTGAGAGAGTTGAGGTTTCCCCCTTTTCTCTTTTGTGATTTTTTTTTCCCCACCGGGGGGGGGGGGGGGGGGGGGGGGTACAACACTTGCTCTAGTGTTTGAAAAAAGGAAAAGGGAGTGACTGGATATTTCTCTTTATATGAGAGCAAAATAATATGTAGAACATGTAATTTCTTTTATGTATTTGGAGTATTAGATTTAATGTTGGGATGTGAAGGACTTATTGGATAGTCAACAAGTTTGTCTACTAGTCGCTTCCCCCCTTTGCTGCCTCTATCAGCAAGGGGAGGGGGAAGGAAGGGATACTTCAAAACAGCAGTGCCACGTGGAGCCTGGGGCCAAACCCTGGGCTCCCCACGGTGCTGCTGCTTTGAAATGCTGCGAGGAGCCTGATACCAGGCTCCGTGCGGCGTTTCAAAGCAGCAGCGCAGCATGGTGGGGGTCAGGTGGGGGAGTCCCCAGCTGACCCTGGACTCCATGTGGCAACAGCTCTAGGGCTGTTTCTACACTTCAAAGGCAGAGGCACCGACTATTCAATGCATTGACTATTTGATTAGTCAGTTAATCGCAATTTAACATCTCTAATTTAATGAGCCCAATATTTGCCTGCATGTATTGATTCAACACAGTTTCTCTGTCAAATGATTGCATATGCACTATTTGAAGGGTAATTAGATTGTGATAGCTTAACATAGCATTATTATTCCACATATACGATGCTCCTTTCCGTACTTGGTGAGAATTATCTGTAAACTGAGATGACCTTGTTTAGGGTGACCAGATGTCCTGTTTTTAAAGGGCTAGTCTCGTATTTAAGCCTTCCTGCAGGTGTCCTGGCTTTTCTTTACAGGACAACTTGCCTGTTTTTTATTTTTTCTTCCCCACATCTGTACTGGTGGATCCTCCTGCTTCCCGTATCCCTGCTTGCCAGCTGCCCTCCAGCTAGCAGTGTGTGTGTGTGTCAGGGCGGGGGTGTCCAGTGGTTGATGATGGGGGTGGGTATGCAAAGCTCATGGTAGTGAAAAAATGCAGTGCACAGGGCCAGCCACTCCCCCTGCTGGTCTGTCAGAGCAGCTCCCGCTGTGTGCCTGCTCTTGGCCTGGCCCCTTGTCCTGTTTCTGGCCAGCAATGGCTGTGTACTACACACTGCAGTACCTGGTGAGTGCAGGCAGGTGCCAGGCGCAGCCAGTTGCATGTTGCCTCTGTTGTCCAGTCATCATTTCTTTACCCCCAGTCACTGTCCTTTCCCTGCTTTGTCCCCCCCACACCAAGCTCTGCTCATCTTCCATATGATGAGGTCTGTTCTAATCCCAGTACTGTGCAGAGAAACGGCACTCCTCTAGCTGGGCAGGCGCCCCAGGAAACCCCAACTCCTTCCTTCTAGTGGCGCTGGGCAAGAGGTGCTGAGATCTGCATGTGTCAAAGCCCTGCAAGGCACAGGTACTGGGAAGCTTTTACAGGTACTGGGAAGCCTCTCAGCTGAGCTCTGGAGTGGCGGCAGGAAGGATGGGGAGTGATTTCCAGCCTCTTCACTGCCCAAACCTGCAGGTTCCACAATACTTAGCACCCTCTTCACCTCCTAACACCCACCCCCCCCAGCTTCCCACGTGTACCAGCTATTGCCTGCCACCCTCACCCTGTGCACTGTTGCCTCTGTATCAGAGGCGGCAGCAGCATAGGGCAGGGCAGGTGGCTCCACAGGATCTGGTGCTTATAGGGAGCCAGCTTAAAAGTTGACTCCCCACAGGCACCATCTCCCATCTCCCTCCCCCTTACTGCCTCTGATACAGAGGTAGCGGGTGGGGAGGGGGGGAATTGTGTGTAGTCCAGGCTTATCGGTTAATTGTTTACACAACTATATGCGAACATCCCTACTTTTATCTATTTTCATTTAAATGAAACAAGCACAGAAACAGTTTCCTTACCTTGCAAATATTTTAACTCTCCCCCCCCCCTTTTTTTTTTAGTAATTTACATTTAACAGAATACTATACTAAGGTCTGCTGCTGCCTGATTGCGTACTTCCAGTTTGAAATGAGGTGTGTAGTTGATTGATTGTAAGTCCCATGTTTGTAACTGAGGTACTCCTGTATGGTAAAAGCTAAGGAAGAATCCAAATTGAATCTCAGTATGCAGCTTTTACAGGGTTTAAAGTTGGCTGGAAAATAAAAAATGTTGTAATCCAGTGACTGGGTCTTGCAAATTTGAATAGACAGTGATTTAGTTTCTACTAGCTTTCAATAGCTTTTGCTATATAGAAACTCACTTTCAGATAGTAGAAAATGGAAGGTTCTCCCTGTTTTTAAAAATCAAAGCATCTTTGAAGCAGAAAATTTTGTTAATTAGGGTGATGGTGGCAACTGCATTCTCTTAATTATATACATTTAGTTTTAATTCCATTAAATTACAATAATAAACCACTTTAAATTACAATTTTTTATCTAAAAGATTTTGCTTCCAAAAGCAAGTTTATCAAAGATAAGTTTGAAATATAGTTTTAGCTATTATCTTTGAGACCTTTCTACACTTGTTTTGAATACAGGAACAAATCTGGGGGCCTCATACATGCACATAACATTTCTCTTGAAGTCACTCATAGCTAAGTGTTTCTGAAAGAACTTGCCCAAAATATTTAAATTAATCCATAAAAACAGTTGTAAATATAAGATGTGTAATACATAATAAGCTGTGGTGGGGCATTATTGCAAGATAGGTTGACAACATATCACCACACTTAATTATTGGTGTAAGTGATTGAGCTGCCTGACACGCAGCCACATAAAGTATCTGGTAAGGAAATCACAGCAATTCACGGTGAGATGAAAAAATAAGTGTTCCTCCTGTCCCTCTGAAATCATCTTAAGGCCTGTTACTACTGAGGTGCATAAATACTTGTAACTTAACTTACTTGAATTTCCCCATTGACTTCATTAGTACTAATCATGTAAGTTAAGTTGCTCACACACATAAGTTATTGAGGGCTCAAGCCCTTGCAAAGTATTATCACAAGGACTGAAAAAAGTAAATGCTTATCTGTTATCAATCAGGCTTGCACGTCAGTTTTCCTTGTAGTTTAGTGCAGCATTCTATGTAGACATTGAGAGAAAATCCCAAGTGTACACATTTTATGGAAACCTTGTAACTTCAAAATATTTGAATGTAGATTGTCAAATATTTTCAATGTTACCATTTGTGTGCTGTGTACTGCAAATATATTAAAAGCTGCAGGTTAACATTTGCACCTCTTGTGTTCTATCTAGATTGCATGCCCTTAATCTATATTTTATTTGCTGTAACTAGGCTTGGCAAACTAAATTGCATTTTGAAACATCACCATTGCAACGTAAATGTGGTGGAAATGACACCTCTTTTCTGCCCACCAAAAAATCCTAGATTAGTTTGCCTGGATTTTATTATTTTTTGAAGTATTTGATTAGTATTTCTTAAATGGAAAACGTAACAGTTTTGTTTTCTTGAGGTGAAAGGCACGATAAATCTGCTAAAATAAATTTTTGACAGGGTGAATGGATAAGTTTTGCACACCTAGCTTTATTCTTGCAGATCTTCTCAAACATTAGGTTCTAATATAACTGTCCTATGGTGTGAAACCATCTTTTGAGTTGTCCTGTAATATATTAAATCAGTTGTATTGTTGCACTATCAAGAAAAAAATTAGAGGATTAAACAGATTATCTATATCTATCTATCTATCAATTGACAAATTAAAATCATGATGAATATTTCTAACTTCTTTATAAAAATAGTGTGTAAAATAACTTTAGATTCTTGTCACTTTTTATGGCATAAATTTATAATAAAATGCAAAATAGTTAATGCTATCTTTCACTGTTTTTTGGAAGGCTTTGGTCTTTTAGTTATGAAAATCTGCATTATGATTTTGCTCAGCATCGTCTAGTAAAAACAAAATACTTATAAACATCAAACATCTAAACTGGTGTCTTTGCACATGATATTTTGCAGGAACATGGCATCTGTTCAATTTTGGTTATTTTTTTGACTCCTTAGAAAATGATCTTTTTTGTTTTTGTTTCAGATCTTTCAAAGAACAGATTTACTGAAATTCCTCCTGATGTCTGGCTGTTTGCGCCACTAGAAACTTTAAATTTGTATCACAACTGCATCAAATCCATTCCTGAAGCCATAAAAAATCTGCAGATGTTAACGTATCTTAATATTAGGTGAGTAACCCTTTTTCCTTCTGATGGGATTATGTAGAGACCAGTGGGATTTTGCAAGAGGAAGGAAAAAACCCTCAGCTTTACAGGAAGACTGTTAGCATACGTATGTATTGAATGGGGCATTTTGGAAAACTGTAACCTCATGTACAGTTGAGACTTGGTTTCTGGCATGCTTACATTTTGACCCCTACCCACCTAAAATCTTCAGGAATGATCTCTTCCACTATAAATTTTGCATATGATATTTTTAACCATCAGTTGTTTGTTCTCGTCAAGTTTGAGATGAACTTGATTGAGAGGAAGGGAGGATTCCGGAAAAATAATTTTTAACCATGTCTTGAACGCTCCAGTGCTTCTTCCCTCCTGCCCTGCATGCCATGTCTGTTTTGTTTTTACTCATAACTTCAAGTGAAGTTTGTTCAAAAGCTTATGAAAATGTAGTATACAGGACCAAATTTGAGACCAGAAGGAATATTCAGGAAGTTATGCACTGGCAAATTTGCAGTGTAAGAAAGGTCTGCTTTGTGGAGATTTGAAAGAGCTCTACTGACATATGAGACTTACACTGTTTTAAAAACAAATCTCTAACCCTTTTCCTATGCAAAGAGCAGCAAAGCACAATTTTATTCTGCTTCTGGGGATAAAAGATACAGAAGAAACCTCCTCACAAATAGAACAAATGCTCTTTTAAGTAGAGTTTATTTCTGCACTGAAACAGGTTCTCAGGGTATTTGAGTGGGCCCGTCCCATGATGTGGTTTAGCTCCCTGGGTGAGTGTCTTGGCTTGGCGAAGATGAAGAGCACTCAGACACTGTCTGTGGTTACCAGAACTAGGGGTGTTAGTGTATAGTCATATAAACGATGAACCGATAAGCCTGGGTTACCGGTAAACTGACTACACGCCCTCCCTTGCTGCCTCTATATAAAAGGCAGCAAGGATGCGAGGTGAGAGCACCTGATCCTCTGATAGAGAGGCAGCAGTGAGGAGGGTGAAGGTTGGGGAAGCAGGCGGAAGTTGGTACATGGAGGAAGCTGGCTTTCAAGACTGCTCCCCATGCCTATTGGCTTACACAGAGCCTCCTGCGCTGCTGCTTCTCTATCAGCAGGCGGGAGGTGATGTGCGTGGCTTGCCATGGACAGAGGCTGCTCCGTGGGATGGATCGGAGGCAGCAGCGCGGGGCAGCAGGCGGAAGCCAGTCTGTGCAGGGAGACGACTTTTAAATAGGATCCGAGTATAATAATGTAGTCTTCCAATAATTGAGATGAAAATCTAAAGAACAAGATGCATTTATAAAAACATTTCACAAGTGAAATTAGGTTGGCTTAATTACGTCGCTCTCAGGGTGTGCTTTTTTTTTCCAAATTTTAAACTGGCTCCTCTCATGGACCAGCTCCCTGGGAGTGGGGCTGGGAGTTACTGTCTGCCACTCCACCCCTGGGAAGAATTGAATAATAGTGTAACTGATAAGATTTGGTGCGTTTACCTGGTTATTCAATTAAGGGATATCTAACATCCTTAACCAGAACAGCTCCCTCAGTTCCCCCTCTGTGTTGCTAATCAAAATCATTATACCTTGAGTGTTTCACAGTATGCTCAATCATTTTCTTGAGCTAGGCTCGCTGGAGTGAGTAACTAGACCATACTGTTAGAATGAAAGCAAGCAAAGAGAGGTCTGGTCTACACTAAAAAATTAGATCAATCCTGCTGTGGTGTTCAGGGGTGAGGAAAAAATCACACTCAAAATGACATAG
The DNA here is from genome assembly GCA_030068395.1 of Apalone spinifera. Classification (NCBI taxonomy): domain Eukaryota; kingdom Metazoa; phylum Chordata; order Testudines; family Trionychidae; genus Apalone; species Apalone spinifera. The sequence goes on along the minus strand of JANRFK010001158.1, from coordinate 1,871,992 downwards.
TTAAGCCAGCCTAAGTTCACTTATACACAGTCTTCCATCTATCTTGGTACTACCTCTTGGGGTGAGGGATTATGAATGCTGACAGGAGAACCTCTGTCGTCAGTGTAGGTATTGTCTGTGCTGAAGCACTATTGCAGCTGTTCTGCTGTAGCATTTCAAGTGTAGCCAAGCCGAAAGATTCAATTTATAAGTAAATGAGTTTGCCCATTGTCTTATCTTCAGTTCATTTCATTTGATGTTACTTGCACGTGCTGGTCTGGCAAGGCATCAAAATGTTTTATAATTGCCTCTTGTTCTCTAGATTTACATCATAATTATTGGAAGAATAAATTATTACGCTAGAACTTTATTTTATTTAAATTGAATGGGGATATGGAATTTATTTGGCAAAGACAGACTTTTTCATGCAAGTGATTTACGTGTAACACAGCTAAAATTTGAATGAGAGGTATTGCTGTGTTGTTAATACCTGTTGGAATAGAAAGAATGTTTTATATCTTGCATCTCAGGAGACTATTTCAGCTTAATCTTTTTTTCCTCTTTTTAGTCGCAATCTTTTAGCAACATTGCCAAAATACCTGTTTGACTTGCCACTTAAAGTTTTGGTGGTCAGTAATAATAAGCTGGTATCCATTCCAGAAGAAATTGGAAAGTTAAGAGACCTGATGGAGTTGGTGAGTAAAATTGTGTACAGTAGTATGAAGTGTATTTATAGTATAGATAATTTGTTAATGTGATTTAATATTACTATTAATTTATTACGGTAGTGCAAAGAGCTGAGCAAGGGTAGGCCTCCCCCGTGTGCTAGGCACTGTACAAAGAGTAGAAGACAGTTCCTGCTGTAAAGCGCTTACAGCATATAGACACCCCATTGGTGTCAAACAAAAGCAGAGTGATCAATGTGATGACAGCAAATCTCATGTTGTTGCCTGTATTTTTTTTATGGGGGTTATGCAGGAGGAGATAAGATCATAAGAAATGGGAAGTGCTGGGGATGGGACAGGAGATGAGTATAAGAGGGACAAGTGTGGAGTAAACTGAGGTGAAGAGACTCTAAGGGGCAAATGGTATGGAGAGGATTGGAACTAACAGCTGATCAGCACAGGGCAAAGAAAGACAAGTCAAAACTGTGACCGTTCTCTAGCAGTATGCTTCCACAGTGCTTTGAAGTCCAACGGAGCAAGTTTCCAAGTCCATGTTGACAGACTTCAGGTAGCAGTGCTCACGCTAGCATTCTCAAAACAGCTGTGTAGACAGCTCTTTGAAGTTGTTGCTTGGGTTGGAGGTTGAGGTTGAAGCGTTGGGTCGGTATAGGGCAAATTTGCTTACTTGGGCTGGGAGGGTTGCTCCTGTGGGCTCGAAAACTCTGTGTAGACTTACCTGAAATGTCCAAAGCTCCCTACTTTGGCTCTTTCTGCTTCCACTGACTGGAGTCTGACTTGTTCCCTACTGCAGTTTATTCCAGAGGCCTCGTGATGGGGACGACAGGTAGGTCCTCTTGGAATCCTAATCCCTTCAAGTTATGGGGAGTATCTCTTGCACAGTTAGGGATCTGGGGGTGCACTATATTGATGCAGAATGTCAACTTAGTAATTGTATGGTCAGTGTGTGACTTCACGTTCTATAAGTACAGTATATGGCAGAACTCAAAGTACAATTACAAAGTTAACAATTTAGAATAATTAAATATCAAAATAGGTGAGTAATCAAACTTTCTCTTAATACATTGACATGAAAGATAATTCTGTGAAACCTCTATTTAATTAATATGGTTTCTTGGTTTGATATTTAGTAAACAAGTAAATTATGAAAGAATGTTGCCTCACTTACTCTAAAATGGAATTGTCTTTTAACTTAATTTTTGTGGTAGTTCACCTGCAACAGATATGCTTAGTTCTGTGCTAAGTCTAGGACATTGCACTCATACCTATAATGAAATGTGTATTCAAGCTCCCATTTTTTTCCATTTGAAAAGCCAAAAATAACAATTTAACTTAGTTTCCTTTGTGAAATATATGAGTGAAATGAATGCCTATTCATCATATTCCTTTCTATTGAGGGTCTTTACCTTCTGTGGATGTTTAAAAAAAATTATATTGGCAGGGATACTAAATTTCAATCAACTCTAACCTTAAGTATTTGAAGACACCTTGTCCAGGTATCCTTCAATATTTTAAAAATGTTTACTCTGTTTAAAGCCCCTTAATCTAAAATTTTCCAGTTTACAGTGGTTTAATAAAGTTCATTTTCTAAAGCCAAGTGAGAATTGATTGTGTGTGAGGAGGTAATCTGGGGTTAAGAAAAGATTAGCTTCTGTAACTTGTCTGATTGCTGCACCCAGAATGGAGTTTGAGTGTACCAATGGAGGTATAATAACTTGAGAGAGCAATGAGGACTTGAGCTAAGTCTGGTGACTTGTCAGTGTTGAGATGTGCTGTTATCTCACTGTGCACTGTGAACAGCCTGCCTCCCATTTCTTGTGGATGTGTATGGCTTATAGATAATGCAGTCTTTTGGCCTACATTCATTTTTAAAGATGAATTATAGTTCTTGAAATTAGACACTGTATAATATAGTTTTGGATATGGGAAATCTTTGATCTTCCAGCCCAAAAGTCCGTGTTTACCTGATGCCTGGTTCATCTGGATTGTTGTATGTAGAAAGTGAATGTATTTAGGGTTACAGCTTGGTCACTTTTGCTCCTTTCTTATTAGTGTGAAACAGTGAATGCATGTCTGATGGTGTAGATGGAAACTCAGTTAGTCAGTGTTTTTTCTTAAGTGGCAAATGACCCCACTATCAAAAAATTCTTGGTTCTTTTTTTGGAAGTCCTGCTTGTTTAGGTCTTAACTACTGAAATTTAGAATATCATAGCTATGAATTGAGCTGATTCCTCTCTAAGTTTAAAAGTATTAAAGGATCAGTGCCGCTGTTTTTATGCTGATATAAATTATTGATAGTAAATTAGTTTAATTGAACAGGGTTCTTAGAACAGTAGCAATTGAGAGTCAGTGCCTGTAGTAATATAACTATGTACACTTTGTGTTTTACTGACTTCTGCAACATTTAAAGTTTTCTTTCTTACATTGTATATATGTAGAATTTGAAAATTCTGGCTTTTTAAAATTACAGAATCGTGGGATCCTCACTGACAGAAATTTAGATCTGCATTATTCTATATATGCATGTAAAATTTTGCCAGAATGAGATGCAAAATACTATTGTAGTGGTTTTCAAACACACTGCTAGCTGTACACAACATGCAAGTGTATTTCATCCTTTTGTGTTCATTTTCACTATTTAATATCTGCATTACGGATAACATCTCTAGCATGCTGTCTTTATTCTGGAGACTCAAAGCAACAGGTTCCAACCAAGAACATTGAGATGAGGAGTATTTCTAAAAATATGAACCATACCCAGTCTCTTTTTGTCCCTTTCAGTTTGTGTAAGGTTTTTTTTATCTCACCACTTTGCATTATAAGTATTTAGAAAATTCAGCAGATAAGCATTTGTCACCACAAATAAAATCAAAGTGTAAACTTTTAATTTTTGCATCATCCTTCTTTACATATCCCATGGACCAGGAGTAGAAGACTGCTAAACAATTACTGAAAACTGGTTAATAGCCCCAGTTGCACATTTTAGGCAACCCAAGTAGCCAAATAGACACTGGAGAAAGATATTGGGAAGGAATTCTATCTATTCAGGAGTGGAATCATCTGAACAGAAGAGCTATGGGATTTGCTGGATTTAGATTCAGATTTCCTCGGTGGCCAGGAGTGCTTTTGCACAGCTTCAGCTGATCCACCACTGCGACTCTTTCTAAATAAGAACAACTCGGCTACAGCGATTCATGCTCTTGTCACATCCTGATTGGATTACTGCAATGCACTCTACATGGGGCTGCCTTTGAAGAGTCTTCGAAGGCTTCAACTGGTCCAGAATGAAGCTCCTCGAGTTTTAACTAATACTTGTTATATGGAGCACATTATGCCGGTGCTCCGGCAGCTGCACTAGCTTCGGGTGTGTTTCTGAGCACAATTCAAAGTCTTGGTAATGACTTATAAAGCCCTAAATGGGTTGGGACCATGGTATTTGAAGGACTGTCTTCTCCTATATGAACCTGCCTGGGGATTGAGGTCGGCTGGGGAAGCGCTGCTCCGTGTTCCTTCATTTATGGAGATAAGGTTGATACCTGCGCGGAGCAGGGCCTTCTCGGCCTTTGCCCCTGGGCTATGGAACTCTCTTCCCCGGGATATTCGCTTGGTGCCAATGTTGGCATTGTTTCGGTGCCAGGCCAAGGCCACTCTTTTGACCTGTGCTTTTATTGGTGTGTGTGTGTGTGTATGTCCCCTCTTGAGGTGTTTTAGCAGGTTTTATGTCCTCTCCTCCTTTGGGGTCTTGTATTTTTCTTTATATACATTTATTTATTGTGCATTAAAAACATTTTGTAACCTGCCTTGAATATTTTAAATAGAGGGGCTGGGTAAAAATATTTTAAATAAATAAAATACATTTATGTCTAAGGACCTAGACTTTAAAATCAACCTTCAGGTTTTTTTCCACCTCTAGCATTGGGTAGCTAGACTTATAAGTATTATCATTGCACTTATTAATCATACCCTGGAAAATTGAAGCTACATGTCGATCTTGTGGAACTAGTGTTTAGCTAGGTTGGAAATAACTTTTAGGACTTCTCCATGTTTTATTAAAGCTTATGATAAATTATCTAAAACACAGATCAATAAAGAAGTTTCTATTCACCCAAGAATTTTGCTTTAAGTATCCAAAAGTAGCAAGTTCAATTTAAAAAATTATGAAATGGATATAATAAATCTGCAATAGGAAATTATTTTTAATAAATTTTAACAGTACATTTTAAAATAAGTATCCAAATACTCAGATACCTCCCATGGAAAGCTATAATAATAGTAGCTTGTGGAACATAAGAGTAATAAGTTCAGATTGTTCCTCTGTAAAAAATTTGAAGTAGGCAGTCTGCAAATAAATACAGTCTCCCAGAGAAGAATTGGATGGTAGAGTGGCACATCTGGCAGGCTTTGGAGTGGGGTTTGCAACAGGGATGTAAAACTAAAACAACAACAAAAAACACTCACTAACTGTAACTGATTGAGATTCAACTGGTTACACAGTTAAATGCCCCACAGGCTCCTGGCCTCCTGCCAGGATTGTAACTGGTAAGGTTAACTTATTAGATAATGCTTATTGGTTAATGGGTTAAATTCTTGCATCCCTAGTTTACAGCTGCACAAGATGTAAGGTAGTGTTGCATTAGAGTAGTCAGACTTTCTGCATTGCTTGTCCCAGTCCCAGGGCATAAGGGTTACAACTGAGCTGACCTTGTGGATGAAGTTGCCTCTGGGAGGAAGTGGTAGCTGGCATCCCACTTGCACATCGCCTCAAAAGCCTTGCCCTAGTCCAACTTCTGTCTCAGATTTTCCACTTGCTGCTGTTGCTGGCATCTTTCAGTGTCCTCTTGAATATGTCCTTGCAGACTGTGTGCTTGATGATCTTGCCGTATGGCACCAGGACTGCCAGTTCCTAATGTTCCTCACATCATGTCCAGAGGCAGCCAATAAGCTTCTGCAGCTATCAACTTAGCATTGTGGGAATGAGTCCAAAGTAAAGCAAAGTCTTCCTGTCTCTTCCAAATTCTCCTTCCGGGAAGCTATTCAAGTATGTGGTGACATCTTGGCTGAAAGGGATCCTGACCATTGTCTTCACTGCAGCATTTCACACAACACTTACTACAGGGCTCTTCATCACAGCCTCCTGGCACATCAGAAGTCAGAATGTCTGAGGATCACTGCAGTGTTGCATAGAAAACCCATTCAAGGGATGTTGGCACCACCGTGCCTCTGTGAGATGTCCCCCAGTTCATTGCTGGCCCTCAGGGATAGGTACAGCCCCTCCTTCACCAACAGCCTTATGGCATTGTCCACCTTGTTGAGAGGTACCTTCCCCATGCTTACCCAAATGCATAAACAAATGTTAATTAATTTAGTCTTGCAACACCTGTGTGAAGTAGTTGTAAGCCATGCTTATTCACTGTGGCCCAACCGCTTAGACGTTTGAGACAGCAACAGCCTGAGGTCAGACTGATGTATTTTATCAGTGGCAATCGAACAGCAGGTTCCCAAACTTCTTGCTAGCACAACTCTATGAAGTATTTCCTGCTGGGACCACAGGCAACATGGAGGATGTCATTTTATAGATCAAAATAGCATCATTTGCACAGTGTGACCTTGGCAACACCTGCAGTTTGTCCCTGTATGTGTGGTGCTCATGAGGTAGCACTATGCAGATAATGCCATTTTCAGGGGGAAATGGTGTTCTCCATGCGTTGGGAATTTGCACACACTGTACATGCAAGTTTACATGGTGCAGCACAAAATGGCATTTTCTACACACGAGGGGTTGCCATCAACCCCTATAATGGTGTGACCCCATTTGCAATTACAGACCACAGTCTGGAACCACTACAGTCGAGGCTCATCATTTTGGATCCAGTGGTCTCAGGTGATGGTGTAACACAGGGAAGAAGAATTATCCCAACTTTGCAGAAGTACAAAATGTAAGCGACTGTCTGCAATAACGCAAAAGATGTCTTTGGCAGAGATGGGAATCAAATCCAGCTCTCCTGATTGGGGCCAGTGCATGAACCTCAACATGATCTTTCTTGTCCATTGGATTAGACTCCTCGATTGAACTCCCACATTACCAAATGTTGCTACAGATTGGAAAAGGCTCTGCTTTCTCCCCCACTCCCATTTCTTACCAAATTGAAAGAGGAAATCCTTCTTTAAAATGTTTTGCAATAGCTTTTACTGAATTTTTTTCTCTTGTTTAATTTCAGACAAGCTATTGTTGAACTCATTAGCTTATTATCTTTTACTTAGGATATCAGCTGCAATGAGATTCAGGTCCTTCCCCAGCAAATAGGAAAACTGCAATCGCTTAGAGAATTAAACATCAGAAGAAATAATCTCCATGTGTTGCCAGATGGTAAGCTGATCACCATCCTTGCATTGAAATAGGTAAATTACGCAAAATATTAGGATTTCTGATTTTGTTTCCTTTCCCCCTTAACAGAACTGGGAGACCTTCCCTTGGTAAAACTGGATTTTTCTTGTAATAAAATTACAGAGATTCCAATTTGTTACAGGAAATTACGTCATTTACAAGTAATAGTTTTGGATAACAACCCAATGCAGATACCACCGGCACAGGTTAGTGTGTAAAAACCTTCCATTTTCTCAACTTTCCTAGGGTTTTAAGGAAGAGTGAGATGTTAGGTTAATTACCAACCAATTGTATGTTTGAATGTTAGGGTCAGTCTCCTTTCTCCCCAGCACAACTGTTTTTTTTTCTTTCTCTGCATCTGTTGTCGTTTGTTCTTTCCATCTGCTTTCTGTTTTGATCTTTTCCTCAACCCAGCACACTTGACATATAGTGAGCAAAGACAACCCCCAAAAAAATCTTAAGTCAGTTTGATCTAATCTGAAGCTACAAACACTAGTCATAACTGTATGGTAATTGAGGTTATTCAATAACCAATACATTACAGTGTAGATTAAAATCATCCAAACAACTGTACCTTTGCATTTCCATATCTTAACATCTTTGGATGTCTTTTACGTTTAATTCTGATATTCCTGGGCATGTGATGTTTGTTTTAGAGATACCCTATAACTTTTTTTACTCTTAAATTACAGATACATACACAATCTTAAGTCCAGGTTACTATAGTTTTATCTGGGAATTATATATGTAGTACTTGAAAATACAGTGTTTCCCTTACTGAAATTTGAACGTAATCATGACATTTACTTTAATTTTCTTATGTCAAAAAGATGTTTCTAATAAGTACAACGCATAATTGTTTTAATGTTGGACTTTAATTTCCTATATAACATTTTGTTTATAACTTGTACTTTTAGTTGGGTAATGTGTGTTATGAGTTTCATACAGCCTATATAAAAAAAGGTTGAAACTCCGCTTCTTTACTCCCTGATTCTTGAGAGAGCTTCTTTACCTTTGCTGCAGCTTCAGTTACCCTGAAACCTTTCTCTATGATTGGTATTCAGATATTTTTGTGTCTGATATACATTGTGCTGCTATAGTCATGCGAGTCCCTGAATATTAGTGCCAAGGTGGTTGAGGTAATAATCTCTTAATAATGGAAACAAATGAAAATAACTCTTAAATTAGAAAGTATCTGTTGCTGTAGGATATAAATATACCATGCATATAAATCAACTTTTTTCATATGTTTCTTACAGATATGTTTAAAGGGTAAATTTCACATATTTAAATTCCTCAATATTCAAGAATGTCTCAGAATAGATAAAAAACCAGATTCCTTGGATCTTCCATCACTGGGTAAAAGAATCCCATCCCAGCCACTCACAGACAGGCATGTACCTTTCTTCTTTAGAACTGCTTAATGCTTGCTATGAAGGGAGTGTTTAGGATAATGGAGAACTGCTCTTACAATACGTTCATGTAATTTAATAATTGCATTTACTTTTAAGATACTGCATTTCAAGCTCATTAGTTAACTCATTTAAAGAATTACATTATATCTCTTCTTTTCATCCCCTGCTAAAAAGCAAATAGTAATTGTACTTTTCTATATCGAATTTTCAGCAATAGAGTACATTAGAAATTAGAATAAAGATAAATAGGCATCTTTTCTTGTTCACATTCATGCAGTATAGTATAGCACTGAAGTTACATTCCTCTGAGCTTGCTCAAAATAGAATATTGCTAGATGGAAAGCTTACCTTCCAATACCAATCCAGCTGCGTACATTTTTAAGGCCATGTAAACTGAGACTACATTAATGTTTTTTTCAGTTTGATTTCTCTTGTTTTTGTGAGTCCAACTGAAGTGAAAAGTGTTATGTATTTTGCTTGACTTTCTCAATTATGATTGTTTTGAAAAAGTTAATGGAAATGTCTGATATTGACAGTCTTTAACCAGTCATGTTTTAGGAAACTATATTAGCTACAGAACAAAATTTTACCTTGCTAGTATATTTAAAATTTCATCCATAACCTGTGCCAGTGTTTGCTGACTTTGATGCTGAATAAAACAGAAGTGGTTTGCTGTGGCAGGAATCTCTGAAACGTATAACTTCTGCAAGAGAAGAACTAGTTAGTTATCCAAGGAGGCTTAATAAGGCATAATGGGATGAAAATGTACAAAGGTGAGAGAATGTAGGCCTGTTACCTATCAGAATACCACACCTAAGGGTAAGGGCTTGACTATACTGGGAAATAGCCTGGAATAGCTTTTTAGACCTAGCCCTTCATGTGGGCACACTCACTCTGCACTGAGTGGATTAAGTTAAACTGCAAGAACAATGCAGAATTCAATGCAATTCTTAATCCAGAATGAGTGTCCACGTGGGGGTTAGTGCAGAATATTGCACTTGAAATTTTCATATTGTTTGAATGGACTTTAGGAAACAATCCTGATTTTTTTTTTTTTTTTTTAAAGAGAACCTAATTAAATTTCCATCTGATAGCCATCTTAAAATAGCCTGTCTGCACGCTAAGCATTGCTGTAGTATCTTGTGTCACAGATTGGTTGGCTATTAAAAAACAAAACAATAAACTCTTTGTCGCAGCAACCATAGAGATACTGGGGAGTATAGTCTTTAAGATGATGTCTTCCTTTCTCTTACGATTCACAAAAGTAATATTTTGTCTTACTGTATCTGCTATGCTTTCTCTTTGTTATAGTATGGAAGACTTTTATCCTAATAAAAATCACGGTCCTGACTCTGGCATTGGCAGTGATAATGGGGATAAAAGATTGTCTACAACTGAAGTGAGTGGTTTTTCTCTATTTACTGTGTATTTGTATTTTTCTGTGTTGATAACAAAGGGCTGAAAGGACGATGTTTCCTTCTTTTATAGAAACCATTTAGCATTCAGTTTGTGCATAACTTGATGCACTAAATTGTTTATTTCTTTGGCATTCAGATATGCTTTGTATAACTTGAGAGAGCTTAAATATAATGTATGTTACTGTTAAATGAACTCAGGAAAATGTGTGACAAATGTACTGTAAACAGTGTACTTATAGCCATATTGGTGCCAGAGTATTAGAAACACATGGTGAGTGAGGATCTCTCTCTTATTGGACCAACTTCTGTTGGTGAAACTTACTGTAAAGCATAGAATGATACTAAATATTTGAATTATTTTATGTCCCTGTTGTGGAATATGCATACACCTTCCTATTTTAGGATAAGATGGGGTTATGATATCCCTGCAACTACCATCTATCAGATGTTCCTTAGGCCAAAGGCAGCCTAGGTCAGTAACCAGGGACAAGGTGGTTGCCCTCAGCCGAAAGGCCATGCAACCTAATTTCTGAAGTCTATATGGCTGACCTCAGGTTTGGGGCGGTGTGGCCTAGTGGTCGGAGTCAGGAAAATGGGCTGCCAACTAGAGGTGGGTAGTGGCTGGGGTGGAGGTCTTGAGTCCTCCCTCTCTAATGGGTCCCAGCCCAGGGCCCTGTTGGCAGTGAGTGTGGTACTATCCAGTCAGCAGGAATCCTGCCACAACACATTGACTTTCCTTGGGTAAGAGATACCATTCCTTCCACCTCCCTGGGCCACTTCTACCATAAGCCCTGAACCTTGGGGTCTGCTCATTGTCAGGGTGTCTAAACTCCCTGGTGCAGGTAGCTTGTTGGCACTGACTCTTCTTAGCATGGCTGTAGATGTCCAGTCTCCTGTCTAGGTCTCTGCGTCCTGTAGTCAGGGTCTGAAACGGGTCTTGGCCTGGAGCCTCCACCAAGCATCCTTGCTCCCTGGCAGTCAGCCTCAAGGGAGTTGGGCTGCTCTCTTTTATAATGAGGCAGCCGTTGACACATGCCCGACACAGACTAAGGGACAGGGTTCCGATGCCCATAATGTGAGATTAACCCAATCTCGCCTTGCCTGGAGTATGCACAAACCATCATAGTCCCTCTGAATAGCTAGCCCTTGCACAGTGTTCTGTCAACCCATCAGAGCTTTCTAAAACAATGGTGGCTTCTTTGGCCGTTTTCCAATATAAAATCCAAGATCAGTTTTTATAACTGGGAACAATTAATTTGACAGTTGCTTTTGTCTAATTTCTTGTTTTTAATATAAGCTGAAGTACAGTGTATTTTTCTTTGCATTGGCTGTTTATTGGAAGCTGTTGGCTGACTTATCAGATATATATTTATGAGCAATATTTGAAAACTATAAGGGACTTTGGGGCTTTTATCCTATTTTTTCAATAACTTTTGTAGCTGTATAAATCTGTATAAACAACTACAGTTTGAGTAACAGAAGTACTGAAATTGAACACAGTAAAATTAAAAACTGGGACTAAGGGAAGATTTAAATCTAGTCTAAAAATGTACTTGCAAATTCATCTGGAGTATACTTAGATTGTAGGAAATTGTAAAGTATGGTAATATTCCAGGATTATGTCAAGAAAGATCAAAATTGATTAGCAGTAAAATGGCCACACAATCTTAATGGACAGATCCAAAGTTCCTTTAATTAAGTGGAGTTGTGCTGGGTGATTGTATGGAGAAATTTTGCTGTGTTTCTGGAACTGTTGATTTGGTAGGTGGCACACTTTGCTCAGTTAAGAGATCGGTGGTCCTGGAGTTGTGCTGCAGAGCACTTGTACAGGACAAATGCTGTTTTTCAGATGAAACAAAAAATGTCTAGAGTACCGAACTTTGCATTCATATACGTTTTTCACCTGTATTTCCCCTCATAGTAGCCTCCTTAATGTCACCCAGATTCTCTATTGTTATTTGTGGCTTTTCAGTAGACTGAGTAATTATTATTCCAGTCAGGTTTTAATTCTGATTATTTGCAGCCATCTGATGATGACACAATCAGCCTTCACTCTCAGGTATCAGAATCGACAAGGGAACAGACACTAAGGAACGACAATCATTTAATAGGAAGTAAATTTGACTCCCCTAAAGGTAATGCCTGTTTTTAAATACACAGGAATGCGCTATTGTTTGGAGTGCAGATAATTTATATTAAGCCCTGTACAAGATTAAATAATGGTGTATTAGAATTGTACATTTACACTTTACGCAACATTGTAATAAAATTATAAATACAACACTTATATGCAACAAGAAAAAATCCCATCTGTTGAAAATCTTTTCCAGATATAGCAAGAGCTCCCTGTATTAGTTGTATTTGACTTTGTTTGTTACAAGTACCTCTTAGAACATTAGTTTGAGAGAACTGTTCAGTATTTTTTTTTCCAAACTTAATCATCCGTAGACCAGGAGGTGTATGATTACATTGACCCTAACACAGAAGATGCAGCCATTCCTGAGCAAGATGTACAAATGGGACCATTTGTCTATTACCTTAAGGTAAGGTAACTTAAATGGAAAAAATTAGATGGCAGGTCTTGGTTATTAATGTCTAATCTCTTATTGTTTCCGTTCTATATAAGGAACGAAGAAAACACCCTGAGAAATCACAGAAAATAGAAGGGAATGATGAGTGGGGAGAGGAAAAAAGGTAGGCCTTCTAGACATCTGTTTGGAATTCAGTATTTCCAAGACATAACTCTGCAATAGTGGGTACAAGCATCTCTGGTTGGGCAGAAGATCAGTGTGTAAGAAGAGTTTTTTTCAAACTGCTATCAACTAACATGATCATTTGCTTAAAAAAACACCAAGTCCCCAAGAATGCATTCATTTCCAGAACCGACTGAAAACAAAACATTTAGCCAAATTAATCTTTCAGGCTTCAGAAAGAGAAGCTGTTGGCAGAGGAAGATGATGAACTGAAAGAGGTGACTGACTTGAGAAAAATAGCAGCTCAGCTACTGCAGCAAGAACAGAAAAACAGGTAATACAAAATCCAAATAAGTTAGACAAGTTGTGTGCCATATTTAATTTATATTTCCACTGAAGTTGTCTAGTTAAAACTCATTGCTATGTTATAGCTTTGAGGATAGACTTGAGCTATTAAAGACATGAAACAGTTAAGCACATACACGCCTAAAAAGCCTGCATGAATCTTGCATGGTTTTCATACAGCTGCTAGATGACAGAGAAGCAACAGTGTCCAAGTATGACATCTATATTGTGATAGCAATTAATTTTTACATTGCTCATCCAGGGGGAAAAGAGGAAAACCATTTGATGTTAACATTTTGTTTCATAATGTTGAGCTATTCATTGGATACTAAACACCTGATCTCGTAGTCAATGGAAATTAGTAATGGCATTATTGTTAATGTGCTAAAATGCTCTATGCGTAGATTATACATGAGTATTCAGCACCATATGCTGCTTCTGTGTGGTTGGTTATTTTTGTAGAATATGAAGATTTCAGTGAATGCAGAATACCAGATTTTAGAGCCATGGTATCCAACCAGTTCTGAAGCAGGAGCCACTATAGAAAACTAGCCCAATACAACTGGCCAAAAAGCCACATATGGCTAGCGGCTAGCATGTTGGACACCACGGTTTTAGAGGATAAACGCCTCCATTTGGACCAGCAACACATAACATTTTGTTAAAGTATAAGGAGAGAGGACTCTTGTTCAAGCATGAGTCTTTTATATGATGAAACACATAAACAAGTTGAATATCTGTAGTCTGTCCTGGTCATCTACTTAGCTGTTAACAGTTTTCATTGGGCATTGCAGAGGCTCTTGAGAGAGTATTCGGAGTGGGACAGGAGAGTGGCTTTATGGACCACTTTGTGCAAAGTATTCTACATATAAGTGTAGCAAGGCAGAAAATGAAATGTTGCTCATGGAAGTGGAAAAACAGGTGACAGGCTAGCTACCGTATAGTGAAAAGGGGGAAGAGCGTAATATGAGAAGATACAGGAGAGGATAAGTAGGGAAGGGCAGAGTTAACAATAAGGACCAGAAGCTGGGATTTGATGTTAAGGAGAATGGAATGTAAACAGCGCAATCCTGAATGGAAAGACTCTCAGAGGATTACATGGTAGAGTCAATGGCATGTTGGCAGATGGGTTTCTGGGAGTGGTATTCAGTGATGGTGAAGAAGTCACGTATTATAAAGAGCATGGCACAACTAAGAGGAGCGAAAGTCTATGTTGTCGGGGAGTCTTTATGGTCGTGGGATTTCCCACTAATTTGCTCAGCTGTGTAGGAACAAACCTGAAGGAAGCAAGCGTGTGTGACAGTGATGTAGCAAGATGACACATTGCATAATCGGATGAATACCGTTTAATTAGTGTCTTAAATTTCAGCATAGCAGAGAGATGCTGGGGATGCTACAAATCTGTTTTTCATAAAGCGTTGTGAAGGATATCAGTGCGGATATTGCAGCTGCGTATTGTCAAACTTTAGAAATTCACCAGGTTTTTTTTACTTCATTGAGTAATTATTACATCACAACTAATGAATTAGTGTTAGCTGAGTTTAATATTAATTATGTGAAAAGATAATATGACTGTTTCTAGAGCTTAAATTACTTTTAATTCTAATTTAATGTATTTAGGAATGTGGATGTCCACAGGGAAGGGAAATACAATTAGGGGGCATAAGTAGGAAAGTAACGTTTAGTCCTGGTTAGCTAGCATCAGGCAAAAAATACTCATAGAAGAAAATATTTTGAAGCCTTTCTGAATGATAAAATATTATCAATATTTAAAAATTATAGTAAATGTTTAAAAAACATTGTCATATTAGGTTTTTAATGGTGATAATTATATTGGAAAAACGTTTCCTGTGAAGATTGGACTTCTAACCTAGTGCTGTTTAAATTACTTTTGCTGTTACTATTCTGTATTTAATAATTTAGTTCAGAACTCTAAATTCTGCTTTGATTGGCATTGCAATGGTTATACTTGCATGAACCTGTTGATTTGCTAAGCTTTCCTTCTATATCTGTGGCACTTGCTTTTAGTATTTGTGTCTATTTTTAAAAATGTGGAGACGAACTCAGCATTGATTTAAACTCTATGCAATCAGCACAATACAGCAAGATGCAAGTCAGCCCTGATTTTTGGCTCATCATTTTTTGTGAATCTATAATTCCTTGTAGTGACAGCTCTAAGAATTGGAATTTGAGATTAACAATTGAAATATTTCTGGTTTTGAATATGCAAATTTGTAAGTGTTTGTATTAAGCCATTTTGACCTGAACACATGGACTGCTCTAAAATTTGTGCATCCTAATAATTTCTTATTAACCGTAACTCTGATCACTTAGCATGTTTTCTTTTTAATCCTGTGAAATCTATCCTCTCTTTCCTTTCCGCTTGCTATACTAATTACTTCCCTGTCCTCTCCCATCAACTTCTCCTGCTTCCTTCTTCCATCTCTGGGTTTGGTGTACATGAAATGTGAATGCAGACGGAGACCATTAAGCTATAGAACTTCATTCAGTGAAAAACTCTTCCAGAGGACGAGGGCTGCAGGACGTGCATCCAGGTATCTAATGTTTGTGGAGCTTAAAAATCTAAAGATCACACGCTATACAGAATCCTAGAACACTAGAACTGGAAGGGTCCTCGAGAGGTCATCAAGTCCAGTCCCCTGCCCTCACATGATCAATTCTTGGCTTATGCAAAATAGAACAAAATAATTAAGTGAATTAGTGTAGAATATTTAATGGCCAAAAATTGATCAGACTAAATTATTATGAAAATGTAGAAGTGTATTTCAGAACATTAGGCAGCTTAACATTAGCTATTCAGAGGTAACTTCCAATTATAAGCTTACCTTTTTTTCAGTTTCTACCACTAACTTCACCAAATTTAAGCAGCCAAGCTGAAATTTTAAATATTATGTCTTGTCTTAGATTAAATTTTAGGCAAAGTTCAAGATGGAGGGAGTGGTAAACAGTAAAAGCCATGCTGGGTACAAGAACTTCAGTATTGGGATATGAAAGGCAGAGCCATATGTGAATTTGAGATACTGCCTTGAAAAGAAAGGAGTCCTTCTGGCTATTGATTGTAAAATCCATATGAATCCATTAAACCACTTACTGCACACACCAAGGTCTTGTACACCTGGCATATTCTTCAGAGATTCCTATCCCTGAACAGTTCTTGAGTATTTTAATTTAAGGGGACTTCCAGGCAAAAAAATCTTTTAACATCCAGTTAAGGTGTCATGACACAATTTTTCATTTGGCTCAGAAAACACTTGAGAATAAAATAGCGTATTGAGGAAACACAACCATTAGAGAACCTGCAGAGGCCAAGTGAAAGTTCCATGTTTTAAAAACAAAGCTCACCATTAAATTTGGAAAGTAAGCAGAGGTAAGGTCATCCTTCTAATATGAAGTTGGGAGATGATGCTGTAATTGTCATGTCTGTCAATGGGCGACTAAAAATCTGAGTGATTTCTATCTGCCATGAAAAAACCAGAGCTTCATGATGGTGGTCAGATGGAGATTGCATACACTAGTTTGTACAGCAACATTCATGTAATTGTCAAGACATGGGATCTTACTAAACAGAAAAAATGGTGGTACTCATGCCATCTGTTTTACAAAGAAATACTGATGTATTCTTCTAGTGATAAAGCCAGATTCCCTTCAGCTACTGATTGTTGTGTGTTACAAAGTCAGGCTTGAGTATGAAGAGATGTGATCTGTATGGAAATAGTGGAATCTGCCCTGGTAGCATCATTCTGAGAATAACTTGAGTTAAGAATTTGAGAGTGAGTTGAAACCTTCATTTTGCATACACTCTGCAATTTGTTGGCTT
>JANRFK010001158.1:1833822-1847794 GCA_030068395.1 Apalone spinifera | reverse complement strand
GCTGGGAAGCTGACCAGGCGGGGCGCGGCCTGCCAGGAGGGCCGAGAGTTGCACGGCATGGAGGCAGGTGGGCCCACGTGTAAGAGGTGGTGGGAGCGGCCTGCCGGTGCGGGGCAGAGGAGGGCCAGATGTCCTGTCACAGAGATTGGTGGGGCTGCCTGCAGAAGCTGGGAGCCAGAGCTTGCGGGAGCTGCCTGCCTCGTCGAAGTAGCCAGGCAGCAGAGCACACGTGCTGCAGGAGCCAGAGCTGGCGAGACAGCCGGTGTATGTGCAGGAGGGGCAAGTCTAAATTCCCATTACAGACGGACAAGAAGACTGTCAAAAAAATAGGTCGTAAATGCGGGGGGTCGTAACTCAGGGTCACCTGTATTGTGGTGTAGGCTTGATCATTTAAAGCATTATGGGCTATATTTCCCTCTTGCAAAATACACAGGTTTTCTTGGGTAACTAAATAAAGGGGCTCGATGGCCTAGCATTCTCTTTTAACTTGCACCTGAGCTGTGTTCTCCATTTCAGTCTGTTTAATACATATGCTTCCAGGGCAATTTGACAGTACAGGAAATCTAGGAACACTTGGCTGAGTGGTGAAATGCTTCTTATTCCTCTTACAGCAAATGTAAACTTAAACTGTGTTCCAAAGGCAAAGAATAAAACCTAACACAGAATCCTCCCAAACATCCATCATTTCTTCTCTTCTTACCCTCCATCTCAGGCTTAAAACCACAAAAAATATGCAAAACTATTTTAACACAAATGTTTGTGCAATTTGTTGCTTTTTGCACAGTCTAAGAAAGATATACAGAACATCTCAAATTGCCATGTCCTGGAACTGTATGCTAATAACACACTTAGGCTACATCTACACTGCTCTGTTTTGTGCAATAAATATGCAAATGAGGCAAAGCATGGAATATTGCCGTGTCTCATTTGCATAATTGAGCGGCCATTTTTTGCGCAAGAGGCTTTTGCACAAAAAGGAGCTGTCTAAGCTGCTCCTTTTTGCGCAAAACCCCCCTCTTGTGCAAGAGCCGTTCTTCCGCATTTTTTTCAGGAAGAACATGGTTGACTTAGTAACTGTCCTTTACTGCATTAACTTGAGGGTGAGAGAGAGAGGAAATACTCTGAAATTACTTCAGTTTGTTTGCAATGTGTAGTAATGGTCACAAGATGTCAGTGTCTGCATGATGCAAAATAGGCATGAGATCGCAAGAAACAGAGCAGCTGTCATTTTTTTTTCAACTTCTATAGATAATTGTGGTTTGTGACAAGCTTCAGATTGTCTTTACCAGTGTTACAGAAGACCTAAATAAACTGAGTCCAATAACACATTTATTTGAATGCAGGTCCCTCTGTTTGTTCAACTGTGAATACGTATGTGCTTCATCCTCCTCAGATTGGGGACTTACTGCACGTAGTGTCTATTCGTCCACATCTGTTCCCCTGTTCTTGTGCTGCCACTGAGAATGGAGGAGGGCGGGGGGGCTGACTGACTGCTTCTCCAGTTCTTTCTTAACACTGCATGGCCTGAATCAGACTCCTCCATTGTTCAGAGCTGATGCTTTTTTTTTTTCCATGCTATTTATTGTTGTTCAGTGTTTACTAGTTAGTGTTGTATTCCGCAGCAGGGAGATTCTTTCCAATTTCCAGACATGGGTCTTAGATTTAAAAATCCGTGTCTCCTCTGCTCATTCCCTTTTGGCCTGCAACAATAACCATTACTGTTTCTACTGCCTTGGAGAAATTCGTATCTCCATTAAATGTAGTAGCTGCTGTGCTTTTCTGTGAGAATGTTGGCTTTGAAAGCACCTTATGGAGTGCAGCATCCCCAATCAGGCCCAGGCTGGGGAGACCTCCCTTTCCATCATCCAGAATTGTCAAGGATTGTGTCCCTTAATACTATATGTGACTCCAGAGCAGAGGGGAAAGTCAGAGAAGGACTCTTTGGCTGGGCCCGCTGGTGAGAGTTAGAGGCACTCGGTTTCATACGTAAAGGCAGATCCTCTCCTAGATCTTCTAGGAGGCGAGATCCCTCCCTAGCCCTGTCAAAGTCACACAACCCATAAGGATTTTGGCCTTCCTAAGTTGCGTGGGCATTTTGAGAAGAGCAGGACTCCCTTCATACCAGTCTTCTGAATTCCAACACTGTGTTGCCACCTAAAATGAAACACTGGGACACAAAGGACCGGGAACCGCCAGTAATATTGAAAACTACAAAGTTCGAGACTAATTTACCAGTGGTGCCAACACCAGCATTTACCAGTGGTGCCAACACCAACAACAGTGGCATATGGAACACCACTATAAGGAACAGCAGTCTACACCTATTTTACTGGAAGGGAATGACGAGACACAAGCTTTGAAGATGCACGTGCTTTAGTGTTCTAGATGATACCTCCATCCATCAAGACCCACAATAATGCTTGTTATCAAGATGTATCCTTAGCAGGAAGAGAGAGACAACTGCAGTAATCCAGGGTCTGGGAGAAGTCTATCCCCTATTCAGATCGCTAGCTGCAGTCTCCTCTCAGCATACCTGATGGCACTGCTGATGGAGCTAGATCCAACTTCTTCATCTTCAGGATAGTTTGATGTACTACAGTGTAACCAGCTCCTCCTCCACTGAGATGGGTTCTTCCTCTTCAGTACTAGTGCTACCCAGTCCCTTACAGAGCACCACAGACCTCTTTCAACCCTTTATATTGGCCTTATTGGAACCCTTAGACAAATTTCCTGGAAACCATCTGTTTCAAGCATGATTTTTCCCACCCGTCTGCTCTAAGAAGTGTGAATCCCCTAAGCTCATGGAAGAAGGGAAAGATGAGCAGGATCCATCAGTGCCAAATTTATTATAGAGATATTGTCCTTGTGTCTTGATGAGGTAGATGCTCCGGCCACTCCATTGCCACTGGCCAATCATAGAAGTTCCAGGAGCTAATAAGGGCAGTAGTAGAACAGCTCCAAATCTCCTTAGAGAAAGTCCAAGATCTTCAGTATAAGTTCCTTAGGTATCCTTCAATCGGCAGGCTCCTGTTGGATTGCTCTCCCAGTAAATGAAACCCAAACTAGGGAAATATACATAAATTAGGGAAAAACAGCCTTGATGGAGCTATTATAAGGTGAGTGCAAAACTGTGTGGAAAACTGTTCCAAGAGAGTAATTAGCAGTGGCTCTCAATCAAGCTGAAAGGTCCTAATCTGAGTTCTTCTGGGCCTGCTTCTGCTCAATATCTTTATCAATAATTTAGATAATGGCATAGAGCTCTTCTGGAACTGAGAACAGAATGAGAAACTTGCAAAGCGTTCCTCTTGTTCATACAATCCCAGCACTTTGATGACTGATACCATAGCTATAGGAAAATCTTATAAAACAACAAAAAGACTAGTAGCACCTTAGAGACTAACAAAACATGTAGATGGTGGTATGAGCTTTCTTGGGCACAGCCCACTTCTTCAGATGACAGGAGTTTTAGAAGTCCACATCCAAGAATAAATAAGGGAGGAGGGGACGGGAGGGAAGAAGGGAAGAAAAAAAAAAGGAGGGGAAAAAAGAGGGGAGGAAGAAAAGAGACAGTGAGTAGATAAGCTGCAGAGGGGTAGCTGAGTTAGTCTGTAACAGAAAAAACTTAAAAATCAACAAATAGTCTAGTAGCACCTTAAAGACTAAATAGTTACAAGAAGCTGATAAGACCCGTTAGCACCTCCATTGTTTGGTTGGTAGGTTAAGTTATAGGTTGTGGAAGGTAATGTGTAAGCCAGTCAATGTCGTAGTTCATACCATTTGCATAAGAATTAAACTTGTAAATGAAGTTAAGGTCCAATCCTTCTTTGTGTATTTGGCCAGTAGAATTTGCCTGAAACAAAATGGTGACTTGGAGATCCATTAATGAGTGTCTAGGTAGATCAAAGTGTTCTCCAACAGGTTTTAGTGTATTGCCTTTTCAGATATCTGATTTGTGTTGTAGCTTGTTAATCACGACTCGCCTTATTTTGGTCTATGAATATGATATTCGTTTTAGTTAAGTAATAGTTTTATGTTCTTATAATTTTTATTATACATTTGAAATATGCTGGTAATGCAAGGGACCTACAGAATCCAGATTCTGTAAGATGGCTGATGGCAATAAGACAGAGCCGGCCCAAGGTATGGTCTGACCGGGCTACTGCCCGGGGCGCCCCATTGTAGGGAGCACCGCATGGGGCTTCCGGACCGGGCAGGGGTGGGGCCGCAGCCGCGCATGTGCCACACGCCCGGGGGTGGGGCCGACCCTGCAACAAGATGTAAGTGGGGAACAATATGCTTTGTGCTTGTAACTTTCCATAAAGGGGTGAAGCAAGAGTCTGCAGTCAGGGCAAGTTTTATTTTTTGAGCCGTACGGAATTTACGGTATAAATCTGGTAGCATGGCAGTTATGGGTGTTTCATGTCTTGGTGCAATTCAAACAGATGGAACCTTGTTAACCACAGCTTTTGTGTAGTTGCACGCCTTTTGTGTGTGGTATAGGGACAGCGTCCAAGAAAGCCATCTAGCACCCATAATGAATATTCATTAGACACCCAGAGATTTCTTCCAATTAAAGGTGGTACCCTCAGAAATCTTTGGGTGTTAAGCCCTGTTATGGAAAAAGGGTGGTATATCCGGTATGCTTTGGCGCCCAAAAAGGTATTTAGGCCTAGGGTTTAAAGAGATCGAGGCTGCAATCTGATGCTTCACGGAAAGAAAGCAGTCCGTCCTGGGTCATGTAAATACAAGGTTAGAGAAACTTAGGATTTATTTCTATTCCTCTCTTTTGTAACAGCTTCTTTCCCTTTTTCTTTAAGTCTGCTTTTAGGAATCCTGCTAACACTTGCTCCCAGGTCTCCAGGGGAAGGGAAGCCACCTTTCTCCATCCAACCTTGGGATCCTTGTGTGTGTAGGAATTACTGTTGTTACTAATATTATCGTTACTTTTGTATACTTAAATAAGTTTGGGATTAATTGTGTTAATGACATCTTGCGAAGGAATTCAAGTGATTTGTGTTCTTACTGTAGTGTTTGCTGTGGTGATCATAATCATTATTCCATTAGCAATAAAACTGTTTTCTATTTCATTCCCTGAGTTGAGATGTGGTTGTTGTCCGTCGCCTGTTGACCCTCAAGAAGGAGGAGCCTTGTGGTTCCACAGAATTGTAATCTGGGATAGAGGATGAATTTAGATTTACTCTGATCAGATTGGCGAGCCTTATCCATCCATAAATTTCACAAAACTCTTTCCCAGGCTACAGTGTCCGTTAATTTTTTTCCCATGGAGACTGTCCAATTTGGCCAGTATACATGGCAGTGGGGGCATTGCTGGCATTTGATGGCATAGATCACATTAGTGGATGTGCAGTTAAATGAGCCTCTGATTTGGTGGCTGATGTGGTTGGTCCAGTGATGAAATCGCTGGTGTAGATGTGTGGGCAGAGTTGGCACCGGGGCTGATTGCAGGGTGGGTTCCTGGATGCTTATGATATAGCTTGTTTTGTGTTTATTGGAAATAATTTGTTTGAGGTTAGGGGATTGTCTGTAAGTGAGGATAGGCCTTTCCCCCAAGGCCTGTGAGAGTGAGGGGTCATTTTCCAGGATAGGTTGTAGATCATTGATAATGCGTTGGAGGGGTTTAAGTTGTGGACTGTATGTGATAAGTGGAATTCTGTTTTCTCCTCTTGGTCTGTCTTGAAGTAGTTCATGTCTGGGTACTTTTTTGGCTCTATAGCTATAGGTTGAACCTCTCTCGTCTGGCGCCCTCAGGACCAGACCAGTTCCAAACGAGAGAGTTTTCTGGACCATGGGAGGTCAGTGTTTTCTAGCAGCATTATAACACTTGCACTGCCTACTGTGCTTTTAGAAAACATTTAGGGGTAAATTAGAGCTAAATAACAGCATGGAACACTGAGAGCCAGGACTGGTGGCTGTAAAAAGAAACGTTATGGGGCCGCAGGAGAATTGGCCACACCATGGAAAGTGGACATCTGGCTAACTAAAATCATTCTAGATGACAGAGGTTTTTGGATTAGAGAGGTTCAACCTGTACTGGTTTCTGTATAAACAAGCTGAGAGAGGCATGGTGCATTCCCCTGTGTAAAAAAGTGGTCAACTTATGCAACTTTTGGTGTTTACAGAAACATGTCACTCCATCAGTCGTGTACCTCCTGAGCACCGAGAATTCAGGGGAGGATAGCTTATGCAGGAATTTTGCTACCAGTGTTGAGTGGGAGTTACACAATTCAGTAGTAAACAGCTTCCCCACTCAGAGGGGAACACCTGCTTGAGACCTCTTTGCCTTTCAAGGAAACAGGCAGTGCAACATATACTGCTCTGGGGACCTCAAGGTCAGTGTCCTAGAGATGATGATCTCCTCTTGTCTTGGACAGATGACTTCAGCTGTGCCTTCTACCCTGTCCCATTACTACCCTAGGTTCTACTGATGATTCAACTAGACAAAGCATAACTCATCCTCATTACTCCCAGAGAACTCTGACAGGTCTGATTTCCTGGCCTCCCACACGACATCCTGTTGACCCAGAAAAATGGAAGTCAGGCATCACAGCCCCAGTGCTGTTTATCTCATGGCTTGGAATATGGATGTACATTGAGCCTAGTGTGTTCCTGTGCTGAAGCTGAGCAGAGCATTCCTAATAATGATTGAAAAGTCTTCACGTGGAAATGTTACCTAGCCAAGCTGAAACATTTCTGTCTTAGCCCAGCAAAACCATACATTTAAAAGAACTCCTCTTACAGCAAGGCAAGTAATTTCCCTTGCATAACTTAGATGTGTTTATCATGCTGCAGTTGTCTGCCTTTATTCTCAAAAATCTAGAGCGAAAATAAGAATATTGCTTGAAATTCTACTGTGTTTTTCCCTACAATCCCTGAGAAAGTTAGCTATGTTTCTAGAAACGCATCTGGCAGTTTACAACAACAAAGCTACGTGGCCACCTCCATCCTTCCACTATATTTTAAATTTCATCACCCAATTAGTCAATACAACACCTTTTTAAAGAAGCTTTTAACTCTTGAAGAAAAGCCGAAGACAGTCACTTACCTCAGTCAAACAAATTAAAATTCATTATCGTATTGGTGAAGGTGAGATTTTCACCAATGATTGCTATTACCATTGAGAGACATACTTCTGAATGCCAGCATGATCAGTGGCCAAATAAGACCCCAGTTCTGAGATGTGTGTTGGGAACTGTAGTTTCCGGAGGTTTAGTCATGCAGTGTTGAGTCATGAATGATTTATCTTAAAATAAATAGTCATGTATACTGCCAGCAAAAATTATGATGTGGTTAATGTGGTTTGCAGAAGCATTGAAGGAATGATTTTATATTTAAGCTTTCGTGCTTTATGGTGAGAAAAAGGAGACATCGTTAAAGCTACAGAGAAAGCTGCAAAAGACTATGGGTTTTTATAGCTGCCCAAATGTCTGTTGGAAATAGTTTGCTGTATAATTCTTCCAACACTGCTACAGACTAAAGAGACTATCTTAAAGATGCAAATCAGTTTGCAGTAAGGGACATCACAGAGAAGGAAAAAATGTATCTAAAGTAAGGCCTTGCATATATACTCTCCCATTACCCTCACATAATGCATTGAGAGCAATAAGGATAGGAAACTGTTTCTGAGTATCAGCATGCCTCTCATTGTGGTGCTTAGACAAAGCCTTGTCTACATCTAAAAGCCTTGTCAATGTAACTATACCAGCAGAACCAGTTATATCTTCTAGAAAGGACGTTTGCTAGCAGAGCTCATAGCAGTTTTGTGAGCAAAATAAACATACAACCAAAAGCACTTCTTTAATGCTGTAGCTGTCTAAGTATCCTAGTTCCAGTGATATGAAAGCCTGTTAATCCAGCCTGTCTGTCTTTGCTGTACCAGAGAAAGCTAGGTCAGCCATGCAAATTACTTTTGAATTTGTGCTCAGCTTACACATCCCCATGCTTTCATACCGTGATCTGTGCCTATTTGTCCTGTTCTGTGCACATGTAGTTGATTCCATTCTGTGTACTTGATTATCCTGATATGTCTCCTCACATTATTTCGTTACCATAGAATCATAGAACACTAGAACTGGAAGAGACCTCGAGAGGTCAAGTCCAGTCCCCTGCCCTCACTGCAGGACCCAGCACGGTCTAGACCATCCCTGATAGATGTCTATCTAACCTGCTCTTAAAATATTTCCAGAGATGGAGATTCCACAACCTCCCTAGGCAACTTATAAGGGTTTAACCACCCTGACAGTTAGGAAACTTTTCCTAATGTCCAACTTAAACCTCCCTTGCTGCAATTTAAGCCCGTTGCTTCTTGTCCTGTCCTCAGAGGCCAAGGAGGACAATTTTTCTCCCTCCTCCTTCTAGCATCCTTTTAGATACCTGAAAACCGCTATCATGTCCCCTCTATCTTTTCCTTTCCAAACTAAACAAGCCCAGATCTTTCAGTCTTCCTTCATAGGTCATGCTCTCTAGACCGTTAATCATTCTTGTTTCTCTTCTCTGGACCTTCTCCAATTTCTCCACATCTTTCTTGAAATATGGCACCCAGAACTGGACACACTACTCCAACTGAGGCCTAACCAGCGCAGAGTAGAGCGGAAGAATGACTTCTCGTGTCTTGCTCACAACACACCTGTTAATGCATCCCAGAATCATGTTTGCGCGCTGTTTCTTTGCAACAGCGTCACACTGTTAGCATTGTGTGTGTGCGCTAAAGAGTGTGGCAGCTAACAGCTGATCAGCACACATCAAACTTTGGAGTTCAGCTCTGGGCTGCCTCAGACAGTGCTGGGTCCAGGTTTGCGGGCCAAAACTAAGAACAGGGATGCTGTCTCCTGTTTCCATAGGACCTGGCCCTCATTCAGTGCACAGGATGGACCTTGTGGGGATGACCCAGGTTATCTAGTGAAGAGGCTGTTGTCTGTAGGTCCCATGATTCATTTGTTCCAGAAGTTGAGAGGTGTATATTGAATGAGGCAGACACTTGCAGTTGAATTCATAATTAAGGCAGTTGAATTCTGCTCTTAAAAATGTAATGGTTACCGGCCTTTGACTACAGGACGTCTAATTACATGTCATGATTCTCTGTCGTGGGCTAGGATCATTTTCAATATCAAGTACCTCTTTCCAGTCCCAAAGATGTTCTTAAAGGTAGTAGTGAGGATGTTGGTGCGTGTGTGTTCTTTCAGTGTGCTGTCCAGACTCTGTGCAGATAGCATGTACAGCAGAGCTCAATAGATCTGCCCAATAAGACCACAACATTTGGCTTAGTAGCAAAGGCACATGGCCAGGATTATTGCCGACAAAGCACAATTCTAGGTCCCTGAATCAATGTCTACAGTTACACTAGCACATGATTGCCCATAACAATGGACCGGCTCAGTCAGTGGTGGGACTTTCCAGACAAAGACACTTCCTCTAAGATCCCTCTTTACACACCTCCAGAAGACTTACCCAGCATTGCTCAGGTCTGTAACTCAAATAAGTTGTTTTTCATTTTCTTCATTTAAATCATTATTCTGAGATGAAGCTGGGGAGGAGGGATTCAGTCTGCAGGCTGCCTTGGGGAGAGAGGACAGCCCCAGCCCTTACTCATCACAGTAGCTTGGGGCCAGGTGAGAAACGCCTCTCCATGGTCGCTGCAGCTCCAGCGGGCACAGCCAGGCAGGGGTTCATGTCTTCCAGTTAGGGGAAGCTCCACGGTATAACTCAAAATATTCCAGTTGAGAGATGCAGAGGTGCCACCTGGGCTTGAGAGTTTACCTTTCTAAACCCTACACTGTCAGGTCT
Source organism: Apalone spinifera (assembly GCA_030068395.1). Classification (NCBI taxonomy): domain Eukaryota; kingdom Metazoa; phylum Chordata; order Testudines; family Trionychidae; genus Apalone; species Apalone spinifera. The sequence goes on along the minus strand of JANRFK010001158.1, from coordinate 1,837,993 downwards.
GATGCAATGCTTGGTGCTCTTGTACTGTCTGTGGCCTGGGACTTGATTCCAGAGGTCGCTCGCTCCCTTTTGTGGAGCATGCTGCTCTGGAGTCAACGGACACAAAGCACCCATAAGGATAGTACTCGAAGTAAAGCTGTGCATTAACTGGGGTCCTTCGAGATGTATGTTCCTATGGGGGGCTTCACTACTGCCCTCCTTCCCCATTGCTTCTGGTTGTTCTACTTGAACATGCAGTTTTCCCCTGCAGCCCTGTGTGCCCTAAGAGTGTGGCATGAGATTGAACCGTCTATGATCAGGCCAAATGGATACTACTGATGGAAAATCTCTGATCAGGGCATATGCACCTGCTGTGGTGCACCCATGGGGGACACAGCTCAAGGAACCAGGTATTGCACAAGGTGGGAAAACATTTGCTTCTACTTCAGTAGCATTGCTTGTCTTTAGATGACTCTCCAGTACTAAGTAGCTTTGCAGCAGCTCAGTGACAGAGATTAGTATTATAGATGGACAAAGGTAAGTAACATGACCTGCTCAGGAGCATGTCAGGAGTCAGTGGCCATCAGGACTAGAAACTGCTAGCTCCAGTCCCGAGCTCTTCACCATTTAATAATGCTTACTGAATGCTGCCTATCCATCTGTCAGTCGGTCTCTCCTAGGTTCCATCTGAGACAAATAAGACTCATGTGTCCTGTTTGAAAAATAAAACTTGTTTCTGTTTTGCAGTATAAGTCTTCCAGAAAGTGTTCAAGTGGAAATGAAAATGACGAGGTGAGACATGCTGGTGGGTGGTAAATACTTCAGAAAACTCAGTATTTATGTGTATTATTGCATCACTTAGGAACCAGCCGCAGGCAGGGTCACGCTGCAATCGGTGTGCTGCAAACATTCCAGCCTAAGTTCAAAGAGACAGTGATTGCATGCAGACCGATGGGAGCACAAAGGAACAATGAGGCAATGGAGTATGTGCAGGATTTGTACACATTAGTAATAGTCCAGATATTAAATGGAACAAAGGTGATCTGTAGCCTATCTATATATAGATACACACACACACTCTGTACACAGTTTATAGGTGCTTTGGATGAAGTGTCTAAAATTAATCACTATTCATTGCACTGCTAAACAATAATAGACTATCATTTATTTAAATATTTTGGATGTTTTCTACATTTTCAAAGATCTATATTTATATAAATATAACACAATACAAAATGCCAAGTGCTCACTTGATATTTATTTTTTATTATAAACACTTGCACTGTAAAAAAAACAGAAGAAATACAGTTTGTATCTGACCGGTCCTGAACCAGGGAATCTGCCAGACCAGGGGAGATCACTGCCAGCCCCTCTGTTGCTGCCAGCTACAGGGCTGGGCCAGCATTGACCAAGCAGGGACTGGGGAGGGGACATTCAGGAAAGAGACGGGGTGGTTGCAGAGCCTCATAGCTGGGGGCCAGATGTGCAGACCCGCAGGAGTGCACCAATACCTGTGGTTGGCGGGCTGCAGTCCTGGCCCCCTATACTGTGTCATCATCTGAGACTGTTATAACATGAAATATATGGCAGAATGCAGGTACAACAGAACAGTAGTCTTACTAGTCTCCTTCAAGGAGTCCAGTCAAAAATTTAATTAATACTTTTTTTTAATGAGCATCATGAAGTGGAAGTATTTCTCCTGGAATGGTGGCCAAAACATGTAGGGTCACATGAATGTTTAGCATACATAAATACTTTGTAATGCCAGCCACAGAAGTGCTATGCAAACACTTGCACTCATTTTCAGGTGCCGTTGTAAATAAGAAGCCAGCAGTATTATTTCCTGCAAATGTGAGAAACTTGTTTGTATTAGTGACTGGTCTAGACGGCGCTTGGTCCTGCGTGAGGGCAGGGGACTGGACTCGATAACCTCTCGAGGTTCCTCCAGTCTGTTGTTCTAGGATTCTATGATTCTGTAACTGGCTCAACAAAGAAGTAGGTCTAAAACAGGCCTGCTCAACTCAGAAAGCGGCAAGGGCCGTATTACTCTAAAGAAAACAGCTGCGGGCCATAAGGATAGGTTTGGGGGACATCACACCGCCACATCTGCCAGCATCCCACCCTCTGGCTCACGCCCCGCCTCCTCGCGCTGGAGCTGCATGGAAGCAGCCCAGTGGCGAGAATCGCTGCACTTCCCCCTCCCTGGCAGCGTTCCACTCCTCCGCTCGGCCGGCGGATCGGATGCGGCTGCGTTGCCCGTAGTCACAGGCCGCACAGTGAGGCCTGGTCTAAGAGGACTTGTAGGCTCTAGTTTTACATTGTTTTGTTTTTGAGTGTAGTTATTTAACAAAAAAAATTTACATTTGAAAGTTACACTATATTACTTGCATGAGGTGAATTAAAAATACTGTTTGCTTTGTTTATCATTTTACAGTGCAGATATCTGTAATAGATAAATTGAGCATTGTACTCTTTGTATTCTGTGTTCTAATGGAAAGCAATGTATTTTAAAATATAGAAAAACATCCACAATATTTAATAAATTTCAATTGGTGTTTATTTAATTTTGCAGTTAATCACATTTAATTTTGAGTTGATCACATGACTTGTCTGCGATTGGCAGCTCAGCATTTGAAGGTCTGGAATATAGTAACTAAACAGTTAACATTATTTTTATACGCCTTTTTTTACCCTCATTTTTTGATCTTGTTTTTCATTTCATGTTGGAAATATTTAAAGCAAAACCACTGGCCAACCATTATGTTGTCTGTTACCTTTCCATTTGCAAGGCCAGGGTTGCTGAAATATTCTTCCTTTAATGTCTTTTAACAATATGGTAACACACAAAACAGTTCTTTGGATTATTATAGCAGTTACCAGTTCAACTCAAGTGTGAATGAAAAGATTAATCTCTAATTAAAATCTGGAGAAGAATTGTATAGTGTAGAAAAAGCTGGATTTGAAAGAAAGATCCATTGACAACTTGCATTCTATTTTTGTGACCATCTTTAAAGGAAATCTGCACTAGTTCCAGTCCTTTTAGATAACCAAAATACTATTTCTAGATAAAGGGGTGTGCTCTATGACTTTTTAAAAAAAACATTTTACAGCTAAATGAAAGGAGCTATATTTTAAAATAACATTAGCTTGAAAATGAAATAAATTGCAATGTATTTAATCAAGGATTAAAAAAGTTTTACAATAGGAAAAACTCATTGTCAAATTATTGCTGTCATACATGTATGGAGTTTAGCTGAGTTTCAGTTTTCTTCATTTAGTCACTACCACATTGCCTGACATACACTTGAGGAAAAAATGTTGCTTGGGTCATGTGTCTTTTGTATGCGTTTTCATAATTTCATGTTATATCCAGTTAGAATCATAATTTTCATTTTATAATTTCATCTCTTTGATTTCTTTTTAGCAAGACAGTGATAATACTAATGTGTCCCCACAGTCTCCTGTTTCATTTGAGGTACAAGTTTGTGTTTTGTTTTTTCTTTCAGTGAATGTTTGCTGTGTGTGCTAATTTGTTTTCATTGTGGTTCACTGTGTAAAAACGTGTAGCCCTTGGCCAAATCAGAAAATGTTAATCAATGAGCTTTGCTTTAAAAGAGGAATTGAAATGTATGCACTTGTGCAATAATGTAAAAGCAGAATTAAGTAGGAACCAATGACAGATTTCTTGTTAATTCCCTTAACTTGTCCTGCCTCCACTACCATCATGTCTGTCTTTCCTTCTCTGGTTTTTTTAAAGGTTGATCTATAAGAAAGAAGCATTTATTTTCTGCCTATCTTACTCTAGCAGACAAAAATAGCTACCGAAGAGAGAAATCAAAACTGCCATATTGAACAGAGCATCAGTCCAGGCTGACCTATAAGTGTAGTACTTCTGAGAGTGTTAGGAACAAGTTATAGGTTAGGAGCCCATCAAGTCCATGAAGAAGCCAGAGTTGTGAAAGGCCCCCCTCTAGAGAAGGGGTTTCACCCCCACAGTCCTTAATGCCTTATGCATCTTTTACCCTGGCAGTGTGCTTCTCTGGCTGCTTGAGGCCTAGACGGAAAATGCTTTGTGGCCTGACCAGGATGTTTGACAGTGTCAGTTGCAGTACAGTAGAAACCCAGGAAGTTAGTCTTGAAGGTGCTGCAGAGCTACTTATTTCTTTAAAGTTAGAACATAAGAACATAAGAA
>JANRFK010001158.1:1813654-1833722 GCA_030068395.1 Apalone spinifera | reverse complement strand
ACATGTATCCAGTCAATATGGGGGTAATTAAAATCCCCCATTATTATAGAGTTACAGACTTAACACAGCTACACTTCTGAGAGCAGGAAGAAAAGACACCCCGTGAAGCCAAAGCTATCCATCCACTGTCAGATAGCGGTCATGATGCTATGGATGTCTCCTGTAGACAGTGGAGGATTTCAAGCTGAGCAGGGATCTGAAGCACATTAGGAGACGGAGGAGTTGGAGTCTCCTTTCGCCACCTTTTGGGAGGGAAGACACCACTGTTCCAGCTTCTGAAATAAATTTCTTCTTCAAAACAGAAAGATAGTCCCTCTTGGATCCGTTCCACTCCTCCCTCTGTGCTCCCAAGGGTATTCACACCAGATCATGATCTGTACAGTCGGAGCAAGGGAGAGACAGACTTGGAGTAGTAGCTCTCTACCTGCAAACAGCTCATCTCACAATTACCTACCCATGCTGTCCTTTCCCATTGTGCTTTACGTGGTTCTGGCCTTGCTTCTACACACAAATGGCACCAAGTTGATGAACATTGGCTTTTATAAAGATTTAGTTAAATTGATCCTTGCTTTTGTGTGGCTACACTTCATGTGTGTCCATGCAGAGGCTTACACTGGTTTAAACTGATTTAAAAACAGATTCGAGTTAAACTTGTACCCCTTTTGTGCTTAGAAGAGCTTCTGTCTTTCTCTCCTCTGTGGATAACAAGGCTTCCTTTGCTGCTTTCTTATTACAATGTTTTCCACACCATTATAGCTTTTCAAACTAGTTAAAGCAGATTCTCCTGTCTTGTAAAGAGGATCAAAATGGACGATGTGTCGTCATGGAAACAAAAGTTTATGGTGTGAAAACTATTTTGTTTTAATTTCACCTAAAATTGGAGAAAATTGCAGAAAACCCAATGTATTCTCTCTCTAACAGGATTACGAAAGGGCAGATGGTAACTCTCATGCTCCATTTGGCCTCAAGCCTAGGTCAGGTAAGGTAATTTTCTCTAATACAGTATGTCACAGCCAATCTTGCTTCCCACATTGGAGCTTGAAGATAAGGATGGCAGAGATGTGATACTGGGACTCTGTGCAACAAATCGAAGGGGAGAGGCACTGCACACTGTCCATAGTTGACCTATGGCAAATGCTTAGTTTGGAGGGGCATGCTTAGCTGCTCTGCCAAGCTCATAACTGCATGGTCCCTAAGCTGCACACTGATTTCTAGAGCCCTGTCAGGATACAAAATATGTATCTGCATCTGATCTGCAAACATGGTCCGAATATCCACATACAGGTATCCATGCATGTAAAGTGGCTGTCTGTGGATGTGTAAGGTTCTATTGATTTGTCTTTTGTTTCTTTGGCTACCCTCTGCAGCAATGCAGAGGGAGTAGAGGGAGACAATGCAGAACTGCCACTTGTAATCAAGGGCTGGGAATTTCACAGAGAGGCAGGTTATTGTCAAATGCCTATAATCGTTTGGCTCAGCACATTAGGTTGGTTTGCCCTTCGTACTTCCAGACAGCTACTAACTCCCCTTAGAAAGATTGTGCCATATTTGAAACAGACCTTAATTTTCTAAAGTCTAGGAAGCAAGTTTGCAAATTTTTAGTTAGTGTTTTTTTCTGAGGATTACATTAGTCACATGCATGTTATAGGTTAAGCATTTAAAGTATAGCTGCGAAATGCCACCTTGGCCATACAATGAGGAATTTCACATGAACATCTGGGAGTTTCTGAGCTCATTGTGAAAAGCTTGCCTTACCTCTTTACAATATCGATTCAGGTCAACATTTTGCTGTCTTATCTTATTGTTCTTTGTTTGTAAATACTCAGTACCAACATGCATCCTTCAATTGGACATTTAGTGTCTTTGTGGCCAGTTCATTCTCTAATGTGTAGTGCATTATAAAGAGAAGAAGTTTTAAAGAAATTTAGGCTTTGGGTATTTCCATAGATTTGGTGGCTAAGATACAAATATACATTTTTTAGGTGTAACATGCATGTCATAAAATGTCCAGGAGCAGTCTTGGCATTAGGACTAAGTTACATAAAATACCTATTATTGAGGATGTCTAGATTCTTTCCTGCTCAACCCCCCCAAAAAAAGTTACAATATCCAAAATATTATGGTATAAATACTGTAAAGGTGTTGGTATTTGCAAGCATGAGGATAATTAAATAGTCACCTATACTTTTTTTCCCCACAGTGTAAAACCAAATGCAAGCTAGACTATTTAATGATATTCTTTCCCTTTCAGCAGTGCAGCATTAAGAAGTTTGGTCAGTTAGAAAATTCATATTCCAACTCAGGTGGGCAAGAGGCGGCTAGTGGGCTGATTCCAGCCCACCAAGCCACTGGATCCAGCCCATGGCCACCTCACCAGGACCCTTAGGCATAAAGCAACTCAAAGTTTTAACGGCTGGCTGCCCTGTTCTCGATGCTGGAACAAGAGGGGGATAGCTCTGTGTTCTGTCCCTCCCTCCCAGCAAAATCTCTCAGCTCTCATTGGCTAGTTTCCGGCCAATAGGAGCTGAGAAATGTTGCCAGGGTCAGAGGCCGCATGTGAAGCCTTCCTCCCTCTCCCCCATGCCTAGAGCAGACACATGGAAGAGCCAGCCGACCAGCTGGGAACTTCAACAGACATGCACAGAGCCTGCCTCAGGTTCCTGCAGGGCTGCTGGCTGGGAGCTGCCTGTGTAAGCGCTTCCTAGCCAGAGCCTGCCTCTGGTACCCTCCCCTTTTTGCCCCCCAACTACCTGCCCCGGGCTACCACCCAAATCCTCTGTGCCCCCTTCCCTCCTCCCAGGTCACAACTGCCTCCCAGGCCCTTTACCACCTCCCTCGGTCCTCTCCTGCACCCCATTCTCATACCCCAAATCATAACTTCCCCTCAGACTCCACAACCCCTCCTGCACCCCAGTGCCCTACCCCAACCTCCATCCCAAACCCCACACCTCCTCCATAGAAGAAGTGCAGCCCTTGACCACTTGCCCAAAATCTTGGAGTGGCCCCCCATTAAAAATTATTGCTACCCCTACTCTTGCTTGTGGCTTCATAAACTTTCCCCTGTGACCGGTTTTTAAATATTTTTAAAAATAATTTAAGATTAAATGAAAGGAGTTCCTTCCACAACAGTTCTACCCAGGGCTACAGTTAAAAGCTGTAAGAAGAGAGATTTTCAAAAACGAGTGTGGTATGCCCTTGCAAAAATGAAAGTGCAGTACTGTATCAGACAGATTTCCAGGCACAAATGCAGCCATTTGAAGGAAGAGCCAGTGTGCTTAGCTTTGAAAATGTAACACCTAAACACTTCATGTTGCTGCTAGCCATTGAGCCTTGTGTTCTTGTAGTCACTTCATCGTATTGAAACATACTTGTCTTTACTGATTAATTTTTTTCCCCATGGTGGTAGTGGTCCAAATATTGACAACTTTGTTTTATCTCAGCTTTCAGCCGTTCCTCTCGCCAGGACTATGGATCAGCAGACCCTGGATTTACGATGAGGAGGAAAATGGAGCATTTAAGGGAAGAAAGGGAACAAATAAGACAGCTTCGCAATGTACGTGCCTATGACTTGCTGTCTGGGCTCAGGCTGGTGGGGCCACACCCTGTGTTCAGTGAGCTTGCTTTTGCTTTGCACCAGTTTGTTTTCTATTTGTTGTTATAAAACCTTTTCTGCATGGCCCAGGGATTACAGACAGCAGTGTAAGGGTGATGACTGCAGTGTTGTAACTCTGCCTTAGGAGTTGGCACGTAACAGGTCTCTCCTGACAGGGTGACAGAAGGATGGCAGTGAGGCTACAGAAAAGGGGATGCAGTTGGGATGCCCTTACACCATGTCAATGTGGGCCACACCTTTGGCCCTTGAGAGATACATGTTGCTGTAACATGGCACAAGGAGAATGGTGAGCTGTGCATTCTGATGTGTATCGGAAGAGTTGGCCCTGGGTTTCAAATCCTCATCATTCAATAATCAAAATATACTTTGTGGGTAGGACTTTTGCAGAAAAGCGTGCGGATAATGTCAGGTTGGATCAAAATTTCAGTGTTTTGAAGAAATGTTTTACTATATGGTTCTCTACTGGCAAACATTTTGTAAGTTATGTTCATTATAAAAAAAGTTTTAACTCTTTTTATGCTGTTATTAAATAGTGGTTAGACAATACTGAAACTAAGAACAGTCGGTTCTTCTGGCTGTCTTAAATTAATCCTCCGATTGCCAGATGCACGTCATTGGAGACTGTGCATGTCTAAAGGACACATGACGTGCAGAGATTTTAATTAAACACCAAATCCGTCATAGATAATACCAGGAGAGCAGCTCCAGCTTCTGCTGTAGTAACTTTTTGCTCATGCCCAGTTAAGGTGTTGAGGAGCACTGTTCCTAAGGTGTGTAATGTAGGGTGCTTCCTGCCCCTTTCTCATGAAGGCTTGTCATTTGGATGGTGGAAAGCACTTCCTCCTTCACCAGGTCTCTTGCTATACGTGTGTAGGTACTTCATCCCTCACAGATCAGCTATCTTTTGTTGAATGGGTGATACCTCTCCCCTCCCCAAAAATGTACCTCTACTCCAGCCCTGTGTATGTGACCCCTCCAATAGAAGAAAAAAAAAAGTTGCCCCCATGAATAACATGAATCAAACCCATAGCCTCCATATCTGCACAAGCTGCTAATGCTGCTTTTAGTCTGACATGTCTACCTACAGATCCTTCACCTTCAAAGAATTAATGTGCAAGCTCTCTATTCTATGGGCGTTGACAGGAGCCCATAGGTCTGTTTTCATAGCTGATCTGCATGTGTGAACAGAGCACCATGGTAGCAGCTACATGAGCTGCTTCCTCAGTATACTTGTGAACATAGTCACATCATTAAAAACTGAGCTGGAGAAAAAACGGTTAATTATACAAAGACTGGATGCAGTAGAATAAGTCTCCGCTTAGTATTGCGATTTTTAAACATGGATTATTGGATTATAAATTAAAGTAAAATTTCCTCAACTATGGGACTGTTTTTACTGTGGACTTCTCTTCTACTTGACAGAATCTTGAGTCGAGGTTAAAAGTCATTTTGCCAGATGACATTGGAGCAGCACTGATGGATGGGGTTGTTCTTTGCCATTTAGCCAATCACATAAGGCCACGTTCTGTTGCAAGTATTCATGTACCATCACCAGCAGTGGTGAGTCAGCCACATCATTTGTTTTTGATTGGCAGTGAAAGCAAACTGTTGGAAGTCAGCACTAGGAAATTGTGAATTATCTTCCCCATATTCAATGGTTATATTATCAATTTCATCTTATTTTAGGATACAATAAACAAGTATTTGTTGCTGTATTAAGGTTCAAGGGTTTAGTAGGCCGTTATGTACCAAGTCTTTACAAAATTAGTTTAGTAACTTGTTTTCTAATACAACTGTTATTACATTTGCATCATGATTATAAAGTCTTTTTATAAATGCATAACAGAGATCTAACACCCTATCTTTACAGCCTAAACTCAGTATGGCAAAATGCAGAAGAAACGTTGAAAACTTTCTTGATGCTTGTAAAAAATTGGGCGTGCCACAGGTATTAATAACTTTATTGATTAATACACTTAATAATCCCAGACAGGGGGAGTCAGCATTTATTTTTCTGGGTTATTTAGAGAGCCTAGTGAATAAAGTAGCAAAAAGGGAGTTGAGAGACCTGTGTTACATTCCTAGCTCTGCAGCCGGCTTGCTGGGTGACCATGGCCAGGTCCCTTCCAGTTTCAGGGGTAATGAAATGGATCATCTGTATAAAATGCTTTAAGATCTGCTAACGAAAAGCACTATAGAAGAGTGAGTGTATGTGTGTAATCAGGATGAAAGGGATTTTGCAGATCACAAGGTGCATTGACAGATATACGTGGAAGAAGCTTGTTTGGCTCTCGTGCCTCACCTCTGCTCCTTGTTGCTAGTCCCACACTTTCCTTTTACCCATTTTCATTCTTCTATCTCCCCTCCCCCCCATGACAGGAAATATTATGGGCCAAATTTTCTTCTCTGCATGAGGGGACAGTAAATTCCATGAGTTTGTGTTTGTAGTAGCCGCATGACTGTTCTGCCAGTGGCTGTTTAATTCCACGTCAATAGGACGGGAAGGTGATTTAACACTGAAACCCATAGTTCCAAAGTATAGCCCTGTACTTCTGCACTGCTTGTGCGCCCATCCTTCATGTGAGCACAGCTCCTACAGAAGTCATGTTCCCAATGACTCCCCGAAAGGCTGCTACCCACAACTCCAATTTGGTAGAGAAAAGAGGTTCATGTAGAGTGCAGCGCTTGTAAGAGAATTCCTATGGGTTGCGTGGGAGGTGATTCATTTTTTAATTTCAACCCACCAGCAGACTGTAATCATCTTCACAGACAAATCATAGTGGAGCTTCTTCAAGGACAAGGAAGGAAGAAGTCTGACACCGAACCTGCAATATCCTACCCTCGCTCTGTTTTGTTCCCCCTATGAAAGCAGCTAGGAGTCTCTGGCCTAAATCTTCAGTAAACTAAAACTGTCAGAAGCTTCTTTATTCTTAAACATTTTAATACACGTTCATATGCGCGTGCGTGCACACACACACACACCCTTAGATTTTATTTTGCTCTAATTTACCAGGTTTTTTTATATTTGTGTGTAATTTTTTCACACTACAATTATCAGATCTCAGGTGAGATATAATTAACTTCTGAGCACCTTGTCATACTTAATAATATTGCTGTAGAGGTAGATGCATATGCAAACTTATTGACTAGCGAAAATTTCAGTACAGATCTCTAATTAGTCATAGTGAGTTCTTTGAGTGCTGAAGTCTTCTAAAAGTACAAGCAATGCAGAATGATTGAAATATGATGCATGTACCATTTTCTTTTTCAGGAAAGGCTTTGCTTGCCTCATCACATTTTGGAGGAAAGGGGTCTAGTGAAAGTTGGTCTTACAGTTCAGGCTTTGCTTGAACTACCTTCATCTAAAGCATCCCAGCTTTCCTCTGTCTAACGTGACTTTTGGAAACCAGGCAACTTATCATTGGTCTGTTGCTGCCAAGCAATTCTGCTTCCTGAATGGGAACATCCAAGCCATCAGAAGTAGTTTCTGCCCACATACTTTAAACAGAGCCTTACTTTGGAAAGATACATAAAAACTTTAATTTCAAACTGACAATTACCTGAATATAAAGTTGTACTGATGTTTTAAAACTTGGATGCACAAGAGTGTTTAACGGCATCAGATTCTGTGTCCAGGTAATGTAAGTTCCCAGTTTTCCATTAATATTTCATGACCGTATTTTTAAAAGCTGGATTTTTTTTTACTATAAATGCTGTTTTGTTTTATAAAGAAAAATACGCACACCAAACAAAACCCTACTATAAAAAGTTTGTCAATCATTTGGTTCAAGTGTAAAGATAAAACAAAAGCCTTGCTACAGTATGATGGTGAAAATCTGAGTGACACATCACATTGAATCCATTTTTGTTTCATATAACTCTATATTTGAGTTCTTTATTTCTTGCACTTCTGATTGTAATTTATATACTTCTAACATCTTCATTATTTAGTTGGATGTATAATAATTACACAAAACGTTATATAGCAAAAAGGGGTTTTCCAATCTAAGTTCGTGCCAAACTATTTTTTTAGTTGTACTGTAGATTGTTTACATGTGAAGTGCCTGTGTAATTGATGACTCTTGATAGTCTTAAACATTTTTGCAATTTCTTTTTCTGAAATAGATGCGATGGGAATTTAAAAATATTTTAATAGTTTTTTGTAAGGTCAGTAAATGATGCTTCACATTTTTGGTGTTATATGTTTTAAGTTGCACAATTTAATTGTTGTCTAATGATTGGAAAATAATGTAAATACATGTTATTTATGCTATTTAATTTAGTAATACCCAATCACTTTTGTTTTAATGTATTGTTAACAAAAATTGTCACTTTGAGTTATTTTTTCCTTGTTTGGGACAAACCATGATGTTCAGAGATAAATCAGAAGGGTGTGGGCTAGGGACCAGTACATAATAATCAAGGATGTTTTGATAAAGCTGCCAAAATCTCAGGTTTATGCTATGACTTTCAGAATTTTACATCATGTTGGTCCATTCGATTTTTACATTAACAGACATCACCACAAGTTAGATTAAAAGAAGAGGCTAGGAATCTTTATATTTTCCAGCGTTTACAGGTTTGTTTGAGAGGGACTTAATTTGGGAAAAACTGCCTGCATGGCACGTCGCACATTCACTTTGCACCAATGCTTCTCATTTGCACCATTGTCACCAATTATCAGCGGTTAACTATGCTGAAAATGTCACACACTTTGGGATAAATGTCAAAACAAAAAATCCCACAACAGAAACTTTTTCAAACTTGGCTAGATATAAGTACTTGCTTTCTTCTACATCTCTTCTGACTGATATTTGCCCAAATGTTCTGAGAACTTTCAAAATGATAGACAGTTGACTCCCTTTCTTTCTGATGTGGTTCTGTTTTCTCCTTCCTCCCAAACAAATTTACCTTCTTAGTAAATATATGACTCAATCAAAAATGGTTGGTTCTGGGTCAGTGTGTTTTCAGACAGTTACTTTAGACCAAGGGGTAAAATTTTGTGTGCCAGATGATGTCAAGATAATTAATTTATGCTCTTTTGCCAATTGATCTAAAACTGTTTTGTTACATTTGGCTAAGGAATAAGGAAGAAAATCTTGATTTGTTTTTTCCTTGCTGTCTTTAATTGAAGCAATAAAGCCAGGTGAGAAGACAAACAAACATCCTGATAGCTAAAATATTTAGAAGATACAATTATTTTAATGCTCTTTAACTAAAATCCATTGAAATTAAAATAATTCATGGAGTCTTGTTAGCCTATGCTGTTTATAAAGTGTATTCTGAGATACAGTTCATTAAAAAAAAATCCTATGCTCTCTTTATAAAATCATTCATACATAACATCCGATACTCATGCACAAATTGAAAACGGCTCATTGATGTTTGGCCATTAAAATAAGTTTAATTTACCTTTCCTCTAAATTATCCTTTTTATTTATCTTAATTCACATTCATAGGAGAGGTTCATTTTAAAAATGAAGGGGTAAATGTATTCTCATTTTACATGCATGCAATATCGGGAAAATTAAATTTAGTTGAGATTAAAATGAACAAGCAAATTTAGTTTAGTAAGCAGATTTTGGGTTGTTACTTTTGCTGTATTTTAGTAGCTGAAGAATTATCTGATCATTCAAAAAAAGGGAAAATTATTCTACTTTAACCACTCTGCTATCTTGCATTTTTTGTACATACCCTCTTGGCTTTAAAAATGGGATTTCCTGTTCCAGGAGCGATAACTATAGACTTGCTGTAATTACCGTCTTTTAGCGAATATACTCCGCACCCGAATATACCCGGCGGTTTTTGCTTTTTGAGTTAAAAAAAATCTTGTATACCCTGTGCACGAGTATAACCCACGGGGTATACAAGGTTGTGCTGGGAGTATATTTCTGGTGTGGGAAATTAGCCAGCCAATCAGTGCCTGGTTCCTGCGCAGCCAGATAAGCGCTCCTCCTGCCCCTTCCTACGGCTGCGGAGGAATCAGGTGGTGAGCGCTCCCATGGTTGGAGGCTGCGCAGGAACCGGGCGGGGGAGCGCTCCCATGCCCAGAGGCTGAAGGATGCGCAGAAACTGGGTGGGGGAGCACTCACCACCTGGAGTTTGGAGACTGTGCAGGAACCGGGTGGGGGAGTGCTCACCGCCTGGTTCCTGCACAGCCAGATGAGCGCTCCCCCTGCCCCTTCCTACGGCTGTGGAGAAATCGGGCAGTGAGCTGGTGTGTTTTAATAAAAATTATATACCCCTGCACCTGAGTGTACCCTGCGCGGAGGGCGGGGTTTTTAAAAACGAATATAACCGGTGGATTATATTCGCTAAATTACGGTAACTAAGTTTCATACTTATGTAATCGCTAAACAGGACAATACAAATGCTTGTTGGACTGTTTAAATATGTTCACCAATCCTCAATGACATTTCAGTTTTCCAGATGGAATTAAGTTTCCCCTGCAAAGTCTGCTGAATACAACGCAAGCCTCACTTAACACCACTTCTAGTCAATTTGTTTTGTTGATCTTTTGTGAAGTATTGTAATGTGTCAAGAGACGAAAATGTTTTATGTCTGAATGTAAACACTAAGTCTAGCAGTCAGTGTAGTGTACACTAGCTTCACTTTATATTAAAAAAAAAAGTTAGCACAGTTTTCCCTAAAGAGCTTTAAATAGTTTGACAGTTAAAAAAAAGTAACTGTTGATATCATTACTATATTTCCTTTACATTTGATTGTTCATACGTACAGTGAAATAATTCAGAATTTAATATTTAAAATGCTCATAATCATAAGTATTGCTGAAATAGCTTTGCTTTGTTATAGAAACTATCCAAGCCCCCATTTCCCCCCCCTGAAAGGAATAAAACCTGAGAGAAGAGGTGAAGCATGGAGGATACGCCAAGATTCTTCTTGGAGAATTTCCTGCTTATCAGGTCACATTAGAAAAGTTTGGTGTCCTTTAGAGTTTGTGAGAGAGTGAGTCTATAAATCTACAAGGAAAGGACACCAAGATCTGCATGGTTCTCTTCAGTCATTCCTCCCCCCCCTCCCCCAAACATAGTATGGCTTTGGAGCACCATGCTGAAATTAGCTGTGTTGCCCCGTAGCCATTTGGTAGAATTCTGTGCCCCAAAATTAAAAATTCTGCACACAATGTTAAATTTCTGCTTTTGTCAAAATAACATTACATAATCACATCACTTTCAATTATTTGGGTAATTTGTTTCAAAATACCTTTCAGCAACTATGTCTGCAACAATGCAGACTACCCAAAAGATTCCCCCCCTCCCCCCCCGAAGCAGAATGTTAAAGCCCTACAACAATCTAGTCCCTGTTACTCTGGCTTCTCCCTCTGAGCCAGGCTCTGGAGCACCGCATAGCCCATACATCTGCACCACCTTTCCCCTCAGAGCCCAGCCATGGGGCACCCCCAACCCAGACACCCTCACTTCCCCAAAAAAATCCTCTGCAGGGTTTCCTGGTACAGATACCCACTCTCCCCCGAGCACAGTCAGAGGGTCAGACATCCACATTCCCTGCTCCCCAGCCCAGACACTTGCACCTCTTCCTGCCCAGGGATTTAGAGTCTCATGCTGGCTCACAGGCTTGTATGGAGTTTCCTGCATGCTGGGAACCGCAGCTGCCCAGAACATGCCATCTCCTCTCCAGCAAAATCCTGTATTGGAGAGCTGGGCTTTGTTGGACCCAGTGGTCCCAAATGTCAGCCAGCAGCTGTGTAGCACCAATTCTGCAAGGAAAAAGGAAATTCTGCACAGATTGTGCATTGCAGATGATGCAGGATTGCCCCAGGAGTGGTAGCAGCTTCAGAAGCGACTGACAAGGGATCCATGCTTTTAAGGGATGAAGGAACAATACCCCCAACCTGGAAATGGGAGAGGCATTACTTTCTACAGCCCATCTTTTTCCCCTAACTTGGACTGCCATCCCCACGACTGCAGTTCAGAGGGCCAGGGAGTGGCAAGGTTCCATAGGGCTCTCATGAATGATTGCTAGATTTCTGTGCACAAATCAGAGTTCTGACGGGGATGCAGTGTGGCAGGGCCTGGCCATTCCCTCGGGTTAGTCCAGCCCGCTCAGTGGAAGTCACAATCCCTGTCGTCCTCTCATGTAACCGGCAAGGAGAAAGCAGCCCGAGGATTCCCCCAGCTTGCATCATGGACTGTGATATTGCATGTTTGGAATTTTTCTTAAATGTCACTAATCACAAGGAGCCACCATGTAATTCTTTTATTTATTATCCATCTCCATTTCTAGCTGCATCTGCTTACAGATTCACTAACTTCCCCCCCTTAGTTTTCCACGTGGGAAACTGCCACATAGTTCAGCACTGAGGCATCTAAGAGATCCCTACATCCTGCCCATTAGAAACACTGTTTCCATTCTGTGTAGGACCGTGTGTGGTGATACAGATTGCGACGTTTGGTGAGGGCTTCAGAGCACTCGGCATTGGCTTGACTTGAGTAGGACTAGAGTTACGCCAACAGTAAGAGCTTTAGGGAATCTCACTCATTAAGGCTTGACAGTTACAGTGCTGTAGGAGTTATTTACGAACTGATTGAGCATTCAAAGCCAAGTTACTGCAATAAAACCACAGTAAGGCATGTTTAGTGATTTATTACATGTCTGAACATACCAAAATGTTTTCTTTGGCCCCAGCGTGTTGTCTTTTTCCCCCATCGATGGACAGGGTATTGGTATGGCTCCAATGCATCACACAGGAATGTTTTGTCCTTCAAGGGGTAAGATTATTAGCAAGAGCGTTTCTAGTTGCTTGTACCCTGTTTTAAGTAATGGCATTAAAGTGTTTAGTTCAAGGTGACAAAATGACTTCAAACTGTCAGAAATACACGTACTGACATGTCTCAGTGGTTTGCATATAGATAATTAAAGGTTGGAGTGGTTAGATCTGTGACTTTGATTTGCACTGTACATAGGACTGCAGGTCCTTGACCGACAAATAGGCTCAGATGTGTCCAGATTTTTAAAGCTCTTCCATAATATAACCAGGAAAGACCTATCTCAGGGGTGGCCAACCTGTGGCTCCAGAGCCATATGCGGCTTCTTGCTTAGGTACCAAATCCAGGGCTGTAGCTACAGGTGCCAACTTCCCACTCGGCTGGAGGGTGCTCACTGTTCAACCCCCAGCTCTACCCTAAGCCCTTTCCCCCTAGGATCCTGCCACTTCCTACCCTCTCTGCGGAGCCTGTCACACCCTTGCTTCCCCCCTCCAGCATCTGCCACTGAGACACAGCTGATCCCAGTGGGCAGGAGGAAAAGGACAAGGAGGCACTGACTGGTGGGGCTGAGAGCGGTGATGGGGAGATGAGCAGGGCTGGTGACATAGAACTGTGGCTCTTTGGCAATGTGCATTGGTACATTCTGGCTCCTCCTCAGGTTTAGGTTGGCCAGCCAGATCTACATAATGTACTGCATAAAGGAATAGGTTAAGAAAGGAATAGTAGTAATTGTTTATCTGTAACATGAATTGTAAGGAAGTGCCAGGAAGACGGGAAGAACTGCAGGGTCTCGCTGTGGACAAGAGGGGGTGCAGGAAGGAGCATTATTTTAGGTTTATTAGGAACTGGAGAACCTTTGGAGAAAAGAAGGCCCAAAATGGAATCATAATTGCTCGCATGTGAAATTCAAACCGGTAGAGCGGAGCACGTGGTCCATTAGGGATTAATTTAAGTGGGATAGTCTATATCCTAGTGAAAAGGAGAGGAAAGAAGTTTGGAAAGTACATATTGGAGCAAGGGAGGAACAGTAAAACATAAGAATCCCTTCAAATATAACACATGAATGAAAGCAAGAACTGAATAACAAAATGTAAGTGCTTATATAAAATATGAGAAGGTTAAATACTAACATGGGTGAACTAAATTGCCGGGCATTAAATGAGGATATTGATATAAAAAACATCCTGAAAACTTGGATGAAGATAATCGGCGGCGAGGGGGGAGGGGGCAAAAATACCAGAATAAAAAATATATATGAAATGATGAGGTCTAAATGGGTTTCTTATTACTCAAGAAATAGATCTTGGATTCATCGTGGATAGTTCTCTGAAAACATCTGCTCAATGTGCAGCAGCCAAAATAACAAAAGAAGTTAGAAACCATAAGGAAAGGGATAGATAAGATAGTGTCATCATGATACTACACACATTTGTACTACTGCATGCCTTTCTGGTCACTCCATCTCAAAAAAATATTAGAATTAGAAAAGATTCAGAGGACAACCAAACTTCTTAGGAGTCTGGAACAGCTTCCATATGAGAAGAGATTTAAAAAGACTGGGAGTGTTCAGCCAGAAAAAAATGACTAAATGTGAGTGAGAAAGATCTGTAGAATCATGACTGGTGTGGAGAAGTGTTATTTCCCCCTTTCCGTAAAGCAAGAAGCAGGGGTCCCAGGATGACATTAATCAGCAGCAGGCTGGAAACAGATGTTTCACACCGAGCACAGCCAGCCTGTGGGACTTGCTGCCTGGGAACGCTGTAAAGGCCAAAAGTCTCTAGTCCTTTTCTGACCCTAGCAGTAAATTCAAGAACAGTTAATGGCTATTAGCCAAGATGATCAGGGATGCAGCCCCATGCTCTGGGTGTCCCTAAAGCTCCAGCTGCCAGAAGCTTGGACTGAAGGGACCAGGGGATGATGGCTCCTTCGAAATTGCCTTGTTCTGATCGTTATCTCTGAAGCATCAGACAGCACATACATGCCCATTCTGCTCTTCCAGGCAAGTTCTCCGTAGGCCACTCTTCATAAAGACCTTTCTTTGCCTCTACCTGGAGTTTATCCCTAAAATAATTTGAAGTTCACATAAAACAAGCTGCTTATTGGGATTTTTCCCAAAAGAGCAATGCTGCTGAGGAGAAGAGTGGACGTCACTCTCTTGATGTCAGACAGGCACTGGCACGCTGTGTGCAGAGAATGAAAGCAAATAGGACCCCACCATGACTGTTGAGCACCTTATCAGAGCAATCAAGGACTCCAGAATTATCCATGCACAGACCCTGCAAAAGGATCTCAAGCTGCACCATCCTTTCCTCCCAAGTAACATGCATCTCTCACACATCTCGGAAGGGGTGAGAGCCCTCTTCCCTGGAGTACAGACAACTTCTACAACCGTGGCGTCCAACCAGCTCTGAAGCGGTAGCCACTATAGTGGCCCATGCTCAACTGGTCGAATAGCCACATTGTTTGAGCCAACTTGCCACATGTGGCTAATGGTTAGCATGTTGGACACCACGGCTCTGCAGCATCTCTGAGATGAACTCTACTAGCTATATCCACAAGGCAGCTACTTTGGAACTCGCCGTGCTGCAGATATAACTGTGGGAACAGACATGCATGCCATCTTCATCCTGCTTACTAATTTCCCATGTGTGGGGTGCACATAAGAGCTGTCACTCAAAGAAGAAATGGAAGTAGGTTACCTGGAAGTGGAGGTTCTTTGATATGCGTGGTCCCTAATTGTATTTCACTGCCCACTCTCCATCCCCTCTGCGGTGGCTGATGGCTGGATTTGCTATAAGAACAGACTAAAGAAGCATCTGTCTGCATGGTCCCTTATACTCTTGGTTCAGAGCATGAGGAAAGCAACTGCACGCATGTAAACCAACAGATGTTGCTTACTAAAAATCTTCAGAATCATGGGTGGGGCATATGCTTACCCACGTGTGGAACACAGATAAAGACCACACATCCTGAAGAACCTCTAGTTAGAGGTAAGCACCCTCTCTACCATTTTCTGCACTGAGTTAGTCCAAGGTGTGCATCCTTTTTGGAAATCCTGATCTGTTACTTCCAACAATTTCAGCTGAAAATGGAATGCTGGTTATTTAAAAAAGTCTCACGTAAATAAAGGAATACCACTGAGATCTGAGATTGTAAAGGGTATGGACCGTTAGAACTTGCCAAGAGGATATATACAATTTTGTGGGGCATAGAATTTCCAGCAGGGTGTCTGTGGGCTGCACTGCAGACCAGATTTATTCAGAGGATAAGTTAGCCTGGTGCAGCAAATGGGAGTGGGGAGGAGAGCGGGCAGATGGCTTGGAATTAGTGTAGTTCTCAGGGGAAGGCAACAGCTCCCAGTTCTGGACCCACATCTTGTTGTAAAGGCCATAGCAAGTATAGAATCAGCTTCCTGAGTCTCCCAAAGGCTAGGGAATCTAGTCCTGTGAGGAGTTCCTGGCTCGCTGCCTTAGCTCTGCCAAGAGTCCTTTCCAGCCATTCCTTCCACCCCTTGTGACCATGCTTGTGGGATGACAGTAACATCTGCTCTCCCCTTCTTCATCTCACTGACTGAGCTCCATGTTAGAGATCAGAAACAAGGGAGGGGACATTGAGGTCACAAAGTCCTTTACGTGTATTTCCTTTTTGCCAGCCACCAAGGAAAGAGAGATCCCTTCCCATGCCTTTCTGTGCACATCTACCCTTCCTAGAGCATTGGGCGGCACTGAACCAGGGCCTGCCCCAAGATGAGGTCTGCAAACGAAATTCCTGTGTACATGTAAGGGGGCTAGGATTCGGTCGCTGAGAAAACCCAAAGCCTCTTTTGTGGAGCAATATCCTTTGCACGGACAGCAGATAGTTATTGGGGGAAGTGAAAGCTGAGTGCGCATTTTCCAGTAATTTTCACACGCACACACAAAAATACTGTTATCCTGGACTCTCAAAAGGAATGTTCATTGAAAGAATGCAGTGCTGCGAACGAGAAGACATTTCCCTGGTGTTACAGTTGCTTCTCCACTCCAGTTTGTCCTCGTATGAAAAGAAACCGTGTTAACACTCCTGGCCATTACATGCGCAGCACATAGTTTAACATAACATGCGCACAATACATTTATAGTGGCGTCTTCACACTGGTGGGGAAAACATGTATATCGAATGCACAGGGTTTTTTTTTAAAAGTACACTGTTTTATGTAGCTATTTTGGTGATATGCATGTGAAAAGAAAACATTACGCTTTTATTTCGAATGTGGAAATTGTTCTCTCCACGTTGGCCCCGTGTCTAAAATCAGGATGCTTCCTTCTCACTTTAATTCAAGTCAATGGCTTTAATTTTTACTTCGTAGACTAGTACTTTGTATGGGTTTAAGAAGATACTGTCTATAGAGCATTTCTGTTAATACACACTGAAATTGTAGTTTTATGTTGCACTGTGTTTCACTGTCTCTTTTCTTTTCTTGTTTTCTAAAACACGCTTGAGTTCATAAAAGCCACTTGATCATTTTTAGGTGGAGGAGAAAACAATGACAACCAAGATGGCATCAGTCACTCTGAGGCTGTCTACGCTGTAATGCTATTTCAGGATACTGGAGTGTCCCAAAATAGCAGTCCACATCTTAATAGCAATCCCGTTGTTTTGGGCTCCTTATTCCGACGTCCTAGTAAACCTCATTCCACAAGGAGTAAGGGATGTTTCTGAATAGCAGCTTATTTCAAAATGTGGCTATTTCAAGCGACAGTACAGTGTAGACGCACCCTGAATGATTTTCTAATTGCTTTTAAAGTACATTGAAATTAACAGGTTTAGACAAGCTTTCTTTAAATCTAGCCTTCTGAGCCACACATCTGAATGCCAGTCCTCGAAAAGCTTTAGAAAACATCCTTATTTTTCTGAGAAATTGTAAAAAAGCAGAATTGTTGAAACCTCTCACAAATTAAATCCTGATGGGTGATGTTCTAACCCATTGAAATCTGTTTCAAAACTCTGTGTGACTTCAGGGGAACTTCCCCAGTGCATGTGTTACAGAGCAACCTATCTGACACAATCTGTTGGCACTTAAGATACCGTTAAGGCTTTCCCTAGGGGAAGTGTAGTAATATCAAACAGCCAGACAGATCAAGTACATGGTGGTAACCACGAAAGTATGTGTTTCTGTTGTTGGGGGCAGGGAGAGGGCTCGTTTAAATCAGTCAATTGCCTAGAATGGCCGTTTTTGTTTTGGGCCTGCCCATGTTGCTGGACGATGGAAGTTCTGTTGGTAAAGTGCAGGAAGGATCAGGTCTTTCTTTGTAAGTATTAGTACAGGTTTATTTACGAAACCCGTATACTGTAGTAAGCATTGATAGGGCATTGCCACAAGAGTGGGGGTTTCCACGTGGCCACTGTTTTGTGTTGCATCTACAGTATATGTTTGTACTGTCTGTGTAGTACGTACACAGACATTGTAAAGGGATTGTTTGGTAACTAGTGTGGGATTCATGTGAATTTTAACTATTGTGTAATCTGTAGAGCCAAGAACGTGTGATTGCTTAAAAACCATGTTAAAAGATCAGTTGGTCAGTATTCACATTTTGTTTTGTACATTTTTTTATTTCTTATGAAACTCAGAAAACAATATAACCAAATCAGCAACATGTAAATGTATGCAAAATTTACAGTGATTCTGAGTCAGATATCTGGAAAGTGATCATATAAGTAGCAGCAAATGCTTAAATTGTGTAAATATTTGTAACACAGCTATTTGATATTGCATTTTAATTCATTCTGCATTTCATATTCCATAACCCTTATCCCTCCATTTTGAAGTTCGCCTACATGTACAATTCTGTATCTTGAGTCTTTTAATTTTCAGGACTTCCATTATTGCTGGTGCTTCCAACGTGCATCTGTTTCTTCGGAAAACAACCCTACTGTTATTTTTTTGTAAATAGTTTTGTATTGAATTTGCATGGATAAACCCCTCCCCCTGCCCAAAACCAGTGTATATATTCTATGTATAAAATACAAACTGTTTCATAACTTCCATGTAGTCGAGTTATTCATTTTAATCGTTTGTCTGTGTGACTTATCAAATTCTGATTTACCTGCTCTTTAGCCATATCCCCTTCTAAAGCAGGGATGGGGAACCTTTTTCCACCAGAGGCCACTAACCCACAGCAAGGGAGTCGCGGCCACACACAGAGGGTGCGGATGCAAGCTCTAGGAGGGTTAGCATGAGGAAGGGGGTTCTGACCTTGGACAGGGTTTTTGGGGGAGGGTTCAGGGCTAGGGCTAGAGGTTCAGGTGTGGCGCGAGTTAGGGTACTGGTTCTAGCCCAATGGTACTCCCAATTGGACGCACAATGGGGCTTCGGCAGGCTGCCCCCGCCATGATCCCATGCAGCTCCCAGAAGCTGCCACAGCGGCACTGCATGCTTCCCGCAGCGAGGCAAGCTGGCGCTTGCAGTTCCAGCCTGGGACAGTGGGAAGGGGACGTGCTGACACTCAGGGCTTCTGGCCACAGCAAGTTTCTGCACCACAGGCCGCCCCAAATAAATCAGGGACCTGATCTGGCCCCAAGTCTCCCACCCCAGTTTTAAAGGCCAGTGCTCATATCTGAGGCAACAGTGAAGGGTTTTTGCAACACAACTTTTGTTCTCATAGAATCATAGAGCTGGAAGAGACCTCAGGAGTCATCAA
Organism: Apalone spinifera; assembly: GCA_030068395.1. Taxonomy (NCBI): domain Eukaryota; kingdom Metazoa; phylum Chordata; order Testudines; family Trionychidae; genus Apalone; species Apalone spinifera. The sequence goes on along the minus strand of JANRFK010001158.1, from coordinate 1,814,685 downwards.
GTCCAGCCCCCTGCCCAGGGCAGGACCAATCCCAACTAAATCAACCCAGCCAAGGCCCTGTCAAGCCGAGACTTAAACACCTCTAGGGAAGGAGATTCCACCCCCTCCCTAGGGAACCCATCCCAGTGCTTCACCACCCTCCTCGTGAAATAGTTTTTCCTAATATCCAACCTAGACCTCCCCCCACTGCAGCTTGAGACCGTTGCTGCTTGTTCTGCCATCTGTCACCACTGAGAACAGCCTCTCTCCAGCCTCTTTGGAACCTCCCTTCAGGAAGTTGAAGGCTGCTCTCAAATCCTCCCTCACTCTTCGCTTTTGCAGACTGAACAGACCCAAATCCCTCAGTCTCTCCTCGTAGGTCATGTGCTCCAGCCCCCTAATCATTTTGGTCGCCCTTTGCTGGACCCTCTCCAATGCATCCACATCCTTTCTATAATGGGGGGCCCAGAGCGTGTCCCCTCTAGAATCCTTACAACTGCTCCTAGAAGCAGCTTGTTTGCGGCACTGACCCAGACAGCCCATTTGCCTCCTTTGTCTTCTGGCACGCCTGCCTCAGCACCTTTATTTTCAAACCGCACTTCAGGATGCTCCTGGTGCAGCCTCTCTCCTCCATGCCCCTTGCGATCCTGGCACAGAGATCAGCGATCCTTTTGCTACTTTGTCATTCTGCCCAATCGGATTCCTCTTCCCACCCAGCAATCAGGTCCAGGATCTCCAGCATGCTCCATGCTGGTGATCATCTGCGACCTTGGGCATTCATGGTCAGGCATGCTGTGAGGTGGCCGCTTGCTCGGACGTTTGCTCAGCACACTGGCCACACAGGAAATGAAATTTGGACTTTTCCAGGGCTTTTTCTGTGCACCTTGAGAGCAGCAGAGTTGAAAGTCCTGGCCAGAGCAATCACATTGGGGCACCAGGGAACACCTTAGAACCATAGAATTAGAGAATCCCAGAGCGGGCAGAGACCTTAGAAATCAGAGTCCAGCCCCCTGCCCAAAGCAGGACCAACCCCAACTCAATCATCCCAGCCA
>JANRFK010001158.1:1796876-1808499 GCA_030068395.1 Apalone spinifera | reverse complement strand
CCTTTCTGTAGTGGGGGGCCCGGAACTGGACACAACACTCCAGATGTGGCCTCATCAGAACCAAATAAAGTGGAATAATGACATCTCTGGATCTGCTGGCAATGCTCCTCCTAATACACCCTAATATGCCATTAGCCTTCTTGGCTACAAAGTCACACTGTTGACTCATATCCAGGTTCTCAGCCACTGTATCCCCAGGTCATTTTCTGCAGAACTGCTATTTAGCCAGTCTGGCCCCAGCCTGTAACAATTCTTGGGATTTCCTGGTTATTCTAAGTTTGTCATGAAAAGTGCCAGAGCCTCCCAGGGGAGCTAGACTTCCAAGTGAATGAGCCAAGGCAGCTGTGCAATTCACAAGAAGTGCTCCTAGGCTGTGCTACTCAAGGAGCATGACACTGGGCTCCCTGGGGGTTTCTCCACCACTTTCTGTAAGCTGTGGGGTGGCTGAATGCCCAGGCTCTCCCTGAGAACTAGGCTCAAGTGCCAAGGTGACGCCCTCATCCGCAGCTCCAGCAGCTAAGGCCTCGGTGCCACCTCCGTGCTGTCCACTCTGGCAGTGGAGCGGGGCGCCAGGGCTGTGGTCAGCAGCCCGCCACTCAACCCTGGCAGGGAGCTTCTTGGGGCTGTGTTGTGACTGAGCAGCATGGGCTCACGAGACCCCTCCCTTCTGCCCAAACAGAAGTGGTCCCCACCGACCATCCGCAACAACAGCGGGATGGGGGGGGTTGTTCACTCCAGCCTGGCCTCTGCGTCCACCTCCCCATTCGGCACTCCCTGATGCCCCAACGTGAAACGACATGTTGGCAGGGCCTTGCCCGCACTTCCCTTCCAAATCACCTGTGCACCCGTAGCTTCTGGACCGTGCGTTGGCTTTTAGCTTAAAGCGCTGTGGAGTTCCTGGTTTCCAGCTCCCAGAATTCAGTGGGTCTTGTTTTCTAATTTTCCTATTGAAATTGAGCGGGTCAAATGAATCATTTAGAAGTGCTTTGGGGGGGCCGTTAACCCTGTTTCCGGCCATGGGCATCGTTTTGAAGCAGATTCTGATGTTTGTGAAGGGGCATGTTCTTTGTAAGAATTCACGAATAGCGAATGGACTCCTGTTGGCTGGCCGGCTGGTGACAAATTGTTCTCTTCCACCATTTCCTCCAGGTGGTGTGTGTGCTTTGTCCTAATCAGAGAATGGCAAATAAAGGCAAAGCAAATAACACACCGTCCGGTACTAACTTTTGGATAAACAACTTGGATTTGTGACCGTTTTTTTAAAAGAACATATAGCAAAATAACCATAGTGATTCTAGCCAGGAAAACCTTTTGAAAGTTTTAGTAATATTTACCCAGTTCTAATTAGTAAGAAGTAGGAAATTACATTTTAAAGTATCCGGGCCCAGCATAAAATAAAATTAAATTGCTGCTACATGTTGCTGGTGTTTGCTGTTGTGTACTTAGAGGCTGTGTTTACACTGGGCCACTTATTCCGGAAAATCAGCCACTTTTCCGGAATAAGCTGCGAGCTGTCTACACTGGCCCCTTGAATTTCCGGAAAAGCACTGACGATCTACTGTAAGAAATCAGCTGCTTTTCCGGAAAAACTATGCTGCTCCCGCTCGGGCAAAAGTCCTTTTTCTGGAAAACTGTTCCGGAAAAGGGCCAGTGTAGACAGCACAGTAGTGTTTTCCGCAAAAAAGCCCCGATCGCGAAAATGACGATCGGTGCTTTTTTCCGGAAAAGCGCGTCTACATTGGCCACGGACGCTTCTCCGGAAAAAGGGCTTTTCCAGAAAAGCATCCTGCCAATGTAGACGCTCTTTTTCCGGAAATACTTATCACGGAAAACTGTTCCGTTTTAAGCATTTCCGGAAAATCATGCCAGTGTAGACGTAGCCAGAGGGGTTTAAGGAGCATTTGCCACCCTTGCGGGAGCCCCTGCCATATGGGCACACCCCAAAGAGAGAGTAGCAAGTTCAACCTTGCAGGAGAGGCCACCCCTCTACCAGCTTCTGGCAGAACCAACAAGAATGGGTCCTCCAGCAGCTAGAAGGGCTGGACGGCGGGTAGAAGCCATTTATGGGTGAGGCTCTGGTGAGGGAGGGAGGATTTTTTTTCTGTCTTATTCCAAGAAACCCAGCCTGGCCAGAGGCCAAACGGTGACTGCAGCATTTCAGTCGGACCGCCCAAGGCCTGTCCTGTGCTAAGGCATGGAGAGCCCAGAGGGTCTCTTGTGATGAATGCTAGTTGAAAATGAAGGCAGCTCATGCCATGTGACAACCCCCATCTCAGTAACCGGCCTTGGGAGTGAGTTGTCCAAAATCCCTTCTTCAGAAAGGCTCAGATGGAAACGCGAATGATATTTCTGACACAAGCGCAGGCCCAGGCCGGGGCAGGGGCTGGCCCCCAGGCATTCCTGGCAGGGTTTGAGAGGGTGGCTGTTTGGCACAGTGGGCAAAGGAAACCCAGAGTGCCCAGCTTGTACCTTTCCTGTCCAAGAACGTCCAGGCCACTCCCCAGGCCTCGGGCAATGAGCAGCCAAGGGCTAGGGCAGGGTAAAGACAGCCGCCCTGGAGAGGCTAGCGAAATCACCACTTCTGGGTGGGGCTTGTTCCTCTCTGGTCGTGGCAACGTGGCGGAAATCATGGGATCAGAGCAAGGGTTGGACATCCTGCAGCTGGTGTTCAGAGTGGGTCTGACAAAGTAACCCCAGCTCCCTGGTGCCTGCCATCCAAGCAGCCAAGGACAATCTGGCAGTAGGGTGGCCCAGGAAGATCTACTGACCCAGCCCAGAGAGCCCACAAGCCCACACATCAGACAAGCCATCAGGGCTAACAGTAGGAGGCCACAATGCTCTGAGAATCCCATGGGCAAGGGACAGCCACCCCCTGGACTCTACGAACTGGTCTGAGAGAGAAAAAGAGGAGAGAGGTTCCCAGGTCCAAAGGGAGGACTACCCAGAGGTCTGACCAAAACCTCATTTCAGGGGAGTGACTCTAGCCTCTGCTCCAGCAGCCAACAGTGGTTACCAGGCACACCCCGCTCAGTGAAACTTGGGGAAAACAACATAGGGGTTTGTGGATTTGGGTAGTTTCCACTCTTGAGTCATGGAATTTCTACTGGACCCCATCGTTCTTGTCAGGGCTGTTCCCCACTCTGGCACATCGAATGCAGGAGATGGGAGCCCACAGGAGACCTTAAAATGACCTTGCCTCTCTAGGCTCTGCTGCCAAAAACTCCCCTGAGTCACAGATTCCTGGCTCTGGGGGAGAGGCTGCCACCAAGTGAATGAAATAAAACCCTGGAAACCAGTAAGAAACACTCGAGTATCTTCCCCAGGGTACCCCACACTCTTTTGCCGCAAGAGAGTTTGAAAAAGAGAAACAAAAATACAGAAAAGAAAGTGTCTCTCTCATAGCTGACCTCTCAGGCCAGGCAGGTGCCCACACAGGCCTCCTGTTACCTTCCAAGACACTAGAATCAAATCAGCACCTTAAAAAAGGTGATTTTATTAACAGAACTAAAAGGCATACTGGATAAAGCAGACTTGGTTGCTGTATGTTACAGAGCAACTGAGGAATAAGTAGATTAAAACAGAGAAAAATTATATCTCTGGACACAGCCGTCTTTGCGCAAAAACCCTGTAGTGTAGATGTAGCCACAGAGAAGTTTAACCAAACAGCAAATAAAGCAAAATACCCTGATCGCGACTAAATATACATTTTCCCTCTACTCATGATCCGTACTGATCCTTACCTCAAGACCCAGTCCATTCCCATGCCAGTTTTTCTTGTAGATATGGTAATTCTGGTTATTTCATCTTGTTCCTCCAGCCTCTAATTTAGAACTCACACAAAGAGAGACAGCCCTGTATCCCATTGATTCTTCTGGGTCCCTGCCAACACCCTTAGCTACCTGAGTTGAACCCTTTAGTCACCGAGTGCTGGCCAGCGCTCCTCCTGTCCATCAGTCCTCCACTGTGATGACTGTGAGCGTGTTTCCTGCATCCATGGAGATGTCCAGTCCTGTCCCACAGCTCAGGTGCTGCTGAGTAGGGGAGGGCCCAGACTGGTTGTGTGAAAAAGTGCTTAGTCTAGAATACAACAACTGGGAGCAACTGGCAGCATTTCCCATGTCTCCTGCCTCTTCGCGCAGGCACTCTGTCTGGCCCTGAGTCCAGATCTGACCACCTGAGCGCTGCCTTTCCGACTGCAAATTGTGGGCTTTTGGGCAGGGCCCTTGACCAGGAAAAGCCAGAAGAAACTGGGATGCCAAGAAGCTTGGTTACGTTGCAGAAGAGACTCAATCTGGGGAACACTCTTCAGCCCAGTCCCCATACCCGCTGGCCTGGCTGACCCTCCACTCAACCTGGACTGACCCTGCTGGCTGTCTGCTATGATCTGGTGCGTGGGCAGAAGGGAAGGAGGCACCCGGGAAAGCTGTGTGCCCAGGCGGTGGCAATCACAGATGCAGGCCTGGCGGACGGCGGAGGTGCGCCCTTCGCCCTCGGTCCCGGGAGGAGCGGAGAGGGAAGTCCCACGCTGGGCCACGCTCCCCACCCCCTGGGATTGCTGTGTAGCCGTCAGCGCAGCCGCCCATCCTTGCTCTCTGTGGGGAGGTCTGGGAAGGGCCAGCAGTGGACTGCTGTGCGCCCCGCACATATGGGAACCAGAGGGACAGTCTGGCTGCAAAAATGCTCTGTGAGCCCAGCAAAGGGGCAGGAAGAGCCCAAGCCAGCCCAGGACTGTGGGCTGCCACTGCTTCTCGGCATGCACAGCACGCTTGGGGCCAAAGGCCATGGAGGCCTCTGGGGTGTGGGGCTGGTGGATTCTGTGAGCCCAGGGCAGGTATCTCATGGAAATTCAGACAGGTGGCCGCACGTGGTCCATGTGGCCTCCCCCCTACAGTTGCTGGGAGCAGGCTGGGTTCACAATAGACCCCCAGAAATGCAAGAAACGAGACCTGTTGTGAGGCTTTTGGGGAACAGCTACCTCCAGCCCCTTCCGGGCGAGCTAGAGGCCTTTAAAAAATCCTGATCCCCACGTGTGGGCGTTGCTTGGGTTAGCAAATGATACTGTTGCTTCAGATCTTCCTTTGTAACCCTGAGCGCACCTTTGAAAGCCCTGGCATCAGCCCTAGCAGAGTCTGGGAGCCAGAGGAACCCTTTGATAAGATAAGGAACATTTTGTGTCATTGGCCAGTGCTCTGTGGCCCGATTTTTGCTACTTTTTGTTGTGCAAACTGATGCATTAGAATTTGGCTGGAGACATTTTGTGCTTTCCCCCCTTCACAGGCAGAATATTTGTGGTGATGCAATAGAAGGGCTCTTGCCAATAATCACTAGACCTTTGGCTCACGCAATCTAAACATTTCATTTCCAAGGAATATCCCTCGAATAATAGTTCTGGACACACAATGAGCTGACTGCATTTTTGTCTATGATAGCCATGTGCCAATCCCACGCCACTCCGTGAATAATCATCTGCTGACCAGTATGCTCGCTACCATTTGATTTAGATGGAAATACAAGAGTTCTGATAGCCTGCAGGCCAGTGGTCTGTCTAACTGAGAATTGTTTGTCTTCCCGACAGCGGAGAGTGTTTTCCCGAACACCTTAGGAATGAGGGTTTATACTGTGTCTTTACTAATCCTCCTGAATGTCACCATCAGTGTTGCTATTATTCATAGCAGTTTCTTTTGTTTTGTATTCGTCTAAGCTTTGGGCCTCAGTTCTATTGTGTGACGATGAGTTCCACACGTAAGCCAGACATTGTGCAAAATAAGAATGTACAGATGGAATCTCTCTAGTCCGGCACCCTTGGGACCTGATGCCAGAGGGGCCGAGCCAGAGAATTTGCCGGCCCACGAGAGGTCAGCGTTGCCTGGCAGCATGCCCGACACTGCCACTGCTTCCTGGGCTCAGACAAGATGGTTAGGGGTAAATCGGAGCGAAATCACAGCACAGAGAGCCAGGACTGGGGGCTGGAAACAAACTTTATGGGACGGTGGGGAACTTGGCCACACCCAGGATAAGAGGCCATCTGGCTAATTAAAATCCTGCCAGACCACGGATGTTGTCGGGCCAGAGAGGTTCACCCTGTACTGCATTTGCTTTGTGTTGTGGTGTCTGCTGATCCTTGATTGCGGAATTCCAGCCCCAAAGGAGGGGAGTGTGGTTGGCTGGTCGGTTTGTAACCCTGGTGTTTGTACCTCTTGTACAACACACCCTGCGGGCCTGGCTCCGGCAAGCAGCTGCTTGTCTCTTTGGTGGCTTCCGTTTGCTCCCAGGTGCAATGGAAGCTATTTAAAGTTCTGACTCATTAGATTTGTTACAGATTGTACCGGCATTGAGGGCCACGTGGGGCCGGGGCTTGCTGGCAGGGCCTTTGAGGAGAACGTTCCCGGGGAGAGGCAGGATTTGTCCCGCAGAGTGCGGCCTCCGAGGTTCCTGGCAGAGCTGGCGGGTAGCAGTCAGGGGCAGCGAGCACAGAATCGTCTCGCTTGTTTGGGGTTGACGGACGGGCCCTGGGCCGCGTGTGCCGTTTTGGCCACCGAAGAAAAGCCGTAAAAATAAATTCCTCGAATTCAGGTGTTCGACGTAATTTGGAGCTAAAATTCTTCTGTTTCAGAGTGGTGAGGGTTTGTTTTCAGCTGGACCCGTCTCCAAGCTGGCGGAGGGGGGTTTGAAAGGAACTCGGGGTCGGTTGGGCATTCTGCCCTTTCTATACCCTTGAGGGGCAGGTGGAACCAGGGAAGAAGCCCATCCCAAAGAGCCCCTTTGCCAATGGGGAGTAACCTTCCTCTGCCTTTCCACAGGCTCATGCAAGTTTCTGGAGAGTTCCTGGACCGTCCTTTGTATCACCCCATGTCTCAGCACCACTGCTGAGGGGGAGGGGGACTTTCCACTGTAAAATACCTTGAACCCTGTGTGTGAGCTCCTGTCACGTACATCTAAGGAAAACCCTTTGTTTATCTTGCTCGCTGCTGGGCCCTCGGACTGACTTGTGTTTTCTAACAGGGTTCCTGGAAGCGAGCCCCAAGCAGCCAAATTTCATGAGCCTTGTAAAACCTTCCCGGGGTTTACGTCTCTTCCACTGCTTCATGTATGAGTCGTGTGGGAGTAGAGAAGGCAGCTGCTGGTGGCAGGGTGCGGTTCGGAAGCGTTTGCTGTGCCTGTGGCTATCTCCTCACGGCCGCATCTTAACTCCCCGGGATCAGCCTAGTCCCAATGTGGCAGGTTGTGACACAGACGCCGCCAGCGGCTGGGCATTGTAGGGTTCCATCCTGAGGAATGTCCTGGGTGTGGGTCGCATGCCTCGGTGTGTGCCCTCCGCCCTCCTCCCTACGCCCTCGAGCTTGGGAGGAAACCAGACGGATGGATTTTGGAAGGGAAGGCACCGGCGTGTTATGGTTCTGGAACGACACCTTCCCACCAGCGTATAAACAACCAGACACGCATCCCTTGCACTGGCCCCCTTCCGTGCTGTCACTTCCGGGCTCAGGGGTGCCAAAAACACTCCCCCAAAGGCAGCACGTTCAAGTGCCAGTGGGAACCGGGCTACAATGCGAGGAGCCGCGCCCCCCGCCCGGTTAGCGACTCCCCTCGCGAGGGGGTTTACGCAGTGCGCTGGGAGCGTCTCTCCCAGCGTTCGTGCCTGGGCCACGCTTTTGGGGTAAAGCGCTGTGCCGCGGCTGCTCTTTACAGTGCGACGTGCAGCCAGAGTCCTAGTGTGTGCAGGGGGGGTACTGCGCCCGGACCAGCTCAGGGGTGGCGTTGCACAAGGAAGCAGGCTCTTGAGATTTTATTTAAAGCTCTTTTTTTTTCTTCCCCCAATTTCAGACAAGAGCGGTGCTCTGTACTTCAGAACAGCCCTCTGGGACCTCATAGGCTCCACGGGCCTATCGTTAACCCTGTTGTCCTAAGGGCGCCTTGTAAGATACCATTTTAAGTCGTGATCTGTTAAACATTGGATGTGTGATTGCTGGATGCGACGTTTTGGGGGGGGTGAGTGTGTGGGCGGGCGTGAGTGGGTGCGCATGCACACGCTACAGAAATATGTTGAGGTAGGGTGCACCCCAAAGCGCCTTTCCGGTACCACGGTGGAGTAGCCAGACACACTGATGGCCCATTCAAGGGACTCCCCTCTCCCCAGGCCATCCCAAAATGCTTCTCAGAGAGGGCGTCTACAGTGGAGAATGTTTGACCACTGGGGAGGCTGCTGAACTTGTGAAGCGGGGAAGTGACATCATCACTGCCCCCCACAACTCAACCCCTGGAAACGAGTCAGGAGGACAACCGCTTTGGAATGAGGAGGCGGGTCCCAGGCTGAAGGGAGCGCTCCCCCCTGCCTGTTGAAAATCCGTGACCTGTTGATGCCACCGACACGGGTCAGGTACACGTTGATTCCCGCCCTGCGTGGTTTGCAGGACTCAAATTGCCAATTTCCCTCTGTTTCTGAAGTCCCCAGCTTTGGTCTCTACACCTGCTACTCAGAACCCCTGAGAACCTGGCTTCCTGTTGCGAAGCAGTTTAATATTTTACCTCCAGCCACGTGTTTTGGTTGAAGGGCTTTTGAAATCTCTGCTCCGGTGACAAAGTGCAGCGTGTAGCCCCCTCCACATTAAGGGAGGGGCAGAGTGGGCAATGAATTTACACTGGTCAGGGCTCTGACCGGCTGGGGTTTGGGGGCACACAGGCTGGAGCCCCCCAATAATGGTTCATGAGTCTCTGGGAGCTATGCCGTGGCTCACTTGGGCGTGTCACCCTGCCTGTGGGTGTTTGTGTGAGTTGAGTATGTGCCAGAGGTTTGTGGCGTGACACGATGTCAGTGAGAGGCCGCCCAGGTTGGGCGCAAGCGGGTGCTGTGGTTCCACAGACCACATCACCCTTGCGGGACCCCATCCCAGTCACCCAAACCAGCTGGGGGCTCTAAAAATCCCGCCGGCCACAGGCAGCTCGTTACCGCGCTGGCCAACGACAAGTTGTGTGTTCTGTGGTCAGACGCCTGGGGACAGGCGTCCCCAGCGTGAGGCCCTGGGGAGATCTCCCACCTGCCACACAGCAACAGTCGCACAAAGGCGCTGGGGCAGGAGTCCCTGGGATCACTGTCGGCTTGTCAGGGATGTCGACAGAGAGCACTGCAGGTGGTTCCCCCCAGAGCTGGGGAATGGGGCCTGCGGCGCTCTCCGCGGGGCGGGGGCGATGGGTTCCCAGTTCCCGCTGCTGTTCATGGAAGCGGCAGATCAGGGAACTCGCGGGCTGAGACGAGCAGCCTGACCCTGGTCCTGAGGCAGGCGCGAGAGAGGAGAGGCGCATTCAGAGACATCCGGAACGACGCTGCCAAAGCCAGCGGCCAGCCCAGGTCTCTTCCCTTGCGAGGGGCAGGAGACAGGTCCTGCTGCCTGGCTTAGGGGCGAGGGCCCTAAACGCAGGTGTCGGCGCCCACAGTGCCTGCCTGCGCCCACTGGGGGAGGGGCAGGGGGATCGGGGAGAAGGTGGGCAAACAGGGGTCAGAGCCAGGCATGGGCTTGGCCAAGCTACCAAATTGTACTTTGGCTCCGGGGGGCTTGTTTGGGGGGAAGGAGGGATGTGAGGAATGTTGGATTTTTATTCTGGCGTCACGTGCAAAGAAGGGCTAGACGTGACCACGCAGAACGCGGGAGGTGCCTGACCAGTTGCTCAGAATTACAATTGCAAGTGCTTCCTCCCCCCGGGATGGACCATTGAGTGATGTACAACTAACGAATTGTCTCGGCCAATAACCCAATGCAGGAGAGCAGACGCCCCTGCCCCGCACCAGGAACATCCCTCCCCTCCCCCGCTGCCCTGCCGGGTCCACCCCGGGCCAGTGGCTCAGCACGTCCTGCCCCGGTGGTGCAACGCCTCGCACGGGACTGGTGCAGACTTTGTCCCCCCCGGGCACGGCGGAGCCCTCCCCAAAGCAAACGAGCCGGGTTCAGAGAGCAGGGGCCCACAGCCAATGCCTGGCTGCCAACCCCACACCCGTGGGGGCTTCAGAAACGAGTCAGGCCACGTGCAGTGGCTCCTTCCGTCCGGGACATGCCCGTTAGCTGGGTCGGGAGGTTTCGCAAGGCCCCTTTCCCCAGCTCAGGTGGAGGAGGCCGGGGCAGAGTGAGGGCGGCTTCACTGCCCAGAGGGGGCAGCCCCTGGAGCTCAGAGAAGGCTGATCCTGCCCCTCTTGCGTTCCTTCTCATGGCAGCAATGGCTCCGGGCCTGCTTGGTGCCTTGATTTGTACCCTTCTGCTCCAAGGGAGGCGCCCCCGCGGGACCCAGGCTTGCCGTCCTGGGGAGGGACAGCTTGTGCTGCTGTCGCAGGCTCCCAAACCGCCCCCCTGCCTGTGCGCCCCTGGGGCCAGTGGGCTCCCATGGGAGCTGCAGACAGCCCCAGGCCGAACGCGGTTGCAGACCTCTCCATCGCTTTTGTCTATCACCCCACCATCCCCGCCGGAACCTGCTGCTTCGCCGGCTGAACGCTCCGGAGCCCTGGGGAGAGCCGTGCAGAAACCCCCCCGGGCGAGGGTGGGGCAGGCACGTGCCTAGGGCGCTCAGCCCGCTCGTGGCCATTCGCCCGGCCCAGCTCGAGTCGGCCATGTTCACTCTGCGTGTGGGGCAGCCCTGAGGGAGCCCCCAAGGCGGGGGCAGGGCGATTTTCTGGTGCTGCCCTGGCGAGCGAGTAGAACAGCCCCCGTCCTTTGCACGAGCGCTTTGCCTAGAACAGGACAGCGGTATAGAGCCCCGGGCCACAGCTGGATTTACCCACAAGCTAAATAAGCAGCAGCTCAGGGCCTCCCATCATGAGGGGCTTCTAAATACAACCCCTCCCCCCAGTCTGTAATTGCGTCCTCGTCTAGGCACCGGTGGATGCGCCAATATAAAACGTCTTCGTTTCTAGTTGCGGTGTCCTTCCTGTTAGACTCGCGCACAGCTGGGGGGACGCGGTGGGGCCTCTTACCTTGACTCGCTCAGGGCCTCTGCACGTCTTAATCCAGCCCTGCTTTCCAGCTCCAGTGGCCTCCCGGTTAACTCCCCCAGGAAAGGCTGAATAGCCGCAGGGCTCCAGCTGGTCCTGCAGAGCGAAGGGTTGCCCAGTGCTGGGTAACGGCCTGTTCCCCTTGTCCTGAAGAGACTGTTCTGTCCTGGCACTGACATGTGCTACAGCGTCCCCAGACCGATAGTCTGGTGGCAGAGTCACACCCCAGCTTGGCACAATTGTTCCTCAAGGCCGTGTCTGGCCTGCACTGAAATGCCCCCACTGTGTCACCCCGGGGGGGTAGTTACGCTGACCTCCGTCCATGGGCAGTCGGTGACGCGGGGCTCAGGGAGGCCAGCCCCCAGCCCCGCCCCTCCCGCTAACGTACTAATTTAGGACTGCAAAGAAGGGGCTTTTGTTATGATTCCTCCCCCTTCCCACTTCCTCTTAGTTCAGTGACCCTTCCTGTCTCGAGCAATTGCCATGCCCTGAAGGATGCAACGTGTGACGCGTCACTGGAGAGGCCGTTCCCACCATCAATTGCTAATCCTCGTATTCCAGCCCTGTCCGAAGAGCTCCATTCGGGTGACTCATGGCAGGGGACTGGACTCGATGACTCTCGAGGTCCCTTCCAGTCCTAGTGTTCTA
>JANRFK010001158.1:1784865-1796776 GCA_030068395.1 Apalone spinifera | reverse complement strand
TTGTCTGACCGCAAAGAGACAGGCAACACCAGCAAGGTCCAATCACAAGCTCTTCATTGAAGAGTGCACACGACAATGGAGAGCAGCCCGTCTCCAAAGAGAACCAGCCGCGATTTCAGGAACAAGTAGGTTTATATAGATAGTTCCCTTGCCTCATAAAACATTTGCCCAAGTAACCCAGCTCCCCTTAATTATTTGGAAGCTTCTAGTGTTAATGCGTATACATCATGGCCTTAAGCAATTCATAATGTCACAGCTTTCTTATCAGCCCAGAAGGCAAGTACCAAACGACAAGGAGACAGGGCGTTAGGAACAAACACAGGGCAGAGACGGAGTTAAAACATCGAGGGGACAGTTCGTTAAGATCAGGGTGAGATCAGCTCTTAAAACCAGCTGTTCCTCATCACAGTTGGTACAAGACTGCAGCTTTTCACTTATCTTTCTTTTGCAACTTAAGCAAGTATGCGGGGTGTGCCCCTGGCTTGAGCAGAACTAGAGACATGGCTCAGGGACTACCCAGAAACCTTTGTCAGCTTCCTTCTGATTTGTCTTAGCGTAACTGCACCAGGCCCAATCTTCTAGGGCCTAACAATTACATAGATTGTCGAGCCCTGTGCATAGCTAACGAGCTGCCATTTTTTTGCAGAAGAGGCTCTTGCACCAGAAGGAGCGTCTACACTGCCCCTTCTTGCGCAAGAAAAGCCCTTTGCGCAAAGCCGCTACGCTGATTATTTTCAGGAATAACGGCGTTGCGCAAGAGGATTTTCTTGTGCAAGAAAGGGCAGTGTAGATGCTCCTTCCAGCGCAAAAGCCTCTTCTGCAAAAAAGGGTGGCTCATTAGGTATGCAAATGAGGCTCAGCAATATTCTACGTTAGCCTCATTTGCATATTTCTGGCACAAGAACCCCCCAGTGTAGACACAGCCTCCGAGTCCAGCCCTTGTTGCCTCCTGCAGGTCCCTTGCACTGAAGGGCCTGTCCTGGATTTCACAAGGCTCAGGCTGGGCACCTTTCTGCTCTCTCCTCCGGGTTGCAGCCACGCCACCAGGCTGCAGTTGTGGGGTTTTAATTCACGCGCGCGGAAGCCCTTGAGCGGCAGAACCTAGCGGCACGGTCCCTGGGAGGCAGGGGTGGGGCAGCGAGGGAATTCCTACAGAAGAGAACGCCCTGGGGACCAATGTGCTAGAAGCCAGTGAGGTGTGTTCATCTCCACCATGTGTTTGCAACAGTCAGGCTCTTTGGCGTTGAAATCTCGATCAACCAGGGAAATGTTCGGTTAACCCCGCGTTAAATCGGCTAACTGGCCAAGCGGGGCCCTGGAGCTTCTGGAGTGATCCCCAGGGGTCCGCCTTCCAGCTCTGTGCTGACACCAGCTCCCGGCCATGCAGGAGCAGCCCTCCACCTGCTGTAGCCCGTGGGCAGGGGGCTGCTCCTAGGCACCGGGTAACCGGTTACACGGTCACATCCCTGGTGAAAATCCCCCAGCCGTTGCCTTCCATGCCCCTGATCTAGCACCAGGCTTTTAGGTGTCATCCTGCCCTCTCTGACCCTAGTGGGCAGTCTCTTTCTGGCTCTGGGAGCTGCGTATAAGTGGGGCAGAGGGAAGTGGGGCAGCACACGATATTGGGTTCTGTGTTTGCAGCCAGAGGAGTGATGTAAAAATGACCATTCCCAGGTTCTTGTTTCAGACCTCTGCTTGCTGGGTGGAGAAGCTGGATGACTCAGGGTGGCAGGGTTCTGGCTGCAATAATGTTTGTCAGATTTTTCTTAAGACCATGAGGTTTCTCCTCACTCCACCCGTTACCCAGGTCTGGAGAAATGCCTGAGGGGGACAGCAGAGCCAGAGTGACAGACCCTGCCCTGCTAAGCCCTGGCTAGATGTCTACCAAACACACAATCAGGTTTTTTCCCCTCTTACGTTTGTTCATTCGAGTCTCGTTGTGTGACTCCACTTCCAATAGCCCACTAAAACACCAGCCGGTTTTGTTGCAGCAGTTGATTAGTTCATAGTCTGTAAACGCCCTGGAAAGGCAAATCCCAAATTGATCTGATGCTCGGATGGGCAGCTGTCTAAGAACCTGCCCACCTGTCCTGTAAGATGCACGGGGCAGAGCCCTTTACACGCGTATGGGCAAGCAATCCCTATTTCACAGGGGTTGCCAGCCCAAATGAATTCCAGTGTAACCTTCCCCCATGGCACTCTAGGAGGTCTGGGGTGCCACCAGATGTCCTGGCGCAGTCTGCCCATCTGGGCTTCCTACTGGAGTTGGTCTAATGGGGGCGTCTCTGGGGAAATAAGGGGTAACCCACCCTCCTCTTGGCTACTGTCCTCACTTCATAAAGGAGCACACAATTCTCCAGTTACCAACCTCCCTTACACTTGATACTGACACAGTACAATGACGCATGGAACATGCTGTGAGCAGTAATGAATGTGCCTATGCTAGCCTGTGTGATAGACCCAGACCAGCTGGCTGCCACACTCTAACAGAGGACAGGTGTGCAGGGCACTGGATAAATAGTTTTCTCTTCCCCAATACACTCCCAGAGACAGCAGCCCCGTAACTAAGGTGGGCAGACGTCTGAGGCTAGGTAATAGCCGGCTGGAAGGGGCAGGCTAACCAGTCAGAGGCAGTGTGGGGGGTCACAGCAGGCCTTTGAGGCATGCAATGACTGTTTAGTGGTGCAGGAGCTGTGGGGCGTGGCTGGAAGGTCACCATGCCCCTCAGAAGGTGTGCCTGCATAAGGATGCCAAGCCCCCTTTTCTGCTCCTTTTGCTTAGCCACCCACAAAGCCTCCCTGGCTCCAGTAGCTGTGTCAGTTCTCTGGCCTGCCGGCCACCAGTCCCGGTCCTTGCGGCAGCACGCCTGGAGACGTCTGGCTCGTGTGAGGGTGCGGGGGGGTGAGGTCTGGGTCTCAGTAGCCACTTTCCTGCTCCAGGAGATGGGCTAACGGGCCTAGCGACCAACTTTCCTCTTTCCCTCCTGCCTCAGGCAGCAGCCAGGGACCATGCTGGTGCCTGAGGCAGGTGAGGGGTGGGCCAGGTGGCCATTGCCAGCCCAATGGTGTGGTAGGCCCTGCGGGAGCCAAGCATGCCAGCTTTCCACCTGAGCGTTGGGGAACCAGCGGGGGGAGGGGGAGATGCTCCCATCCTTTGTCGCCCTTGTCCATCCCCCAGGGCGAGGGGAGGTTTCTGAGGTAAAGAACCAGTCAGAGCTCCCCACTGTCCTGATATCTGGGGTGCTGCTCTAGTTCCCTGCCCCTGTGTAGGGGAGGGGTGCCAGACAGTGGGGCAGCAACAGTTGTGGGGAGCAATCGCCAGGCCTGCCGGAGCCTGATGAGAGGCCCCGGCGGGGGCTGATGTGGGGTCACACCGGCGGGGGTTGGCTCACGCTTTGCACTGCTGACGGGGGGCTGCCCGAGAGACGGTTGCACCTGGGCAGGCTGGCCTGGCCCCTTCAGTAGCTGCAGCCGCGGCTGCCTTGTCGGGGGTTAGGCTTTCTGGCTAAGAGCTGAGGGTAGGGGCTGAACTGGGTGACACCTGTTCCCCCTTCTCCAGAATCCCTCTCCTCCTGCAGCAGGGAGGGGGCGGGTCTGCGTGTCTCTCCTGCTCCCCCCCTTATTAATCCAGGAGGAGTGAGTGGAGAATCCCCTACTCCCACCCTGCTCCCTCTGGGCCATGCTCTAGAGGGGAACTGCGGTCACGGTGCCCCTCCAGCCAGCCGTCAAGGGCCTGATCGCCCCATTATGCTGACAGTTCCAGGAGTCCCGGACTCTGTGCCCCTCCATCCCTACAGCCTCCCCGGGAACCCACCCACGCTGCTGTCAGAGAGGGATTCACACAGGGCAGCGGCTGGAACAGAGGTTCCTTGGTGCTCTCTGGAATAGCTCATCCGATCCAGGTTCTCTGGAAGCGCCGGGCGGGGGGTCGGTCGGTCAGTCTGAAAACCTCAAATGTTTCAGAGAAAAGGGAGCCCAGGTTTGTGCTGAACCACCAGAACCTGACCTGTCGATCCATCGCTGGACATTTGGGGGAGCTGGCTGACATGTTGCTGGGGCTCCGTGGCTCGGAGTGAAACGGATTCCGCTTTGGGGTTCCAGTTTTCTGATAAACCCTGAACGTGTGACTCGAACGTGGGCTATTTCTGCCCGAATCCCTTGGTGTATCATAACCACTGTGGCGGTGTGGTTTTTGGCACAGCAAAAATCCTTGCCAAAGGATTCCCACAGACTTCACCATAACTAGTGCAGGGTGATGGACACACGGAGGGAGTCTCGGGAACGTGCTTTCTTATTCAGAAACAATCTGAATCAAAGCCCAGGATCACAAGGCAGGGGGAATCTGCTTCACTGGGGTAGCTGGCTCTGTGCCTTAACTAGCATTCCACCTTGTTTATTTTGCAGGTTTCTCCTGTGCAAATATTTTCCCAGCACACTCCAACTTCCCCGTGGGAAGCATCGACGTTTTCCCCACAAATGGACACCCAGGGGATTTGGGCTGTCCTCCTAGCCCTAGCATGGCTAGGCAAAAGTTCCTCCGCACACCAGACATCAGGTAAAACAAGGAGCATTTGTGATTACACAGGGCAGAGGGGGGGGGGGGTTCCAAAGAGGATGGAGAGAGGCTGGTCTCAGTGGGGGCAGATGGCAGAACAAGGAGCAATGGGCTCAAGTTATAGTGGGGGGGGGGGGGGGAAGGGGCGTATGTGTCTAGGTTGGATATTAGGGAAAACTCTTTCCCTAGGAGGGTGGGGAAGCACTGGGCTGGGCTCCCTAGGGAGAGGCTGGAATCTCCATCCCTAGAGGTGTTTAAGTCCTGGCTTGACCAAGCCCTGGCTGGGGTGATTGAGTTGGGTTGGTCCTGCCTTGGGCAGGGGGCTGGACCCGATGACTCCTGAGGTCTCTGCCCGTCCTGGGATTCTATTGTCTAATGCTCTCTTCAGAGTAAACAACGGGCAGAACTTACCACGCTATCTACAGAGCACAGCAAGGGACCGCGGGGGCCATTCAGTCTCCCCCACTGGCAAGAGGCCAGATTTGCTGTGTCTACATTATGATGACAATATCAGAGGGGTGGCCGTGTTAGTCCGAGTCTGTAAAAACAAGAAGTCCTGTGCCATCTTAGACTACCAGATGTATTGGAGCATAAGCATTTGTGGTCAAAGATCCACTTCCTCAGATGCATCTGACGAAGTGGGTCTTTGCCCACGAAAGCTTATGCTCCAAACACTTCGGTTAGTCTAGAAGGTGCCACAGGACTGCTCCTTGTTTTTTCCGAGATGATGATAATTCCTAAGTCTTAGCTCTTCTGGCTTTGAGCAAAATGCGCCGCTGTGTGTCCCGGCGACACCGAATGTGGAAGGTCAGTCTGAGAGCTGGGCTCGTGTACCGCCGGATGGGAACGACCGTAACCTTGTTGCTCCTTGGGATGACCGCTTGTGAGCTGTGGCCAGGCGGTGCGTGCTGCGTAGGAGCAAAGTCCACCGCTGGACTCTGAGCCATTGCGGAGCGGCACTGAAAAGCTTCTCTTCTCTCTGAAATAAATAGCGGGTGGCGCTTGAGCCGCGTGCCAGGGAGGATGCGGTCCTGTCCCACACAACTCCCATCGGCCCCCGATTCCCCTGCGCTGGCCCAGGGTGCTGTAAGCTACAGAAGGGCGCCGGAAGGATTCCCTGCCCTGTCAGGGTGACCGCCGCGCGGAGGTAGCGCCGAGAGACACAGCTAGGGCAGAGCAGCATGGCGTCGGGCTAGTCAGCAGGAGGCTGGAGCCGTTTGGCCTGGGCCTCCTGGGGAGGGCCTCACCGAGCTGCTTGTTTAATCGTCTTGCACAGCAACAGGCTGGAGAAGCCGCATGTTGAAGACACAAGAGTCGAGTGAGGTCGACTGTCTTTGCGCCACCCGCTTTTATTAGGGCCCGGGGACCTCTGAGAGGGCCTGGGCTGGCATCGCACCAAGTGGCAAACAATTCCAGGCAGTCTCTGCACCTCTGCAAGCTCCTTGCCAGGGGCCTCACAGGAGTCCAGTATCTAGCACAGCTGTAAGCAGAGCTCTTCCTCTGGGCGTGGGCTGGCTGGTGCCGCAACAAGCTCAGTGTAGCTCACAGGCCCCGCGGTGGAATCTCTTTGCTTTTAAGCGGCACCCACCTCCGACGGGAGATAGGCCCCAAAGCATGCCGAGCGTTTCTCATTTTACTCCGTCCCTGGGAGCCTGTTGCTCCGAGCCACACTGTAATCGCAGCCGTCTAGCTCGCTACTGAGCCTGGGCCATCCACACCGGGCTGCTCACAGACCTTCTGCTGAGCTGGGAAAAAATGGGCCTGATGCAGTTTATAGTGTTTTGGGGGTCTTAGCAAGAATAAGCCAGTCCTCTGCAAGCCGTTCTCCAGCAGACTCCCCCGGGAGCACTTGCAGTCTGATTTAGGAATTCGGCTTCTATTAAGAGGCACCTGCAGGAAGCTTTCCTAAGGCCGCGTGGAAATGGGAAGCATGTGTGAATGTTGGCTGAGACAGAGGGGAAGGCACAGAAGCCTGGGACCCGGAGGAAAGTGATCTTTCAACACTGCACTGAACCCTGTCAGTCGGCCCAGGCAACGATGAATAATCGCTGTCATGTGACAGCATCGGCACGAACCCCAATTCCCCAAACTGTAATCCCAGGTCTCCGGGGGGGAGGGAAAGAAAAAGAAAACCCCTTAGATGATGTGAAATTGACTCGGGACTGATCGAGGAAAGATAAATGGCAATGAAACATACAAAGCCAAAGAACTGGGAACAGCCTTTTAAAAAATAGGCAATGTGTTTGCAAGGCCCTCTGCTTTGTTCCGGTACGGCAGTGACTGTAACGTAGCAAGTGTTGGACATTTGTAAGTTGGCGTGAAAACAAGCCAGAAGTACTTCGGGGTGGTGGACGGTGCCCAAAATAAGAGATGATTTTGGTTTGTATCCTAGGCTGCCCAGGGGGGTACGGTCCTCCAGCCTCGTGTTCCACAGAAATCTAATAGGCTGAAGAGAATATTTAAGGAGAGATGGGCTCCTTGTCTCTGACATGGGGTAGCTACTGTATGTTCTCCTGAAAGGGGGAAAAAACTACTGTAAGAACGGCCAGACTGGGTCAGATCAGCTGTCCATCTAGTTGGCCCAAAAGGGGCAATGCCAGGTGCCCCAGAGGGAGGGAACACAACAGGGAATCCTCATACTCTTCCTAATGTATGAAATCAGGGCTTCTTGCGGAAATACTTTGCCCTTCCCGTTCGGGCAAAAGTCCCTTTTGCGCAAAAGGGCCAGTGTAGACAGCTGACATTTGTTTTGCGCAAAAAAGCCCTGATGGCTAAAACAGCGGTCGGGGCTTTCTTGCGCAAAAGTGCGTCTAGACTGGCACGGACGCTTTTCCGCAAAAAGTGCTTTTGCGCAAAAGCGTCCGTGCCAATCTAGACGCTCTTTTGCGGAAATACTTTTAACGGAAAAGTTTTTCCGTTAAAAGTATTGCCGCAAAATCATGCCAGTCTAGACGTAGCCCATGAATTTATCTAGGTCTCTTTGAACCCTGTTAAAGTCCTGGTCTTCACCACATCCTCTGGCAAGGAGTTCCACAGATTGACTGTGTGCTGGTGACCCCTAGTTCTTATATTGTGGGAATAAATAAATACTTTTCCTTATTCACTTTCTCCACACCTGTCATGATTTTATAGACCTATGTCATATCTGCTCTTTGTCTCCTCTTTTCTAAGCTGCAAAGTCCCAGTCTTTTCCATCTCTTCATATGGGCCCTGTTCCAAACCCCTCATCGTTTTTGTTGCCCTTCTCTGAACCTTTTGCCATGCCAATAGATCTTTTTGGAGGTGAGGCGACCACACCTGTAGCAGTATTCAAGCTGTGGGTGCACCATGGATTTACACACAGGCAGCTGACTTCTGATGGTTTTGCTAGCTCTGCACGGCGTATCTGCAGTGTCATCTGAAATCACCAGCGCTGACTGCAGCGGGAAAGCGGAGCTGTGATGTTGCACAACAAAGTTCAGAAGCCAAAGCAGGCAGGGGAGGGGAGATGATGCACATCCAAAGTGGCTTTCCCGGCTGTGTTGGCGTGTGCGGGGAGGGAGCTGGGGGCGGGCGCCTGAGAGACATTGCCTTTTCCCCAGGAGCAGCTTTAGGACTCTAGAGCCCTGGCCAAGGTCCAGCTGGCCCCGGAAAGCCTCACCATTTCAGTGGCTCCGACATACCTGTTCTGCACTGACTGTCCTGAGACACTTGGACCCGAGCCTGAGAAATTCCTGCTTCTCCGCAGGCAGCTGCGGTTTTATGGTGGGGCTGTGACCTCGGAGCAAAGCATTTTGAGACCATGTGGCTACAAGGCGATGTCTCCAAGCACGATGCCGGTTTGGGCTTTTTCTGTTTCTAAAGCCGCTTGTTTTACCCAACGGCTTTTTCTCTTTCAGTCGAGCCTCCCCGCGATCTTCAGATAATCGACCCTGGGCTTCTAGGCTATCTCCATCTCGAATGGCTGCCGCCGCCTTCCCTGCTCATGCTGGCCCAGTGCACAATCAAGTACAAATTAAAGTACCGCAGCACGGGGGACGCAGACTGGCAGGTAAGACCCAGCGCTGGGCGAGACGGAGCGCATTGCTCCTGCTTCGTTCCAGCTGCTGCCGCTTCTGTGAGCGTTAATGACACCAAGCTGGGGAAACAATTAAAGCCGCTTCCTTTGACACTGTCAAATGTTAAACCAAAAAGATGAATGGTGCAGACAAGTGGGTCTGGGAACAGGATGAAAACTATGTTAACAGCTCAATAACAGCAGCCAAAGGCTTTGGCATGGATTCAGGGCCTGCGGCCACCATCACTTCCACTTCGCAGCCGGAAACGTTTCTTTCGGCCAGGGTGGTGGGTTTTGGTTGCCGCTGACACCGGCCTGGGGAACCTTTTTTGGGTCAGGGGCCCCTGACCCACAGGACAATCGGTCAGGGGCTGCACAACACGCCACCCCTCCCTGACGTGGCCCCTGACTGAGAAGGAGAAAGACACTCCCCCCGCATTTCCCTTGCACAGGACTCAGGCCAGTAGATTTTGTGCACTCCCATCCCATGAGGAGGCAGCAGGGGCTGGAGTGCCAGGCTGGGCTCCCCATGCTGGGGGGGGAGCCCTGGGGACTGGATCCAGGCAAGCTGGGGGCTGCATCTGGCCCCTGCTTTAAGTTCCCCTCCACCTGTTTTACATGGATCTCGGAGGGATGTTTGAACCGATGTCGTCCATAAAAGAAAATTGCCCATCTGAATGTGGCAAGGGGGAGACAGAGATGCCTGTGGCAAGCAGGGCTGTCGAAAGCCCTGCCGGGGCTGGCGGATAAAGCTCCAGCAGGGGAAAATGCAATGAGGCCAGAGGCAGTGATGCCCCACAAATCTCCGCTTGCTCCCGGAGAGATGGAGGCAAGCCCAAAAATGGGCCCAATAGCGGGCGGAACACTCCTCTCCGAAGGGCCGTTTCCAATGCCCCCCGAGGACAAGGGGCGTCAGGGCTCAGAACAGCCACGAGGTGTGAAGGCCAGAACGTGGCCGCACAGAGGGCAGCCAAATGCGTGGGGACCAGCCTGGCTCTCCCCGGGCGTGGACAGCTGTGTCTACAGTGGGCACGCTCTGTCATGCTGCCTTGAGCTGGTAGGCCACAGAAGTGGTTGGCTGACTTGACCCAGGAGAAGAGGGAAGGGCACTTTTAACCACTCCCCCGAGAGAGCAGGAATTACATGGGTTGTGGAAGGGAAAATATGCGGTTCATTGTGTGGGGGTTCCTCTGCTTTGGCTGGGGGAAGTGCAAAACTTTCGTGCTGTAGGAACATCAAAGGTGCTCGTTTTTTCTACCATTATTTTAGCAGCCGCTCCAAAAAAAAAAAGTATCAAAATAGAAATTGTTGTTGATAAAAGCCAGCCTTCCCCCCATTAGCACGGGTGCTGGAGAAGAAATAACGAGACAGCCTAGGCGATCAGAAGCCGGCTCAGATGAGGCAGCAAAAATATTCTGTAAAACGCAGCTCAGGAAGACAAACAGCAGCAATACACGAAATACTCAGCGTCCTGCCAAAAGTTTTGACCTGGGCAAGGCTTGTTAACTAAATTACTGTCCTGGGAGCCCAGCCCACACAAGAGCTGCAAGCCGAAGTCTCAGAACCAGAGCGTGTGCCTCCAGGAGGTGGCTTGTAAAAAGGCCATAAGAGTGTCAGATCCCCCACAGAAGCAAAATTTGCCAGAGATGGTTGTCAGAAACACATGGCTCAAGAGACCAATTTTTTTCTTGGGTTATTCACAAACCATACATGTGCACATCCATTACAGGGGTGAAGGTGAGACAGGAATCTGGCGATGTTCTCTCTTCTCTTTTTCTGTAAATAAATCCCCCGCCTTTCATTTTAATCCATCTCTATTTCATCTTCATGTTTAAGCCCTGGCTCGTCTGTGGTGTGTGTTGTGTGTGGGTTTTTTGTTTGTTTGTTTGTTTTTTACCAAGTTATGAGCTGGTTTGATTTATTTTCATGTTCAGCAAATATTGTAAACGCATCAAAAACTGTAAAAGTGCAAAATCTGATGGGGAACTACTTCCTGGCTTCCTCACATGGTCATGCATTAACTAGCTCTCTCTTCCTGACTTAGGCTCTGTCTACACTTCTAAGTCAGCAGTGTGTTAACACGGCAGTGTGGTCTCGGCCCCAGCCCTGGGAGAGAGATCTCCCAGCGCTCAAAGTAAACCATCTTCATGAGGGGAGTAGCTCATAGCACTGGGATCCTGTTTACACTGGTGCTTTGCAGCTTAGAAAAGAGGAGACTAAAGGGAGAGATATGCTAGAGGTCTATAAAACCGTGACTGGTGTGGAGAAAGCGAATAAGGAAAAGGTATTGATGTGTTCCCATAACATAAGAACTAGGGATCACCAAATTAATAGGTAGCAGGTTTAAAAAAAAAAAAAAAGGAAGTACTACTTTACCCAGTGCACGATCAACCTGTGGAACTCCTTGCCAGAGGATGTTGTGAAGACTAAGACTTAAACTGAGTTCAAAAATGAATTAGCTAGATTCATGGAGGTTAGGCCCATCAAGGGCTATTAGCCTGGATGGTAGGAATGGTGTCCCTGGCCTCTGTTTGTCAGAGGCTGGAAATGGATGACAAGAGAGGTCACGTGCTGAGTCCCTGTCGGTTCCCTCCCTCTGGGGCACCTGGCATTGGCCACTGTCGGCAGACAGGACGCTGGACTAGATGGACATTTAGTCTGACCCAGTGTGGCTGTTCTTATGCTGTAACTTGCTGTGCCGTGTGTTTCTTTTCACACCCCGGAGCCGCACAGCACAGCGCAGTGGCAATCCAGGCGAGCGCTGAGGGAGGGTGGTTGTACTTTGCCCCATGAAGTTTCAGATAGAAGAGAGGGTGGCGGGGGGGTGAGTGATTCGTCTCCTTTCTGCTGGGTAGTTACAAGGTCCTTTCGGGCTGCACAAGCGCTAGCTATAGCATCTCCGTTCCACGCGGCTCGCTGCCCCGCCCCCGCCTCATCTTGCAAATGGCCCCCCTGGCCATGAGACTCTTACAAAGGGGGCAACGTGCCCTAGGGGCTCTAGGGAAGACCCCTTCCTTCTGGGCAGGCAGTTCCCTCCTTGTTGACTCCCCTGGAATAGCTGGTGCTGGCTACTGTGTGAGACAGGACAGCAGGGCTAGGTCCATGGGGTGACCAGCAGGATTTCATTAGGAGTGATTGCGGGCCACCCCAGAAGGGGCGGGGCCTTAGGGGCGGGGCCAGGAGACTGCTCCCCTGCCCACAGACCCTGATTGGCCTGGGGGGAGGGAGAAGTGTGTAAAATCTTTGCCCTCCTGCTCCCACCCTGCCGCCCACCCCTGGCAAGGGGGAGGAGACTTCATGTGCTCGCCCCGCCCCCAGATC